>JAMXDD010000007.1:12393852-12957351 GCA_024733475.1 Syzygium grande | reverse complement strand
ATAAATTTGCCTCATTTTGAAAAATTAGGGAAAGTTATTAAGTATTGGCGATTATCGATAGCTAAATGCTGATCTTCGCGCAGGCAATATGCGTGAACTGCATATATGTTTTAGCGTTGATCGTGCCGTATAATCCAAGAAAAAGTTGATAGATAATTATATACAACCATTCAGTTGAAGGATTCTGCAGCTATGGAATGAAGGTGTCATTACGTATGATGTTTTACTTCTAAACATTATAATGAAAATTTCTTTTCTTCTTTTGGACGATAAATGACTTTCAATATGGAATGTTATCACGGATGAATCTGAGTTGGGATCTAGGATGTCAAATATGTTTGGAGAGATCGAAAATCGTTGATTAAGACATGGTAAATACTACTATTTTGGCATCACAGACAATTTTGCCAATGAATCATATATTGGCGGAAGGAATAAAGAGTTCATCGAGAATAGGATTGAAAGAAACTCGTCGCGGAGTGGGGTTGACCCGTTAATCTAAATATGGGGAGGCGAGAGTTTAGGACTTTCCAAGCTGTTGAAAACCTTATGGCACAACTATTAGCGTACGGAAGTGCACATAAGTGGACTAAGCGCCGGTATATTTTTGGGATCTACCGCATTGGAAGGCCATCTTATTTATCATAATCTTAACGTCATGCATTGAAAAGAATGTTTTCGACAATGTCATAAAAATCCCATGATGGATGTCCGCGGGAAAAACAAAAAGACAACGAATGCAAGAAAAAGATGAGATATTTGTGATCGACCGACATTAGATGTGGATGTGGCGACGGGGACGAAACCAAAGCGGTTTATCGTTGGATAAGGGAAGGCGGAGGCAGTCGTTTTGTCAATAGTTGAAATCTATGCGGTTTTTCACGATGGATATCTTGAATATCGGGAGATGTGTTGATTTGAGCGAATCTTGAGTTGATAGGATTAAAGAGTCATGATTGTCACATATTTATGGAAAGACTAATTCCAATAGCTTTGAAGGAACTTCTACTAAACTTTATATGGGGTGCCATTCTGAGTTAAGTAATTTCCTTCATGATATTTGCTCAACTTGTTAAAAGCATCACACATGGAGAAACTGAGAGAGACATTCCAATTATTCTTTGCAATTTAGAAAAGGATATTTCCTCCATCGTTTTCGATTCAATGGAGCATCTCTTAGTTCACTTGCCTTATGAGGCTAAAAAGTGCGAGTCCGTCAATTTCGATGGATGTATCCATTTGAAAGGTAAAAAATTTTCAAAATAAATTTAAAAATACTTTAGTAAATATTATGTTCTGATAAACTTCTTTCTATTGCAATAAGGTTCTTATATTATTTGGAAGAAAAAGTGAAGAATAAGGCATGTGTTAAAGCTTCAATTTGTAATGCATATATTGTGGAAGAAGTGACAACATTTGCATCATTCTATTTTGAGCCACACGCAAAAAGTCAAGAGGCGGAGAGCAAGAAGAAATGATAAGGGTCCCATCGATCCCAATTGCAAATCATTCTCTATTTTCAATTATCTCGTTGACCGCGGCATGTCAATTCTGTTTAACAAAGAAAGAATGGCGGTGCCCATACTTATATTTTACTAAACTCAATCCGTATGGAGCCATACTTCGAGTAAGTATATATTTGCAAATATATGTATTGCTTATCAAATATTTACTAATATATAAATGTAATTTGTTAATAGGATTTTTCAAGATTCAATGTATGGACTACCACCAAATGAGTTTAACCGCTTGTCACGATGAACAATTTGGCATGGTTCAAAAATATATGTAAGTTGCCTATAGACCAAAAACCAAGTTATTAATATTTTATACATCATTTAAATATATATTATTGACTTTATGTTGTGTAATCTTAGGTTCACCGTAATCATGATCAAGTTGAAGAGCAAGGATTGCTATATTATCTGTCATGGGATCCACAAACAACCATACGCACTTGCCAAAGATATTTTATAAACAGTATAATTTTCTACACTCAAGCATATGGAATGGGTTTCAGCCACGAATTTAATGAAAAATCGAATTTTTGTGGCTTTTTTTACGAAATTCATTGGCTAAAAACTGCAAAATTAGCTACAGTTTAGCCACTTAATTTCTTGAAAATCGAATTTGTTGGCCTTTTTTCCTCAAATTCATGGCTAAACCGTGGCTAATTTGCCCGGATTTTAGCCAATGGAATTAATGAAAATAAATTTTGTGGGCTTTTTTGGGAATTCATGGCTAAAATCCGTGGCAAATTAGCCACGGATTTAGCCACGAATTTCCTAAAAATCAAATTTTTTAGTGAATCTAATTAGTGGCTAAAACTGCGGCAAATTTGCCAATGGATTTTAGCCATGAATTAAATAAAAATCGAATTTTTTAGTAAAAATCAATTTCGTGGCTAATTAATGATTTTAGCCACAATACAAAAAAAGCCGCGAGAATTTTATATTTCGATTTGAATTTGTCCGAGAAAATTAAAAATCGTGGCTAATTAGCGAATTAGCCCACGGAATAAAATTAAATGTGGTAATTTATTGACGAATTAACCTACGATTTTTATTTCGTGGCTAATTCTTGAAATTATCTTTACAAATTTAAATCGTAGCTAATTCGGTGATTTACTAAGCGGCGTCGTCTTCTTGGTAGGTAGAATTAGGATTCTTCACTACGAAGATCAAACCGATCTCTGTTTTTCTCTCTCATTTGCAAGTCACCGAGGCGAGGCGATTCTTGGCGACCGCCGGCATTCTTGGCGTTCTTGGTGACGGTGGATGCTATTGCACACGTGGCAAACTACGTTTCTCGCGTTTGTGGTGGGTGTGTCTTACGTACGATGACCGAACTACGTTACCTTTGTTTTACGTGTTGGTTATTATACGCATTACGTATACGTGTTGGAGTACCTTACGTGCTTAAACACATTACGCATCTATGTTGGGTCTGCATACGTGCTTGCAAACTACGTTGCGATACATGGTGGGTGTGTTTTTATACGTAACCCGGCTTTTATTCTGTATACATGTTGGGTGTGTGTTTACGTGCTTACATGTTGGGTGTGCTTCGCCATTCTATGCTTCTGTGTTGGGTCTGTACATACCTTTTGCGTCTGTGTTGGCACGTCTGTGTTGGGTTTTCTTTGCTTTCGTTACTGCATTCGTGGGCGAAACAGAATGGTTTTGTTCTATTTCGCCCATGAATTTGATTCTGTTCATGGGCGAACAAGACCAATCTGTTCATACCAAACAAAATCAAATTGTTCATATTTGTTGAAATTTGGTTGGATTTAGGTTGAAATTTGGTTGGAATCTTTATGAAATTTGATTAGATTTGGGTTGAAATTTAGTTGAAATTTGTTTGAAATTTGGTTGAAATGAGGTGAAAATATAGTGAATGGATTTGAAATTTCTCCTGGCCAAGTGGAAGCGTCACGATTCAAACACACCGCCTATGGCTCGTATGAAGTCGTTTTTTAGCATTTTGAAGTCGTTTTAGATGGGTTTTTTTGGTGAAAACAATTCTGGTGAATAGTGTTTTTTGTGACATTTGTGTTTTTTTTTTCGTTTCGGAGTCATTTGGACGTCAATCTCTATTTTTTTGGCATTTGGATGTCATTTGAAGTCGTATAGGAACCATACATGTTTATATTGAGGTACTTGTCTTGGAGGCTTATTTTACGCTCTTGGGTCATGTGTTGTAATGCAGATGCACACTTATTTAATATGTTCTCGCTTTATTATTGCTGTCTTGACTCGTTTCTCCATGAGCATTACGTCTCAGGACTTGTCAGCGAGATGTGATTTTCCATCCTACGTTTTCCTATACCAAAAGCATTTGCTACCTTTTTTCATCTTTTTTAAAAAGTAGACTCGTATTAGATTCTGTTGTTGGTCAATTTCGAGTTTCCCGGCTAATTGCAAATGTGAGTGCATATACCTATCGTCTATGTAATGCTGTCATGGCTGATGGCTGTGAGCTATTAACCAACAAGCTACGCTCATCACAGTTGAGAAATCATGGCAATGAAGAAGGTAGTGTTAAGGTGTTTTATAAAGACATCTTTTTGCCAATCAAATGACCAAATTTGTATTCCTTTCTTTGAATAATTTCCATAAATCTAAAGAAATGGTGACAGGAATTTTCTCCAATATTAACCCAACATCTTATGTCAGTTGTACCTTGTACCATTTTGTTCCTTCTCTGTTAAACCGTCTTATGATGGATGAAACCTAGATTGCATTAGTTATTGGAATAATTTTGGGTATTGGGGTGAGAGACTATATGGTCTGTATGTTTTTGGCCAATATCTCTTTCTAAATGACTTTGTGTTAATAGTGGGAACAAGGATGGTCTCTTTCGTCCTCCTCGGGGACTACAATGCACATCGCCGGCTGTTGTTTGTATGAATCGTCTTGCTAAATTGAGGTATTTGCCGATAAGTAGTTGCTTTACTTTTGGGTTATCTGCCTCTTTGTGTCAAATGCAAATATTTATAATTAATTTTAGATACTGTATCGAGCTACTAATTTTTATATGTGGTGGTGTACAAATGGTTTTCTTAAGCTAAGGAAAAGAAGGTCTATCTCTAGTCATATTAACTTTTTGTTTTGTGTATGTTCAAGTTGAATCAATTAGGCCTCTAACTGCCCCTTTTTCAAGGGGCCAAGTTTCTCTCTTGCTCTCAATAACAAAATGGTAAGCTTCTAACGATACATCATTATGTTCTTTTAATACATGTTCATAATTTTTACATTTTATCTAACCTTGCAATTTTTAGTATAAACATGGAGGTCACATGCGCCGTGGTGATGCTTCACAAAGAAGACCAGGCTTTTCCGCTTCATCCTCGTCCTTTCCGCTTCCCCTTACCCCTACCTTTTTATCTAATCCTCAACTAGTACATGGACACATTGGCCCTTCCTCGACCCTCAAATGCCAAACCTTGAATTTACTTGATTCCATCGCCTTCAATTCCATCGCCTGGGGTTCCACCTTCTTCTTTTCAGCGCAACACTTCGAGATGTGAAGAAGATACCGATTCATGATAGCCCCATTTGGAGATTCGTGGTATTTCATTGTTTTAAGTATATGTGAATTATTATGGATGTCAACTGAATTGTCCGTATGATGCTACGTATGTTGACATTCTTTGTTTGCATAACTCGTTTGGTGATTCACGGATGCTACGCAAGTTGTCGGGATACTTAATAAAATAATCAATAACCATTGGATGGGGCAATATAATAGTTGGACCACCACTCAAAAGAAGTAAAGGAATCGTGGTGGAAATGAGTTCAAGGTAAGTTTTGTCAATCTATTTCCTGACAAACTAAGTTTGATTTAGTATATTAAGTGTACAATTATTTTTTCTATTGATTGCTTGCAGCGGAAGTTCAGGGTGGGATGAAGTGGAAGAGAGAGAAATTAAAAGAATTTTTAAGAAGAAAGCCGGTGATCACATGCTAAACGTGATGAATAGAGCAAAGAGAAAGCAAGAAAAGCCGGATTTTATTACAGTGACAATTGAGCGGAATTTCAAAGAACTTGGGACATCGAAAGCATAAGAGAATCAGTGAAATTAATAAAAAGAATCGAGTTTCTAGTTCTAGTGAAGGGTCTGCCACATATGCTGAGGGCTCTATCAACATCGGGGAGCATAGAAAAAGAATGGTAAGTCTTTTAAACATGTTATAAGTTAAATCAATAATTACTCATTTATGTTTATATTTTGTAGGCAAATGAATTGGGGGACGGAACCAACATTTATGGCTATATTTGAACGCACCTTTCAGAAAAAAGATAAGACATGGATTGGCAATCGAGCAAAAGCTATTAAGGTATGTATGTAAGGTTATATTTTGTATTTATATATATGAATTGTTTTTATTTTTATCTATATTGTTAATGTAGGACAAATATGATGAACTTGTAATGAGCACCGCTGCTAGTGGGAATGGTAGTGGTGATGGTGATGGTGTTGTCGCGGTCCGAGCCATCGATTGACAAGATGGCATTATGGATGGAGGCATCTGGTGGAATGAGAAAAGGTCAAATATTTGGGATGGGATCCTTGTCAAGGATGTACGTAACGCCGTTCTGCCGCAAGTCCATCCTCCAATTGGGGCTTTTTAAGGGCACAACACGAGGAGCGAACGGACCAAGAATTGAACCGCACGAGACAACCATCGTATGTAATGATGAAGAAATGATAGAAGTGAAACAACATTTGCAATTGATCATGCGACACCTCAACCTCAAAGGTTATGACATTCCTCCAGTAGGTGATGGCCACAATGATGATGCTGATGATGATGCTCTACGATGATCCTTGCTAGTTTAACTTTCAAGAGGTACTTATATCTTTATGCTTTTTGCTATTGAATAGATGTGAAAAATTAACAGGGTTAGGAGTTTGATATTGTGATGTTTTGCTTTGCGGATGGGCGGGACTTGATTCTTGGAGAATACTATAGACAACGTGGAAGAACTTCTTGGCAAGATGAGCAGGTTTTAAATGACTAATTTAGAATTTTATTTCATTTCTTTCTTTTTGGGATTTGTTCTTGTATTGACTGTGATTTTCTATCAATGTTAATTAGATTTCAAATCGAAATCGTCCCTAAACAACATTCGTTGCTAAATTATTCATTAAAATTGTCGCCAAATTTGTTTTCAAATAATGTCTGTCATAAAAGTCAAAATTTTTTTCGTGCAAAAATACTTGACCCAAAAAAAAAAAAAAGGGCAAATTAGCCACGAATTTTGCAACAAATAAGTTCGTTAAAAAAAAAAAATTAGTCCGCAATTTTAGCCATGAATAAGTTCGTCGCAAATAATTAAAAAAAATTTTAGCCACGAAATTTTTTTGTGGAAATTAGCCACGAATTTTAGTCACAAATAAGTTCGTCGCAAATAATTAAAAAAAAATTTGTTAAAATTAGCCACGAATTTTGCCACGAAAAGTTTTCGTGGCAAATTAGCCACGAATAATTTCGTGGCAAAAAAATAAAAAAAAATTAGTTTTGGTAAATTAGCCACGAACTTTGCCACGAAATGCGAGAAATTTTGCCACGGATAATTAGCAACGATTTTTTTGCCACGAAAAATATTTCGTCGCACTTCACGAATAATGTTCGTGGGTAAATTAGCGATGGATTTTTGCAACGAATAATGTTCACGGCAAATTAGCCACGAATTTTACCATTTAATAATATTCATGGCAAATTAGCCACGAATTTTTGCCACGAATATATTTTCGTCGCAAATTAGCCACGAATTTTGCCATGAATATATTTCGTCACAAATTAGCCATGAATTTTGCCACGAATAATTAGCGACGAATTTTTTCGTTGGAAATTAGCCATGAATTTTGCCATTTAAAAAATTAGCGACGAATTTTTCCGTCAGAAATTAGCCACTTAAAATTGAAATTTTCCGTGGCAAAATTTTTATGACGACCTATTAGCTTGACGAATTTTTTCCGTCGCTAATTTAAATCACAAATTCATTTTGCCATGAATTTTGCGAATTTTTCGTGGCAAAATTGGTGGCAAAACCCGGCTTTTTTTGTAGTGTTGCCAATAGATCGAAAAGCATATTTGCACTGCAGTTATTGTCGTTTCATGTAGGCATTTGACTGGCAAAACTCGGAGGAATACAACATGGCCAAAGATTCCTTTGTTCCTAGCATCGAGAATAAACCCTTGCATTTATTTAATTCTTGTCCGAGGAAGTCAGTGCTTCTATTGGCCTCTCATTCTTGGTAGAGAGTAAAAACATAGAATATGATCACTACTGCCAAGAAAACTTCTGTGTAATAGCTACCTTGTAATTTGATTTAAGTAAGTCCTTAAACTGCTTACCTGTCTAACTCTAGGACGTAAATTCGGGGGGGCATCCTTAGGGAAAGAAAAGAAAAAATTTCTCCAATTGGGGGTTAGGCGTGTAGGTACCGACATGTTAAATAGGGAACAGACTTGTTAGTCCACCTCGGTATACACCTAGACAAGTAGGGCGGCCCGGTCGAAAAACTTAGGCTTCCCCTACTTTTGTGAAGTATCCTCGGTAACCACCTCCAAGGATCCCAGGCAAGCCTCCAATTTTTTCTTGTTCCTAGCATTGAGAAAAAACCATTTGCATTTTTTAATTCGTGGTCCCGAGGAAGTTAGTGCTTCTATTGGCCTCTCATTCTTAGCACAGACTAAAAACATAGAATATAATCACTACTGCCAAGAAAACTTCTATATAATAGCTACCTTGTAATTGGACCTAAGTAAGTCCTTGCTGCTTTGTCGACCTTAGGATGTTGAATTGGGGGTATCCCTAGGGGAGAGAGAACAAAAATTTTTCTCCAGGTTAGGGGGTTGGGCACCGATATGTTAAACAATAAACATAGACCTGTGAGTCCGCTTAGCTATACACACCAAGATAGGCGGGGATGCCCCTAGTCGGAAGCTTAGACTTTCCTGCTTTGGTGAGGTACCCTCAATAACCACTACCAAAGATCCAAGGCAAGCCCTCGATTATTTTTTTTTTTTGTTCCTAGCATTGAGAATAAACCCTTGTTTATTTTTTTTTAATTCTTGTCCAAGGAAGTTAGTGCTTCTATTGGCCTCTCACTCTTGGTACAGAGTATAAAGCATAGAATTTAATCACTACCGCCAAGAAAGCTTTTTGTATAATAGCTACCTCATAATTGGACTTAAGAAAGTCCTTAAACTGCTTCGTCAGACTTTGGGATGTTAAATTCAGGGGTATTCTCAGGGAAGAGGGAAGAAAAACTTTTTCTTCAATTGAGGGGCTGGGTGTGCAGACACCAACACGTTAAACAGGAAACGCAGAGTTGTCAGCCTACCAAGTGTATATACCTAGACCAGGCGAGGCGGCCTCAGTTGAAAGCTTAAGCTTCCCCTGCTTTGGTGAGGTACCCTCGATAACTACAACAAAGAATCCAAGGTAGGCACATGATTATTTTTTTTGTTCCTAGCATCAAGAATAAACCCTTGAATTTATTTAATTCATGTTCGAGGAAGTTAGTGCTTCTATTGGCCTCTCATTCATGTTCAAGGAAGTTAATACTACCAAGAAAACTTCTGTGTAATAGCTACCTCATAATTGGACCTAAGTAAGTCCTTAAACCGCTTCATTTGACCACAGGATGTTGAATTCAACGGAGAGGAAAGAAAAATTTTCTCTTGAGTTAGAGGGCTTGGCGTGTGAACACTAGCATGTTAAACAAGAAATGTAGACATGTTAGTCTGCTAGGTGTACACACCTGGACAGGCAAGGTGGCCCCAGTTGGAAGCTTAGGCTTCCCCTACTTTAGTGAGGTATCCTCGCTAACCACCACCAAGGATCCAAGGCAAGCTCTCGATTATTTTTTTGTTCCTAGCATTGAGAATAAACCCTCGTATTTTTTTTTTAATTCTTGTCCAAGGAAGCTAGTGCTTCTATTGGACTCATTCTTGGTGCAGAGTGAAAAACAAGGAATATAATCACTCCTGCCAAGAAAACTTCTGTATAATATAGCTACCTCGTAAAATATGTGCCAAAACAACCTTTGTAATAAGCATGATGTTAAGTGAGATATTTTTGTTTAGGGTTAATACCACGAAAAACCCTAAATTGGTACACCTATGACAATTTTACCCCAAACTATTTTTTTTATCACAAAAAACCCCAAACTGGTACACCTGTGACAAATTTACCCCGAACTATTTTTTTGACCACCAAAAATCCCAAACCGGTACACTTATGACAATTTTACCCCAAACTATTTCTTTGACTACCAAAAACCCCACACTGATATACTTGTGACAATTTTACCCCCGAACTAATTTTTTAACCACTGAAAACCCCAAACTGGTATATTTGTGACAAATTTACCCTCTGTTAATATCCATCAAATTATATTAATATCACAAAAAATCACAAATTGGTAAACTTGTGACAAACAGAGGGGTAAAACTCAAAATCGGTACACATGTCAATTACCACATGTCATTAAACTTAGCAATTTGATAGTAAAATTTAACGGAAACTAATGTAGGGTAAATTTGTCACAGGTGTACCAATTTGAGGTTTTTGATGGCCAAAAAATTAATTCGGGAGTAAAATTGTCTCAAGTATACCAGTGTGGGGTTTTTGATGGTTAAAAAAATAATTCGGGGTAAAATTATCATGGGTGTACCAGTTTAGGGTTTTTTGTGATCAAAAAAATAGTTTGGGGTAAATTTGTCACAAGTGTATCAGTTTGGGGTTTTTCGTGATATTAACCCTTTTGTTTATCCATTTTTTAAAATTTATTTATCTGTATTACTTCACTAGGAAAGAAGGTTCGTTGCATGTAACCAGGATTTATTTCTATAATTGAAAGTTTCCTCAAGATTTCAAGAAAACATTTTTTATTTAATTTTTTTGGTCAGGTACATTTTTTTATTTGATAGATTGACATGAGATGGAGCGTCTTTTTATATAGTGGCGACAAGGCCCCCATCGAGTCTCCATCTTTATACATTAATTTTCAGATAAAAAATATTTCACTCTTTTTTACTTTATGAGTTTAACTTAGAAACATGATTGGTTACATCAATGACTATTACAACACGCATTTATTCCAAATTTGTCACATAATAAAGGAGTTTACTCATAATAATAGGACGTACATAATGATATAATTCCGTATTGACTATAATATGTAATAATAATTATAACCATAATATTGACAATTTAGTAATATGACAATTAATCATTTAAATAATCATGATTAAATATTATACATAAAAATACCTAAATATCTATCAATATTTAGTTATTGTAATTTCATTTGGTGAAATTATATGCCATTTATTAGTTTTAGTATAGTTCATAATATAATAATTTAGCATAGTTATTAAGACTCGTTTGCAGGATTCCAAGTGATACTATACATAACAAGTTATGTACAATAATTTAATAAATGACATAATTATCGGTTAGTCAATTCTATGTTACATATACTTGTATATACTTTAATAAATTTACACACACACACACACACACATATATATACACCTTAGTAATTTCACGTATAATAGGGCAACTATATTATAACATAGCAAAATAATTGTATTGTCTTGATAAAAATAATATATATGAACTATATTATCCAATGATCAATTACATATTATATATATATTAAGTAACATAATTATTAAGTGGTTAATCCAGTTGACAGTAAAGTATTTTTGACATTTTCTATCACTTTCTCATACACACAACGCCGGTCCATTTTGCCAGTAAAAAATAAAAACGATGGTGTCTAGAACGGACTAGAGGTGTTAGATAGACGAGGTTGGGGTTGTTTCACAGCTCAGAGTCGAGAGCAAATTTATAATGTTCGAGATCGCTGTCACCGACATACTTACTAACCAAATAAATTGTGGGCTAACTCTCTAAAATAGCGAAAGTTGGGTACCATGCACAAGGTTTAGGCAAACAAATCATCAACTTAAGTTGATCCTTATATAGTGATTGCTTTTAATTTGACTCAATTTATCACATCATGATGGATTTAATGATGTAATTTAACTGGTGTTCTTTACCAAATATATGATATGCTCAGGCCGTGAAAGGTAAATTTGTTGTAAGAATCATAATGACCACTGCCGTTGCCTTACTCTTGGTCAATATTACGTCCGAGAAATGCATGATTGCCAACGTATATGAGAGAGAAGCATTATGTTTAATTGCTTTTGAAGACATCACCAATTCCGCATCGTATGATGGAACAGGGCCCCACCTTACCAGGCAGCCTCACGGGGCAATGAAATTTAGTGTTTTCATTAATGGCCAAGTTCATGGTATCACTGTTAAAATGGTATAACTTTAAAAAAAAAAAATTACCTGATCAGTTATAAACTTATTATACAGATATCAATTCAGTTATAAATTTTTTGATTTTGTCAATTCAGTCATAAACTTTTGTGCAAAATTCCAACTTAATCTTTCCGGTTAATTTTCGTTAGGAATCGTTGATGTAGCAATGTGCCACTTAGGATGGCTAGCAATGTCTGTCCTGCCACGTCAACAATTTCCAACGAAAATTGGCCGAAAGGACTGCATTGAATTTCTTGCAAAATTTTAGGACTAGATTGGCAATATTAAAAAAATTTATGACTGAATTGTTATTTGTATAATATGTTAAGGACTAATTGGACAATTTTCCCTATAATTTTCAAGTTGCTTTTCCAAGGGAATCAGTTTATGGATTGCACTGGATCCTCTTGATTGTTTTTGATAAGTAGAAGGAGATTAATGGATGACTAGCATTGACAACCCCCTAAGCTTTACTATAGTGGTTTCATCCCCCGAAAGAGTATCCGATTTGAATCATAATTACTGCTTATTTTAAGCAAACTCGTCAACTCTACCACACCATTGTTGCACTGTAGTAAAGCAAGGATTATCCTACGCCATGACACAATCGAACCTACACTGCAGATGAACCAAGGTTTCCTAACGCCGAGGAGTGACTAGGGAATTCAGAACATGTGACCGGAGGGCCCCAAACTGCTTGGGAGTATGCCTTATGCTACTAGGTCAACTACCACGGCGGTCAGGATTCTTTTAATTCGAAGAAAAACAAAGAAGACAAATTATCAATCCTTAATAGATTGACGGCTTGACGCCTCCAGCACCTTGCAATTTTAAATTATTGCACTTTCAATCCCTTTATTTTCTTTTCTTTTTAACATAAGGAAAATGACCATAGCATAGCTTCTTTTTTTTGTCGAAACCATAACATAGCTTGACATGGTGAAAACGATATACGTGAATATCGCAATTTCAAAACACACAAGTAATGCACGAGCAATACGTGACGGCTACAATCAAGAGAAGCTCTCAATCTTCTATCTCAAATTCAAAAAGATGAATAGCCTTAGCAGGAAATGAATAACAAGAATACAGTAGGAAATTGTCAAATCCAAATCTTAATCTATTCAGACGGATGAATCTAAAATAACTCTTAAAACTATATAAACGACAAGTAAATCATAAATCCGAACTAGGAATTTAGTGGGTGATGATGGATCATCTATTTATGAGGTTAGATAGAGCAATTTAGCTTGAAAAATATATCTAATAAATATGCTTTCATGGCCCATGTCTGTTGAGCACAATGATTGTTCTTTTTTAAGTATGTTTCATCGAATCAGGGTTTTCCCAAACGGGTTGGTGGCAACTGACACAGCGAACGACGGAAAAGATTAGGTGCACCGCTTAGTTCCACAACCTTGCCAAGTCAAGGCAAAAAGACAATGGATAAATTAAGAGAGACTTTTTACGAAATTTTACTGAAATATGACTGAAAATGAACCGACCACTAGCCTACACCACCTATTAATAGACATGAGACTTCTTGCTAAACAAATTAACTAGAGATAAAAAATATTAACAGTGAAATAAAAGGAAAGTGACTATCCTTAGTTAAATTTGTTATTTGATATACCCTCCCAAGAAAGAAATTAGATTCCTTAAGGCAGCTAAGTGGTCTTACAAGGCGGCACCTCTGCCTAGCACAGGCCCTCTCAAGCTCTACCAATTGCAACTTTATTTTCTCAATCAATTATTTATCAAGAATTAGACTAAGGAATTGCCACTAACTTGTTTTGGGCCAGTTAGAAACCTGAGTAGGATGTGGGGGAGTACATCTTACTCTCCTACGAACTAGAGATTCACAAATCCGGGGACTTGATTACGTTAGATAAATTTAACACCATTCCAATACATTTTCTCTTACATGAAAACGTGTGCTTGCAATCTTTTTCGATTTTATTGTCATAAATCATCTAACATGTACAAAAAGGGTAATCATGTATGGTGCGCAAACAATTAATGTAAACGACCAAGCTATAATAAAGACGAAGTATTTATCACAGCCAAAGATAAAAAATACGAGGGAATTTAAAGATTCCGAGCCGCATTGGGCAACATTAAGCATGACTTTGTTATTTAGCTTCGGAACATGGACCCGTGAGCTAAAAGTCAAAATGGTGAAGATGCTATACTATAATCTATGCATGCATTAGCGCCTACCCCTACTATGATGAAGCGTGGACTATCTAATTATGATTCATTTATCGCTCTAATGCGAAACTAATGTAGATGCAACTTAGTCTGAACTTTTTTTCTTGATTTAATCAGCATAATAAATATGAAAGTGAACCCTAGAACGCTACATGGCCGTGAATATGCATTGTGATGTATCATGTATGAAGACCGCATTATGAGACCATGATATGCATGAGACTAAGCTAAGGTAAATAATTCAATTGAAACATTCATAATTGCCCTATTATAAACTCCTAGATGTTGAATGATATGGATACCAAATGATATGAATTAGATTAACATGAGTTAACCCGACAACGCAACCTAAATGCTATTTTTCAAAACAGTCAATTTGAGAAAAAAAAATGATCATTTTGCTACATCTACATCATTTTCAACCTACATATATTGAAGGATGTTGGGACAAGAACAATATAGACTGCTTTGGTTGTGGCTCATTCTTACATGCGCGACTATAAAAGGTAGTATGCTAGTTTAAGGTTGTGTACGATTTATCTGTTGGCATAATGATTGAAACACGAGTAACAGGGCTTCAAGGACACATCTAACGGCAGGGAGGGCACTTCTTTTTTTTTTTATCATAGGGAGGGGCGCTTCACCCGCCTAAAAGCTCAATACGGTCATATGAGGTCAGCGATAAAATTATTACGTATATTATTTTATTGATAGCCCACAACTCCAGATGCTATCCAGCCAGGCCCAACAATAATGAGAGAAACGATATTTTAAGTGAAAATTTATCATCGAATGCACCATAACCATGACACGAGCGATAGTAATGCATGCCTTACCTTGTTTTCATAACATAAGGTGTCTAAACTTGTCAACTTGATTTATTATATATCACGGATGTATCGCTATACCCATTCCATTCCTTTCAATTTTTGTCTTAAAATGAACATGTCTAATCCCTATGTAGACCTTAAAACATTATGCAAACTTGTTCTTTTTCACAATGACGAATCACTCATACATGCGGTGCTCTGGTAGTGGCTAGCTAGGTTGGCATGTAATTTGAGACATGTTCCACGGTTTTGGCATCCTAGTTAGGTAGCTAGTTGGCATGTCCCATGCATCATTGGGAAGAGAGCTAGCTAGTGTTTGTATTGGTTTTCCATATACCTTTTTTGCTTGATCAAGACTATAGTTTCTGTCAACTAATAGAAAGAGTTTCACGGTACTCAAGTGACTTGTGGTTGGTCAATGCTTTTCTTGTATTCCACCTTTTGTCCCCACTCTCTTCTTCAACACATTAAACAGTTTCTTGATGCATCTCGCCATGTGCAGGAAGCAGATCAATGCCTAGTGTCTCTAAAACCAGAAACCTTAAGCAGTGCACAAGATACTAAGAAGTATGATATACCATGCTTTTTTAGGAAACCCTAAACCTAATTCTCTGCAGTTTGGCTTTCTCTCACCACCCCAAAAAACATGTCTTGGTTTTCTCAGATTTTCCTCAGTTTTATAATGGCAATCGGTGAAATAACCACGCAGTCAGTTTAGGGTGAGTCCAAAATTGTTGGTTGAAAACCCTTACTCAAACAAATTTAGTTAACATCCTCTCTCTGGTCAATACGTACTAATTAAAATAAAGAAATGGAATGTTGATAAGTCCACAATAACCCCATGCAGATGTACTGAGTATGCTCAAATTGAAATATGACATGACCCAAGTTTCAGCGCTAGTCTGGCCAGAAGGAGAATAGAGAAACTTGATAAAGCCCCATTCCACAATTGAGATATATATTACCGGAGTAGCAAAACTCGATAAGTCGCTGAACTAGAATGCCATTGTAGTCCAATCGAGATGAGAAATCTATGAATAAGGAATTCTATCTTATTTTATTTTAAGAAAAAATAAGAACTACATAATTCGTGATTCCATTTTATCAGTGTTTCTTGAGAGACTCGATATATAGATCTTTATGCATAACAAGAATGTTATTATTTAAAATGCAGGCAAAGGCACATGATCACTCTTTGTGCTATTTCTATTTTCATGTTAAACTCAAGTGACAGAAATTGGGAAGGAAATGAGTGAGCTTATAAGCTGAGAATTATCTTTTTTTTTTTTTGGTAACCCAGGGAACCCCCGCACGGCCGACAGCCGGGAAGTAAACCCTGGGGGCGACACGTGCTAGCCACCACACACGTGCCACCAGGTTAAGTCACCCTGCAGCGTCCGGGATTCGAACACTCAACCTTTTGCGAGAGGAAGAGTGCGCATTCCAGCAGCGCCACCCAGGCGGGTGGTATAAGCTGAGAATTATCACTTGCAAGGATATCCAAAAAATGAAATACGCAAATTTCTCTCTCAAATTTATATCTCTCTGCTCCTCTCTTCCCTTCTCTTCTCACCTTATTGTGACAATGATGGGGATTCTCATCTGATTATCAAGTGGGATCATTGCAAAATAACAGGTGGGAAAAGAGAAAGGGGGAACTTAAGTAACAGTAATTTAATATAACTGATTACAGAAAACCTAGAATACGAACTCTATTAATGCCTCTATTAAGGACAAACTTTTACACATTTCTATTATACTTTTATAGATGTATCAGATCAAAGTGAAACATGAAATCTGATTTGCTAACCTTGTCTTTCCTCTTCCGGTGAACTGTTCTCTGAACCAGTAAATCCTCTAATCTCCATCTGCTTTCCTCATATTGAAAGTAGCAAATCAAAGGTTCCATTTTAAATTCTGATTTCAGACCGTGAGTGCCAAGATTCGCGACTTCATTATGAAATAATACCAGTGAATTAGGTGAACACCACCTTAATTAACTCTTGGCTGAAGGCTATGCAGGAAAATCTGGAAAACAAAGTCTAAACTAAAGCATCTGAAAGGAAAAGCCCAGATACACAATTCATTTCCATGAGTTTCATCATGATTGAAGCTAGAAACTTGATATATATCTGTTGCCCTAATACCTTCCCTTGTATCCTAAAAATGGCCTTGAGATTGATCTATCATTCCTTTCATCGATTCAAAAGTTTGCCGAGGTGGAGGTCAAACCCTGATCGTTCTTATATTGTTGAGTGTTTCTATATGACCAAGATTGCTCAACACTATTTGATTTGCTACTGTTGTTCATTGCCTTTTGTTGATTAGGTTTATCTCCTTCTAAGTCCCTATATCTATGCAAATACCTTCTTAGTGGACCAGCATAATCGTCGAAACCCAGCGTCTCCATAGCGCAGCAAATATCATCACCGTTCACTGTCTTCCTCCTCTCCTTCTCGCACTTCTCGGATGCTTCGCCAGTCACGGCCGATGAACTCTGAGACACATTCTTGCATCGTTTCTTTCGCTTCCTTTGAGACTTTTGCGTTGGGAGGGAGGATTTGCTTCATGATCCGCCCCACGTTGGCTATTGGGAGTAACCTGTCTTGCTCCTTGATGCATCCATCGTCGGCACCGATGTTATCTACCATTTCTAGAGGCCAAAAGTACAAGAACCCCGTTGAATCTAGACTCTGTGTTCCAATGTCAAAGGGTTTCCTTATGTTGTATACAAAACAAGGAAGTTGTTTTGTCCGACTTAATATATATGTTAAATATGTGATTTTATGTCTTGTCCGTTTTGGCATGTGATGACGACGGACCGGCTCCACACAAAAGGTGGGTCTTCTCACACAAGCTCGATCTATTGGCCAGATGAACATGGCTAGACACCATGGGGTCGAATAGTCTAATTATATAGTTGATTTTCATCCCACGCCATATTATTTGGCTTTTCCCTATAAATCATAGTGAAAAAAAGCAATGTGCTTTCTTCAATGTATTTTACACCTCATAGTCCTCAAATTTAAATGGAGGATAAGACAAAATGTGGAATCAATTTATCAAGTCTTTAGGTTTCAAATATGCTTGTCGATTTGGTGTGTTTTAAGGTAGACAAGCATACTCACCTTTCTTCCTTTTTGTCTACCAATAAGCTTACACCGAGTAGGTAATTTGATTAGTCATTAAAGCTCAAGTTGGTGATTATTTGTAACCCACCCAAGTTTTAGCGTGGATTCTGTTTTGGGCTTTAACAGAAAAATAAGATAACAATAAGCCTAAGTCCAAGTCACTTAAGCCCATTCTAAGTGTCTTCTTGTGCTTCAGCTTGCTTGCAAGTAAATAAACGAGCAGAGAAAGTAATAAGAAGAAAGGAAGAGAATGAAAGGTGTCGTTCAATAAGAAAAGAAAAGAACAAGAAAAATGAAGAAGTGGTTACATGCACGCTCAAGACGTCTCGGCGAGTCAAAATAACAACCGTTTCGCTTCGCCCAGTAAGTAATCAAACCCTTTGTTCATCTAATCAACGTAATTTCGAAGTTAAATAATAAATTCAAAGAAATGTGCATTTTGAATTGCGAGATTCAATCGAAGAGTTATTAAGCTATGGAATTATATGAAAATGATAATTTAGGGCTTTTGTGGAGTTGTAGAGTTTGTAAAATTTATTCTTAATTATGGTTTGTTCATAAAGAATTATTAAAATTCCACACTTAAGCTTCACATAGCGGATAGCTTTGAATAACTGTTATGGGTAAGTATTTTTTTGGCGCATAGGAGTCGTTTTGTTGGTTATTAAGTTTAGTATAGTCAAGTAATAGTTAGGGTAGGTTGTTACTTGGTTTTGATATAGTTTTCGATTAATTAATAGGAATATGAGTTTGCCGGCTCGAGTAACATTTGTAATTTGGTTTTCAACTTTTCAAGTGAGTGGTGCTTATCTCTTCTTGATTTTTTCTAAAACTCATGTCTTGACAATGATAAGAAGATATATTATGAGTTAAAGAGACATCATATGATTTGATATTCCTTTTAAAAGAAAAGTTGTGATTAGGATATATTTTATGCATAAAATTGAATGAGACATTTAGTACCTTTTTTGTTTATTTGAAATGGAAAAGAATCTTTTGAATAAAGTTTAAGCTCATTACCCGTGGATGATTTGTGAAACCTTTTATGAATGAATTATGAAAAGTTTCCGCTTTATGAATATGGTTTATGAAAGGTACTTTGTTCAATGAATGAAAAGTTACATATTTTGGTTAATGAACCTGAGTTTTGAGATGGATTCTGGATTTTGATTTGTGGGTTATTGAAGAATGATAGTAGTAAATTATGCTCATGTCGCTATGATTAGAACACATTGAGGGGTTAAGTATGTATACTATTGTCATGACATCCTTACGGACCAAACCACATGCTGATATAAGTGAAAACCTAGCCAAGGGAAAACTTGGTCCCCTTTGTGTCATGGGAGTTAAAAGCGAGACTATAGTTAGATACTGAATACTAGATTGATCAATGCAATGACGGATGTTTGATTTAATAAAGATTAATTAATGGAATAGACCATTAACGTTGGATTTGCTATTGTTAATTTGATATATAATTTTAATACAAAAAGTTTTGTTGAAATTATATAACTCTTTCTTTTTTGATATTTTATGTATATTGTATACTAGATTTGAGATTGATAAATTATTATGATATCATTTTATAAATATACATAGTGAATGTTTGATCCGCTTAGAAGAAATTTGTACTACTCACCGAGTTGTGATAGCTTATTCAATTATTCAGCTCATTCAAAAATTCAGCTAACTGTGTAGTAGGGTTGAGCACCAGTCCAGTCAAATCCGAGAACCGAATCGAAAGTGCACGGCCAATTCGGATGGTTCCCGTGGGAACCAATTTGATTCTTGGTTCCAAAATTTAGAACCAATTCAGGTCCCGATTACGCTGAAGGAACCTAATCAGATCGACCAGGAATCAGCTACCTTAATATAGAATTTAGGGCTCGAACTCCACTCTTCAATCTTCAATTCATCTTCCTCAGCTGTAGTAAGATACTAGATTCACTCTACTTCGAATTTAATGTGGTTCAATATGTAGTTGAGTACCAAATTTTCCAATGACCTTTCTACCTCTTCCTTAATTGTTGAATTTTGTTTCCTTTCGGCTGAGTCTACGAATTTTATGATGGTGGAGACTTCATGTTTGTCTGATTGCGAGTTTTCCTGTTATGACTCACTATATAAAAGCATTACAAAAAAAAAATCGATTCTTGTCCAACCTGGGAATCGGACCGAGACTAATTGGTCATGTATCGATTTCAAGATGAGAATCGACCCATCCCGGAACCAATCGCCCTTAGTAGGTAAAATGAGAGCATTTATGTTATCGGCAAGACATTTTGATGGTGTGATTTTTGAGTATGAGTTGTTTATGTCTGAATGAACCTCTAAGTTTAGTTATTAGTTGGAGATGTACATATTAGTTTGACAGATTATAGAAACTCTAATCTTGTAACCATATGACAATTTAATAATATATGGATGAATATATTTTTGAGAACACATCGATAATGGTTATGTTTGAGGATGTGTCCTTGGCAGAGGAGGGCGGCTGTGTCGCTAACCCTATTCTTGTAGTGTTAGGGTGTGACATTGGTAACAGAGTTTAGGTTATAATTTTATTAAGTCTAGATTTTGTAGGACGCTCGAAGGTTGTGTGGTAGTTTTTGATGCAATAATTTTTTTTTTTAGATACTATGGTGTAGTTTCATTCTTGGATCCTTGTAATTGGGGAAATGACACCACAATTGCCATAATTTTCATACGGCGTTCACTTGAGTGTCATACATTTTTATTTGATTACTAAGTGTCATAGCTTATATATGGCACTCACTTGAGTGTCGTGTAACTTTTTGTTGAGAAAATCTTCGAATAAATTTTGAAGTTAACAAAACTATCCATGTGTGTCTTGTAAGTCTGATAAATGCCTTAAAGTATTTTAATTTAGGAAGTTATTCTTGGAAGAAAAGCATATGGCAATCTTGTTCAAATTGTGAAATCACTTCAAGAGGTTCAAACTTTATACTGCAGATGAAAAAGTTCAAACTTTGTACTACAAGTGAAGAACTTCAAACTTTGTATGAAGAAGTGTCAGACTCAGAGAACAACTAATGTTCCCATCCTGACACAAGTTCAAAACATACATAATGTCTAATGATCTGCCTCGGATTTCATAATTAGAATAAATTGATTGACTACATTTTGAAAATTATTTTGCAACAGTTTAATATGCAAAACAACGAATTGATTACCAATCAATCTCGAGGCAAGTTGTTGGTGCATGATACTCCTAGGTGTATGACTTACTGAAATTTCGAACGTTAGGATCGTAAAGAGAAAATGGATGTAACATTATCAATACAGATTGGAATGACCTAATTCCCAAAGCCAAATGAACAAAGACTTCTGGATTGACAATTTTTTTCTGTTTTGAGTTTTCTCAAATAGGCATTGTAGGAAATACGGAAATCAGGGTGGAAGTGGAGCGGATGTAAATAAACAGAACAGAGGAAAAGATAGAAATTCGTTGGTTGCTCTTCCAGGCCTCCAAGGAAGTGGATAGGGCACCGATTCTTCTAGATCGTTGATTGCAACTATTCAAAGATGCAGATTTGAAAACCTCTGACTCTTCAAGGAAGGAGTGAAAACTCTTCTAGGTTTTCAGGAGTATGAACTCTTCAAAGTTCAAGATAATTGCTTTAGTGTAAAATTTTTATTAACAAAATTCGTCTGCCATTTATAGAGATTTGATGGCCTTTTAACCAAAGAAAGAAAAAGAAAATGCATAGGAAAATACTAAAGTCAAAACCTAGAAACTAGAAAGCATTAAAGAACATAGAACTAGAAAACATTAAAAAGAAACTCATTAAAGATCATAGAAACTAGAAGCTATTAAGAGTGAAACATTTTCCAATGTCTTCATGGTTATCTCAAGGTGTTTCCTCAAGCCTTTTTGTGTTCTTCGATGCAAATACATCTAATCAGCAACTTTCGATAAGAGGCTCTTGAATGCAAGTTCATCGAATTGGCAACTTTCAACGAGATTGAATGCGGGCTGATCTTCTTGGCCAAGTGAGCTGGTCTTCAATGTGGATTGCATCATCCTCCCCTTCTTTAAAAGAATTCGTCCCGAATTCATGTCATCATTGGAAGAATCACCCACGTAAGGTGTTAAATGCCGAACGTTGAATATGTTGTGTATCATCATATGAGAAGGAAGCTTTAATCGATACGCATTAGGATTGATGCGCTTAAGGACTTTTGAGGGGACCAAGCTTTCAATCACTAAACATTATAACCAAGCGGATAGCGCTTCGATGGCAAATAGGTCCAAACAAAATCTCCAGGTTAGAAGATAACTTCATGCCGCTGTTTATCGATGTCCGCTTTATAGGACTCAATTTTGCTGTCCATCCTTTATCGCTACCGCTTTTTGGGACTTTTGGAATTTATGCGCTAAGAAGGTATTTCCGTGTAAGGGTTTCTCCCAAACTATCACGGCCGAACCCTAATTGGCACGCGACATCCGCCTCTGGTCGATTCAAGCGACGTCCTGAATGTCACTGACCTCAAAACGCCATCGTAGATTTACTACCACAGCGGATAATAACAAACAATCCCGGACAATTAAAAATTGGGGAGAACAATCAGGAGAATGTACATATCTTTTCATTTCCTTCTTATACCATAATATTTACATTTATAAACTGTCCCACACATGTACATGCACACCGCCTTTCTCAAAAATCAATACTCCAAGGATGAAGACCTGGGTTTACTACTACTCCAAAAAATGGTGCTCGCCAAAAACCCACTCCGAGTCTGATTCCTTGTCCTTGAGTCCGAGTCCCTTATACCGTCCAGGCCTACTAAGAACTCCAAAACGTTTTGGTGATGGTGACGGAAGATTCATGGATCCTGCCGGGATTGAAATGTTTGGTTGAAAAAACAACGTGAGACACTTCTTATTAAGTTCACCCCTAAACCCAACCTAGCTATCACTTACCTCCATACAATTTCGCAAAACACACAAACATACACACATGCCACCTAATCACATAGAAAGCAATTTAATACAATCACAAGCATATAAAATTTTCATGTCATGCACTCTTTCCATTCTCATCCCATTCCATCCACATTCCTTGTTGACCTGCACACGACACGCCTTAGGTACACTCGACCTCTTTCCACAACACTGCCGAGCTTTTAAATGTACATGCCTCAGGCCATGTTTTTTGCCGGCGTAAACGTACATGCCTCAGGCTCAACATCTGCCACCCATCATGTAATCCCGAGAAGTTCACGCCTCGAGACGGGCAGTCTTCCGTAATACCGGCATTTTCAACCCTCGCCCCAATGACCCGCGAAACATACACGCCTCAAGTTATTCACGACCACATCTCACAACACTTCAGGCCCGTAAACGAACACGCCTCAGGCCATGTTTCTCTCAATCACGCATGTGCCATGTCACGCACTATTTCTCGTTCTTTCACACATTCAACAATCACTTGTCACATAAATAGCCAGTAACACGTGGCCCGTGCACACAACAAATACACGCAATCCATGCTCATCAAACATTTGACATGGCCAAATTTTATCAATTAACTCAATCTAGAACAACGTGCACCCAACAAGCATTTTCAATCAGCCAAATTACACAAATGCACGCTCAAATCTACCACCACAACTAAATTAATTTCCATAAGCACATTAAACACAGAAATCGCTATTTTTCTCCCACCAAACGACGCCAAATCGATTCCGGTCCTTCACGGGACTTTCTCACCATAAATTCTCGGTTCTAAAAATCCAACTTGCGTCCCGATCGGCCCATCACGGTCCCATGAACAGTAAATCACAGCCATTGTTATTTTCTAATTTCCAATAATCAATGCCCGAATTAAATCCTAAGGCCCGCCATAAAAATTTTCACTACCAATTCATACAATTCCGCACCTAACTTTATACAGATTTCGCCCAAAATCGCCATTCGACATCAAGTCCAATTTGGGTTTAATTTTCATACACACATTAAATATAGAAATCGCTATTTTTCTCCCACCAAATGACGCCAAATTGATTCCGGTCCTTCACGGACTTTTCTCTCCTACTTTTTAGGTTCCAAAATTCAATTTGCGTCTCGATCGGACCATTACAGCCCCGTGAACAATCATCCACAACTTGTGAACAGTGTTTCGTAGTATATGAACAGTAAATCGCAGCCCTTATTTTCTGAATTTTCAAATAAAATTTTTTGGTTTCAATTCTAAGGCCCGCCAACTGATCCTACTTCTAATTCATGCCATTCCGCACTTACCCTATGCCCGGTTTGCTTAAAATCGCTTGCCGATAGCGAAATCCTAAATTAGGTTTAGGCATGATTTACCCAAGGTTCCTAGACTTTCTCGGCTAGAATAAAAAGCGGCGGCACTTAATCGGGATGACGGCGACAACGAAAACTCCGGGTGGCGCGATCGGTTTAGACGGGCGCCGGCGGCTTGGCGCTGCGGGCGTGGGACCCCACAGCCAAGAGAGGAGGGAAAGAGAGAGAGAGAGAGAGAGAGAGAGAGAGAGAGAGAGAGAGACGGGCCAGGAGGGGGTGATGGTGTATGCACGCGGCGTGGGATTTATGGCTTGAGGGTGGTCCGTGGTGGTGGGCGAGTGGGCGGGCGGTGGGAGAGAGAGAGTATACATGGAGGAGGGAGACCACTTACCAAAAAAGAAAAAGGGGAGGAGGTTCAGCCAAAGGAGAGGGAGAGAGGGGGAGACAAAGGGTCAAGGGCTTAAAATCAATTTTGACCTTTTTTTACAATTTACCAAAATGCCCTTTCTCTCACACAACTAACTCCTTTATTAATCCCAAAGGTAAAATGGTCCAATTTCTGCGCTTTTTGCCCAAATTGAATTTTTTCGAAGGATTTGAGCGCACCAAAATTCACACAAGTGTCACGATAACGCAATATCTAACATTCCGGGCGTGACTTCTAATTTTTCAGTGTCCAATTTGGGGTAAAATTCCATAATTAAATTTATTAAGCGAACTCGAGCGCTTCGAGCTAACAGCGGCTTGTCGGGGAAATTGTGAAATCGACTCATGACTGATACTAAATCGAAGTCACGTGGTAAGTACATCCGGTGCGTGATGACCCGATTGTCATTAAAATCGCGAAGATCAATCACTTAATCGAGGAATACGATCATTCGCATAATTTCGAATCATTCGTCAAGTCGCTTCGTGGTCCAACGGAATCACCCGCGATCCACTACTAGGACAGTGGCATGGGGCCCCTAACTATCCTTGGATCGACTCCAACAATGGTTCAAAATATCACTTACGCGATTTAATGGTAAAACCATTTACAATCGAATTTCCTTTAGTCGCGCCAAATTTAATTCCCTATTAGCCTTTTCCTAATGGTTAGGATTCTCAGGAATGATTAGTTCCGGGAGAAATTTACTACGAGCACACCCTCATATAATTCAATTATTTAATAATTTCAATTGGCGAAATTTTGGAATGTCATACAAACCATACCTCACGTGACAGCGGATGGTATTTTCCTATTTAATCTAAGTTTTCGATTTTGGAGTCACCACTAGTCATTATTGGTAAGTTGACTAGAAACCTAATCGAGTTATGAGAGAAATACCACAATTCTACGAATCGAGATTTTGAGTACAAGAACTTGGTTACGCTAATGATCCCAAATCGAGATCCCTAATGCCATTCGGTACTTAAGAAACGATATGATGTATAAAATGTTACGAAGTTTCCGAGGCTTACCCACTAATCCTATCCATTCTAATTTGCGGAAAAATCAATCAAGAATTAAATGCTCAATCAAGGTCAATCAAACCAAACAATCCTAAATTGTCTCTAAAATAAAATCCAACCAAAACATCAAACCCTAATGAAGCCTTAAATGCTTGTTCATTTCACAATTTGTGTCTTTTTAGGATTTTAGGTTTTTTTTTAGGGGTTATAATCCTTGAATTTGGGATTTTCTAAAAATGCCACTTGGGCACTTCTAAAAATTCAAATTTCACTTTTAAGGTTGGCCATAGTGTTTTAAACCATTATGAATTTTTGAAATTTTCGATTTTTTCTAGAACTTCATTAACCGAGAATTGATTTTTATGTTTTTGAAAAAATTTTATGGATTTTTGAATTTTCCAATTTTTTTTATAGATTTTCTAAATTTTCAACATTTTTATTTGTTTTTTGAATTTTCTGAATTTTTATGAATTTTCCAAAAAATTTTGAATTTTTATGAATTTTTAATTTTTTTTGAAATTTTTATATGAATTTTTTCTTAAAATTTCTAATTTTTTTATTTATTTTTATTTTTTCAAATTTAAGTGTTATCGGGCCGCCTGTTCAAGCCCCTCTTCGAAACCTTAACGACTATTTGCCATTCAATTGATCCATTTGTAATGTCCATATGTTCTATTTTTTGGTTTAACCCTACTGAACACCACGAGGACATTAAATCGGTCGGAAAAATCAACCTAAACACCATAACATGCAAACCCGTTCTTCTTTATTTTCTCAAAATGTAAATCGTTACGTATCGATCGCCCCTAACACCGTCTAACTCAATTCAAATCAGGATAAAACATCAAACAATGGTTAAAGAGGGGCTAACTTGGAAGGCCTATGGCCATAGGGCACTCGATGAGGACCCTTGAACTCGGCGAGTGGTTTCAATGGTGATTGAAGTGGTTTCATGCAAGTTTAACTGTCAAAATGCAATCAAGCGACATAAACTTGATGAAGTGGCTTTAAGCTTGTCTAGAAATACAAAATTAGCGAAGAAAATACACTTTAAACAATGAGATTGAACGAATCGTATATTCTGAATTTCATCAAAACCGTGATGAAGACCGAAGTTGACCTTCTTCATTCGGCGATCAAAGCGAGGTTATTGAGCTGATCGGTCGCCATAGAACTCTTTCTTGACCTCCGACTTCTTGTAAGTGGCTTTGGCACCTAACGGGGTTTAGAACCTACCTGACCGATCAAGATTTACGGACTGCGACCGCCAGCTTCAACACGAGAATCTCCAAGTGTGGAGATCCACGATCGACAATTTGCTAGTTTTTGGCGACAAATTGGTGCCCGTCTGGATCTTGGAGGTGGCTGATCGGTCGGCTCTGTCGTGAGCAAAGCCACCTGAAAATCGGTAGCGACACCGATCGCTGGGCAACCTGGACGATGAAATAGAGATGGTCAGCCGATCTTCGTCGCGGGCACGGGGGCCAAATACGGAATGGGTCATCGTTAGCCTCTGTGTTTCGCAGACTGGGCTACCAGACGTTTAAACGTTTCTGATCGAAGTTTGTAACCAGTTTGTTTTCCATTTGACGGTGAAACGCCGTTGACTCACTCGGCCCGTGAGGTCTCGCTCCGGAGGCCTCCCAGACTGGCTGGGCCGTTTGTTGTTTTGTCGCGATTTAATTATTGGGCGTTGGAGCGTCGATGTTTGAAATAAGAAGGCGGAACTGCATGTTATGTGTTTGGGTTACTCGCCGGGCGGAAGCCAGGTGTTCCGGCAGAACCAAACTAAAATGGGGCTTACATGGTTGACCGTCGTGAATCGGTCGTGAAGGGCTGACTGTTGCTGGGATGAGATGTGCCAGTGGCAGACCAGACTGCCAGCGGAGGGTGCTGGGTCGGACAGGGTTGAGCTGGTGGGACCAGAGACGGTGAGGGGTGGGATTTTGGGATGTGGTCGAGGTGGGGACTCGTGAGACGGGGTTTTTGGAGGATCGTGAGGGTGGAGGTCGAGAACACAGGTGGAGACCCCGGAGATCAAAGGGATGAGGTCAGAATCCACTGGTTTTTTTTTTCGAAAACATGGGGAGCCTCGATTCTGGATATCAGGGGTTCTGGAAAGGTCGGTGGTCACGCATAATGATTTACTTCTGTAGTAACTGCCGGGGCCGCAAGTGTGAAAATGTTGAAAAATCTCAAATTCAGGGTTTATGTCTAAAAAACCTGAACTGGGCACAGGTGGTGAAGCAGGGCACTCGTGGAACCCAGACACCGGACGGATTTCCCACAGAAGACAATTTGAGATGACGGGCTGATGTGCTGATGACATTGTGTGATTTCCCGCAGCCAAAATGGATGAGAGATGATGGTGGCACCGGGCTTTGCGTGCGCTCGGTTGGCTACGGCTGACCAAAGGAGATCGGTTGGGATCGTGTAACCCGCCAGGCTCTACGTTAAGGCCAGCAATAACTGGGTGGGTTCTGGTCGGCACCAATGACTTCAAACGGACTCAAATCGAGCAGGTGGGCTGGGAGGTACCGTCGGCTGGGTTTGACGTTCGGTTCGCGGAATGGTATTGGTGCGCGGTGCTGGGAGCTGGCCACGGTGTCGTGCGAGGTCACCGACCAGGAAGGAAGTAATAAGAGATTAAATGGCAGACAAGGAGATGGGTTAATAGTAGTTCGACCGTTAATCGTGGTGAACCGTTGACAGTCGTGGATGAAAGTCTACTGTGGATCGTGATCGTTGGACGCAACGTTTCGGTGGGCCGGATGAAAATGATTGATGCCGGCGGTGTTTGTCGAAGATAATCGCACGCAGGATCTTTTGCGTCGACTGTTGTCGATCGTGGTCGATCATAATTTCCTTCGGCGGCTGATCTTAATGGGGCCCCGGTGTATGGAATTTTTGCCAGGTCGGACGGCGCTGATGAGTCATGGGCGTTGGCTCGCGTTGGCAATTTTTGGTCGTCGCCGGTCGGAAGAGATTAACCATTCGCTTGGAGGACAATAAAGGGACGGGTTGAGCTGGTGTCAAAGGATCAGGACTAACCGCCAGACTGCCTCCTCCCTCCTTTCTTTTAGGTCAGATCTCTCTCCCACCGCCACCTGCGGAACCGCCTCGAAGCCATCAGATCCGCTGCGTCCATAATCTTTCCTGCGATGCTGGGTTCCTCCCGGCGGAATCGGCCTGCGCCAAGCCTCATGCCAGTGGATGGTGGCCCGTCGTCCCGATTGGTCTTGGCCCGTCTGGGAGCCGGCGGGGTGTCAGCCTGGGTGGTCCCCGACTGTCGGCTGACGTTGCTGCTGGCGTGAGGCAAAATTTGTTTGAAATTCGTGGGGCGCGTTCAACCGCATTCCTGAGACCCAGTGGATGCGACGATCGCGAGACTCGTTCGGTCGGCAAATGTGGGCGAGGTGGTACCGGCCCAGGCGTCTGATGAGGCGGCGTTCTGTTTGATGACAATGTGAAATCAGGCAGAATGAACCCGGCTCGGCGGCGTTGGCGTGAACCAGGTGGTAACGAATGATGTATGCCAGCCGGGAGGCAGTGGTAAAATGGTGCTGAACCTGTTCGTGAAGGGCAGGGCAGTGCTGGTGGCAGGTGGCGAGAATCGTTTATCGTTGACAGGCTGTGAAATGAACGGGCCAATGATGGCGGATGGCGACCGACGACGACGAAACGCGCAGGCCGGGGCCAGTGACAAGGCGGCCGTAACCAATGCTGAGCATGGTGCGTGTAACCGACGTACGCAATGTGACCTGCCTGTGTGAACAAGTGATGAGCTTAATGACGAACGTAACATCGGTATGTTTTGACGTGCGGCAATCTGGCGTCGTGACGATGGACTGATCGCTGTGCGAGGTCGCCCAGCTGCCGATCGGAAGACTCGGTCTGAGCGTCAGGCTGGGTGGTTTGGGCGTCAGTGACGGGCCTGGTGCCCGTGGCGCGGCGGGGCTGATGAGCGTTGGTGCCAGTCGCGGCAGATGAATGGGCTCAGAGATGATGGAAGAATGCATGTTCGAATTTGCTGTGGCAGCAGACAAATTTTCTATGTGATTGGGTAACATAGCCTGTTTGTGTGATGCGGGCAAAGTGGGTTGGGACCCCAAGGAGTAACATTGTTCAACCAAACCGGCCGAGATCATGTTTCCGCCACCGTCTGCGCTGGAGGATTAACAGGCGGGGAGCCGCAGGGACTCGGTTCGAGAGACAAGGCTTCAGTGAGTTTAACGACTCGACTGATGACTGGGCACCCGAGTACCGTGCTGGAGTATTTGAGGCGTGGGGCGGAACCTCAGCCAAATGTTATATTTAGAAAATAATTAACATCTCACGATGTTCTCCGTTGAGCAATCGAGATGCTAATCGGCGTAACTCATACGATAGCGCACAACGTCATGCGAGATCGCTGTGCTCGACGGGCAGATGTCAGGAGTTGACGAGGCTCTGCGCGTTCAAAGTCAAGATGGGCGCAGGTAGTCTGCCTCAAAGGACATCGTGGCGTGGCGGTGCCGAACAGTTTGTTGGACATCGGCGCTCGTCCGGAAGCAGCGGTGATTGGTGCTGTCTAATGGCAATGTTCGCTCGATGATGCTGGCGTTAGGCGTGCTGCTGCGTGGTGACGACGAATGATGAAAGGGAAGGGCATCCCGGTCCAGCTCACTGGTAATACCAATTGAACCTTGCAACAGACTTGCGTTCAAGCAGTTGCGATGGGCTAAGGCGACGGCTGGCAACAACCGGGGCCCGGTGAAAAATGTTCGCAGTTCATGATGTTTTTCGGTTCGTTTTCTGATTCTGTGGGCTGGCACGGTAACTCGGACTGGGTTTGGGCAGTGTACTGTCGTTTCAACGGTTGAAACAATCTCTGTAAATGACGGGCGGTGACCAGCAAAGTGCTGATAATCGAACGAAGGGTCTGCTCTGAAACCTGAAACTCACTCGTTCACTGATCGGAGGTTTTCCGTCACTAACAATCGAATTTACCGTCGCTGATCTGCGTTAACCCCCAGAATAGGCTGTCTGCTGTTCTTTTGGGCATTGCCTGTTGAGCTGGGTATGAAATTGACGGAGGTCATTCGGCGGCTGCAGGGTGGGTCGTTCCAGTCTGACCCAGTGTGTCCGTTGCACTGGATCTGCCGGTCGCTGGGCTGCTGCGTCAGTCCCGTTTTCATCAGCCAGCGTTGCCGGGCCACTCAGGCAGTCAGGCTCGACCGTGATTGTGGTCAGGAGATGGGCCGTTGAAGACGCCCAGCAAGACGTGATGTGATGGGGTTTGATGGTTGGTCGTTCGAAGTTTGGTTCTTCGCCTGGTGAAGTCTGGGCACTATCGCGGTGTTGAACCTGTGTTCTGGTCAAGATGCTATATCTTATCTCCTAAATAAACCTTAATTGTCGGTTTCTAGTTGCAGTGGTCGGTTTCAGTGTACTGGGCAGACGGTGCCATGTGAGCTGGCAGACGCTGTGATCTGGGGTGTGAATGATTGCCGTGTGTGACGGTTGTCGTTCCAGTCAGGTGGTGACCGGTCTGGACTGGGTGGGCTGCAGTCGCGTTTGAGCAGGTGACCGTGTGGAGATGATCTCAGGTGTTCGTCCGTGTGATGGTGTCGGATGGGTTCATGACCGTCGAACAATGACTGGGCGGAAGTTCTCGTTTATGGCTGTCATGCTCAAATCCTAGTGGCTGGGTGCTGGTGGTCGGTGGATTCGTCGGACCTCGATTTTTGATGTGGTCATGGCGGAGGCTGCGTTGAGCCAGGCTGGTCTCCTCAAATTAGTGGACTCATGACTCGTCAGGGTGGGAAGAGATGGGGTGGTTTCTGTGCTGCGTTGGGAGACCAGTTGATTGAGGTTAAGTGTGTTGGGTGGTGGAATTCCCGGTCGGTGGGTTCGCTCGTGGCCTGGTTCTGGGGAGCCACGGAACCGGGGTGTGCGGGCTGGCGTTCGGTGCGACCCCGGCGGGCTCAGCTGCACGGCAGTTGGTGTGAATGAGCAGGCAGATGTCAGCAACTCGGGTGAGAACTGGCGGATCAGTGTGTTGTAAGGTGGTCGATCTCAGGCTGGTCTGCATGGAAGCTGTCGAGGCGGTGCTGGTGAGAACTGCGGTCGCGGTGCTGATGGCGGAAGTCCTGGATTGACATTCCCGACCAGTCAATCTTTGTTAAATCGGCATCATCGTGCGACCAGTCGATCTGGTGTATTGGGTAACGCGAATGGCGCAACTTCCAGCGTTGGACGAGACTGCTGGCCAGGTTCACCTTAACTCGTGTTGATCGGTGACAATAGCTGCATGTAACCCTCGGTCTGTTGCTCGCGTTTGTAACCTCGGTACTACTGATCCTAAATAACCTGGTCAAATCGGAATCTCAGATTCAGCAAGGCAACATTTCGTTGAACAGTACTCGTGAGCCATGCATGGGGAGGCATGGTCGTGGACAAATAATCCGCGGATTCTTTCCGTTTCAGATGAGGTGCTGGTGTCGTTCATGCGTAGGGTATCTGTTTGAGGATCAGATCATGTGGGTGCTGTATCTCGGGGAACTGGGGCCGCAGGCACCGCTCGCGGTTGACCAAATTGGTGTTGCCTCGGTGGGCTGATCACGGGCTCCAATGACGCAACCTGTGCTTGACTATCTGAAGCAACAACAAGCATTTCTATCTTATAGATTATTCCGAAACCGTAACTTGAAGACGGGGCCTGGTGTTGTGAACAAACCATGGTGAAATATCAGGCTGGCCTGGCTAAGAACCAGCCTCGTTTTTCATGCTCAATTCCCGCGGCAATAACGCTGGGTGGTCTCGCGGTCAAAATGCGCACGGTTGTTTAACCGGTCGTTGATGGTGAACAAGGGATGATTACTGAGCAACGATGATGACTCGCTGAGAGCATGACTGCATGCGCTGCTATGGGCTGCACAACAGCGAACGACGCCTTTCGTTACTCTTCGCTTTCTTCTTATTACTCTGCTCGTATTACTGCAGTACCAGCGCAACCTGGTATGCAGAAGACTCGGGCAGGCGGACAGACTGACCAGTGGTGGGCTTGCAAATCACGCTGGTTGATTGCAATCATGACGTCAGGCTGCACTCGGTGTGTGACCGACGGACAAGGAAAGAAGGCAGTGCAACGTCTGCGGCAGGCACGCCAGGTCGTTTGTTGGGTGGGTTCACGACCTGTCATCCGTTTAGGCGAGGGACCAGCAGACAGCCCGTGACACGTGCACTATCGGGCCAATAATGTGGTGGATGAAATCGGCACGCTGACCAGCTGTTCGTTCGCGGTCGGCCGTATTCGTCTGGCATCAGATCGACTTCACAGTGAACCGTCGTCATCGCGGGCTGGATTATCAAACACATGTGTTCGCTGTGCCTGAGGATCCGGGACAGTAAACTGGGCGTTTGTGTCTGTTTATCGGGAACAGATGGTTTCACAGGTCAGATTCGAGCAGGCCTCAAATGGACCGTCGTTGGGCGATAATTTCGTCGGAGACAGGTTCGGGTTGCTCCCAGTGACGTTGAGGGGCGGTCGCTCTCTGACGCAGGGGCAGGGAGGCCCGGGCAGATGTTCGGGGACTGGCCCAGGAGGCTGGGTGACTGGCGGCCATGCCGGGAGGGAGGACTGCGACGGTGACAGATGTTCGCTGGCGTGTTCGCTGAACTGTTTCGTTGCTGATCTGGAGGGCAGATATGGGGACTTGGGGGAGACAGGCTGATCGGCTGGTGATGATTCCCAACGATGGCGATCAGATGATTGGTTGAGACGCGATCTTGATGCGCTGTCCTGGCGGGGGCTGACCTCACGCAAACTGCGCACGGTCGACCAGACAGATCGGCTCAGGCCGGCCTGACCAGAGACGGCACAGGCCATGTCGGGATTTCTGGCTTTCGACGTCATGGTGAGCTTTCATGCTGGACCCAGACACCGTTTTCAGCCACAAAGCCGGAGATGATTGGTGGTCTGGTGCAGTGTGCGCCAATGATCATGACTCTGTCTGGGGCTAAATGGAACCTCAGCCAGGCGGGCATGGGAGCCAGAGGCTACTGGTTCCGGCAATTACACCGGAAAGAAGAAGGCCAAGGATTGCTGGAACCTCTTCACTTGATCTGTTCACCAAAGCATGTGGGGACGTCATGACAGGGCGTTGACAGGTTCGTTCTGGGTTTCTGTGATCGGTGTGATTGCTGGTGCTCTCTTTTCCCGCCTGTTGTGCGATCCTTGATCGGATGATCTCGTCACTCTGGCCTCAGACAGGAGAGGGGAAGAGGAGGGCAGAGGCTGGGGCTGAGGGAGGGCAGTTCGACCTGCAGCACAGACAATGGCCTCGCGCCTGCTACTGCAAAGGAACGGAGCCGGGCTCGACTGTTGACTTGCGATGTGTTCAGCCGGTACTATTAAATCTGGTTACAGATTCGACGCTGTTTCGCTCGCTGATTTCATATCGTGACAGAAATGGCAAGGAGGCTGGTCATGCCGCAAGGGGATCTGCTGTCGTCTCGATAGCGATGAAGCCTGAATGAACAGCAGTTCTTATTTTTTCAGCAAAGGCAAAGTGAGATAAAATTCGCTTATTCATAATTTCTCTTTCGGACAATATTCTAACGACTTCTCAGGGTGCACCACTGCCAAACTGTCCTGTCGGTGGAATGAACTCGGGACTGCAGCCGGATTGTGGCTGGTCTCGGTGTTTGTCTCAGCCATGAAATTTATCAGCGTTCAGGCTGCACAGTACCGATGGTGCCGTGGTCGGAAGGAAGGATGACAGGCTGACCCAGTCAGGGTTCAACCAGTTGGACTCATGGCTGTTTGCGTCGGTGCTGAAACAGAATGAGGAAAACTGATTTTGAGATTGATGAGCTCAGAGAGAACCAATTTGGGGTTTCTAAAAAAACGTGATATATCACACTTGTGGTAATCTTGTGCGCTGCTGGGCTGTTTGGGCGTGGTGCTGCGCGGATCGGGCTGTTCAATGGTTGATGAGGACAAGGTGGCGTGGGCAACCTGGGCGTGGTTGGGCAAAACGCAGTTCTTGATTGAGCTGTATGAAAACCAGCCTGGGCTGGCTGCAGTGACCGTGGATTGTGCAACAGCTGGCTTGGGATGTGGGCTCGTGGTGCAGGTGCCAGCCAGCACCAGTGTGATGGGTGAAAGGGCTGTGCATGAGATCTGCGTGGTATGTCCCAAAAGAGATGAGAAGGGAATGGGGTATAACGACATCTGTGATCGTCGAGTTGACAGTTGGGCCTGCCCTGTGAGAAAAACTGGTGTCGCGTGTTATAAATGATCGTTTCTCGTTGGCCTGAACAGCGCCGCGGTGCTCAATCAAAATGACAGCCTCGGACGTCGACCGGGCGGTGTGTCCTGCTGGCCCTCGTGTTTTCGTCGTTATGCTGGTCGTGCGCAGGCAAACGGCATGCTGCACTCGGTCGCGCGAGCCTGACAACGTCTATGATGGCGACTCTGACGCGATCGCTCGTGTGGTTGAAATGTGGTGTGGGCGTTTCTCAGGCGACTGTTTTGAAATGGCGACTGGTGGTTGGCGCCGGAGACCCAGCATTGGTATCAGCATCGATTGGTGTTACAACAGTCTTCATACTATCACCTGGACTCCTGTGCCGGTGGCGTGACCCGTCACAGTGCGGCCGTGCTCACTGCTGACCAGCCGCTGATTAAATCCGGAAGCCGTGCATCTGTTCGCGTTAGGCGATCGGCGGATCATGACAGATCGGTCACGCCAGCTCGTGCATGGATGCTGGTATGTCTTTCACCCGTATCGCGAGATCTCTTGAGAATCGTCAGCAATGAGCAATGACAATCGGCTGGCTGTGAATAATCTTCGCGATCGTTTGTTTGCGCACCGCGTTGAATGTTCGCGGCAAAATCGGTATGGCTGCGACCTGAAGAAGAAATGTATTGATCGGTGTTTTATCTAGTAATCGACTCCCGGTTATGGTCTCTGTTAGTGAGATGGTCTCCCGTCTGCTCGGACTCTGGTGAGGCCCAGGTGGTTCAGTGGGCAGTTCGTGATCTGGTTGGCGATGGTGGTGTGATTGACAGGCTGAGATGTGAGCAGGATGGTGGCTGTTGGAGGGTCAGGTAACGGGTTGACTGAGATGGGCCGCTGGTGACACATCTGTTGGCGGAGGTCTCGTATTCTGTTGAGCTGGGATGGGCCACCGTGGGTGGTGAGACATCCGTTATCACAGCGACGGTGCCTGTTTTCAAAGATCGTTCGCCTGACGGGTCGAAGGGGCTGCCAAGGACGGTCGTGTCGGCGGGCATCGGACCCATCGGCCAGCGTGTTGATGAATATGTTCCGAGCTGGGCGTATCTGTCTGGCTGCCTCATGGTCCTCACTGGGACCCCAGTTCGGATTTATAATTTGCCAATCAGATGGACTGGAGTTGACCACCAGATGGGTGGAGATGGTTGGACGGTTTGAGTGGGGCCATTTCACTGCCAGGCTGTTTTTGGTTGGATGAGGGCTTGGCCGGCAGATGCGACGACAGCGTTACTGTGTTTTGAACGTTTCCCGTCATCCAGCTGGCGGGACTCGGCTGAAAGAGCGTATGATGTTTTTTCACTTGCTCGGTAGAAATGTGAAGATATGTTGCGGGTGGAGGGCGCTCGTCGGTAATTTGTCGGCTGTTTTTCTTCGGTCTGACCGAACTGGTAACGCAGGCATACTCTGCTGATTTGGCCGGTCTGGTCCTCGGCGATGGGGCTCTGGGATCGGGCCTCACGGCAGCAGCCACGGTGCGGCTGGCAGTGTGGAAATTGACAGTTTGGGCGCCAGTTCAGGTCCGGACTGGGGGGATGAGCAAGCAGGGGGAATGCTGATCGTCGATGACCTCGCTGCACCATCAGGCACAATCGAGGTCGGTGCAATCGCAAGCATTCGCGGGCACGGCAGGCAGGCCATCGGTGGTCTGGCACATATTATGCAAATAACGGTTCGGTCAGGGTACGCGACCATTACCAATCTGGTCTGGTACGAAACTCGTCTTTGATCCTTTATTAATTTAGATTGAGTGTTGACGAACATCTTCGCTGCCTCAAGTATCATTGGATAATATAGTTCATATGTATTATTTTTATCAAGACAATACAATTATTTTGCTATGTTATAATATAGTTGCCCTATTATACGTGAAATTACTAAGGTGTATATATATGTGTGTGTGTGTGTGTGTGTAAATTTATTAAAGTATATACAAGTATATGTAACATAGAATTGACTAACCGATAATTATGTCATTTATTAAATTATTGTACATAACTTGTTATGTATAGTATCACTTGGAATCCTGCAAACGAGTCTTAATAACTATGCTAAATTATTATATTATGAACTATACTAAAAACTAATAAATGGCATATAATTTCACCAAATGAATTACAATAACTAAATATTTATAGATATTTAGGTATTTTTTTTTATAATAATATTTAATCATGATTATTTAAATGATTAATTGTCATATTACTAAATTGTCAATATTATGGTTATAATTATTATTACATATTATAGTCAATACGGAATTATATCATTATGTACGTCCTATTATTATGAGTAAACTCCTTTATTATGTGACAAATTTGGAATAAATGCGTGTTGTAATAGTCATTGATGTAACCAATCATGTTTCTAAGTTAAACTCATAAAGTAAAAAAGAGTGAAATATTTTTTATCTGAAAATTAATGTATAAAGATGGAGACTCGATGGGGGCCTTGTCGCCACTATATAAAAAGACGCTCCATCTCATGTCAATCTATCAAATAAAAAAATGTACCCTGACCAAAAAATTAAATAAAAATGTTTTCTTGAAATCTTGAGGAAACTTTCAATTATACAAATAAATCCTGGTTACATGCAACGAACCTTCTTTCCTAGTGAAGTAATACAGATAAATAAATTTTAAAAATGGATAAACAAAAGGGTTAATATCAGAAAAAACCCAGTATTATTACCAGACAAATTCAAACTATTTTTTGATCACAAAAAACCTAAAATGGTACCGTGATAATTTTACCCCGAATTATTTTTTGACCATCAAAAAACCCACACTGGTATACTTGAGACAATTTTACTCCCTAATTTAATTTTTTGGCCATAAAAAACCTCAAATTGGTATTGTCGACAAATTACCCTACATTAGTTTCCGTTAAATTTTTACTATCAAATTGCTAAGTTTAATGACATGTGGTAATTGACATGTACCGATTTTTGGGTTTTACCCCCTGTTTGTCACAAGTTTACCAATTTGTGATTTTTGTGATATTAATATAATTTAATGGATATTTAGTAGAGGGTAAATTTGTCACAAATATACCCGATCTGGGGTTTTCGATGGTTAAAAATTAGTTCGGGGTAAATTGTCACAAGTATATTAGTGTGGGGTTTTGATAGTCAAAGAAATAGTTTGGGGTAAAATTGTCATAAGTGTACCGGTTTGGGATTTTTGGTGTCAAAAAAAAAAAAATAGTTCGGGGGTAAATTTGTCACAGTGTACCAGGTTTGGGGTTTTGTGATAAAAAAAATAGTTAGTTAAAATTGTCATAGGTGTACCAATTTAGGGTTTTTCGTGGTATTAACCCTAAACAAAAATATCTCTTAACATCATGCTTATTACAAAGGTTGTTTTGGCACATATTTTACGAGGTAGCTATATTATACAGAAGTTTTCTTGGCAGGAGTGATTATATTCCTTGTTTTCACTCTGCACCAAGAATGAGTCCAGTAGAAGCACTAGCTTCCTTGGACAAGAATTAAAAAAAAAAAAAAAATACGAGGGTTTATTCTCAATGCTAGGAACAAAAATAATCGAGCTTGCCTTGGATCCTTGGTGGTGGTTAGCGAGGATACCTCACTAAAGTAGGGAAGCCTAAGCTTCCAATTGGGGACCACCTTGCTGTCCCGGTGTGTACACACCTAGCAGACTAACATGTCTACATTTCTTGTTTAACATGCTAGTGTTCACCGCCACCCCCTCTTTGAAGAGAAAATTTTTCTTTCCTCTCCGTTGAATTCAACATCCAGGGTCAAATGAAGCAGTTTAAGGACTTACTTAGGTCCAATTATGAGGTAGCTATTACACAGAAGTTTTCTTGGTAGTATTAACTCCCTTGAACATGAATAGCTGGCCAATAGAAGCACTAACTTCCTCGAACATGAATTAAATAAATGCAAGGGTTTATTCTTGATGCTAGGAAAAAAAATAATCGTGTGCCTACCTTGGATTCTTTGTTGTAGTTATCGAGGGTACCTCAAAGCGAGGGAAGCTTAAGCTTTCAACCCGAGGCCGCCCGCCTGGTCTAGGTATATACACTTTGGTAAGGGGACAACTCTGCATTTCTATTTAACGTGTTGGTGTGCACACCCACGACCCCTCAATTGAAGAAAAAGTTTTCTTCCCTCTTCCTGAGAATACCGCTGAATTTAACATCCCAAAGTCGACGAAGCGGTTTAAGGACTTTCTTAAGTCCAATTATGAGGTAGCTATTATACAAAAGCTTTCTTGGCAGTAGTGATTAAATTCTATGCTTTATACTCTGTACCAAGAGTGAGAGGCCAATAGAAGCACTAACTTCCTTGGACAAGAATTAAAAAAAAAAATAAACAAGGGTTTATTCTCAATGCTAGGAACAAAAATAATCGAGGGCTTGCCTTGGATCTTTGGTAGTGGTTATTGAGGGTACCTCACCAAAGCGGGGAAAGTCTAAGCTTCCGACTAGGGGCATCCTGCCTATCTTTGGTGTGTATAGCTAAGCGGACTCACAGTCTATGTTTATTGTTTAACATATCGGTGCCCAACCCCTAACTGAGAGAAAATTTTGTTTCTCTCTCCCTAGGGATACCCCCAATTCAACATCCTAAGGTCGGATAAAGCAGCTTAAGGACTTACTTAGGTCCAATTACAAGGTAGCTATTATATAGAAGTTTTCTTGGCGGTAGTGATTATATTCTATGTTTTTAGTCCGTGCTAAGAATGAGAGGCCAATAGAAGCACTAACTTCCTCGGAATTTCAATTAAAAAATGCAAATGGTTTTTTCTCAATGCTAGGAACAGAAAAAGAATTGGAGGCTTGCCTGGGATCCTTGGAGGTGGTTACCGAGGATACTTCACAAAAGTAGGGGAAGCCTAAGTTTTCGGCCCGGGCCGCCCTACTTGTCTGGGTGTATACCGAGGTGGACTAACAAGTTCATGTTCCCTATTTAACATGTCGGTACCTACACGCCTAACCCCAATTGGAGAGAAATTTTTCTTTTCTTTCCCTAAGGATGCCCCAATTCGTCCTAGAGTTAGACAAGCAGTTTAAGGACTTACTTAAATCAAATTACAAGGTAGCTATTACACAGAAGTTTTCTTGGCAGTAGTGATCATATTCTATGTTTTTTACTCTCTACCAAGAATGAGAGGCCAATAGAAGCACTGACTTCCTCGGACAAGAATTAAATAAATGCAAGGGTTTATTCTCGATGCTAGGAACAAAGGAATCTTTGGCCATGTTGTATTCCTCCGAGTTTTGCCAGTCAAATGCCTACATGAAACGACAATAACTGCAGTGCAAATATGCTTTTCGATCTATTGGCAACACTACAAAAAGTTGAGTTTCTGCAATTTTTTTAAAAAACGGCAAAATAAAATGGTAAAATGAATTTAGATTTAAATTAGCGACGGAAAAAAATTGTCGCTGATAAATTGGTCGTCAAAATTTTGCCACTTTGGAAAATTTCAATTTTTCGTGGCTAATTTGACGACGGAAAAAATTCGTCGCTAATTTTTCGTGGCAAAATTCATGGCTAATTTCAATCTAAAAAATCGTCCGCTAATTATTCGTGGCAAAATTCATGGCTAATTTGTGACGAAATATATTCATGGCAAAATTCGTGGCTAATTTGCGACGAAATATATCTGTGGCAAAATTTGTATCAGCTAATTTGCTGTGGAATATTATTCGTGGCAAAAATTCGTGGCTAATTTGCCATGAACATTATTCGTTGCAAAATCCATCGCTAATTTTGCCACCTAACATTATTCGTGAGTGCGACGAAATATTTTCGTGGCAAAAATCGTTGCTAATTATCCGTGGCAAAATTTCTCGCATTTCGTATGCAAAGTTCGTGGCTAATTTACCAAAACTAAATTTTTTTATTTTTTGCCACGAAATTATTCGTGGCAATTTTCGTGGCTAATTTGCCACGAAAACTTTCGGCAAAATTCGTGGCTAATTTGCGACAAATTTTTTTTTTTAATTATTTGCGACGAACTTATTTGTGACTAAAATTCGTGGCTAATTTCCACAAAAAAATTTCGTGGCTAAAATTTTTTAATTATTTCTGACGAACTTATTTCGTGGCTAAAATTCGTGACTAATTTTTTTTTTTTTTTCGACGAACTTATTTGTTTGCAAAATTCGTGGCTAATTTGCCCTTTTTTTGGGTCAGTATTTTTGCACGAAAAAATTTTGACTTTTGCGACAGACATTATTTGAAAACAAATTTGGCGACGAATTTTAATGAATAATTTAGAAACGAATGTTGTTTAGGGACGATTTCGATTTGAAATCTAATTAACATTGATAGAAAATCACAGTCAATACAAGAACAAATCCCAAAAAGAAAGAAATGAAATAAAATTCTAAATTAGTCAGTTCGCAAACTGTTTATCTTGCCAAGAAGTTCTTCCACGTTGTCTATAGTATTCTCCAAGAATCAAGTCCTGTCCATCTGCAGACACAAACATCACAATATCAAACTCCTAACCCCATTAATTTTTCACATCTATTCAATAGCAAAAGCATAAAGATATAAGTACCTCTTGGAAAGTTAAACTAGCAAGGATCATCATGACATCATCATCAGCATCATCATTGTGGCCATCACCTACTGGAGGAATGTCATAACCTTTGAGGTTGAGGTGTCGCATGATCAATTGCAAATGTTGTTTCACTCCTATCATTTCTTCATCCTTCTGTACCAGTAATTGTCTCAGGCGGTTCAATTCTTGGTCCGTTCGCTCCTCGTGTTGTGCCCTTAAAAAGCCCCTATGGAGGATGGAGTTGCAGCAACCGGCATTCTGTACATCCTTGACAAGGATCCCATCCCAAATATTTGACCTTTTCTCATTCCACCAGATGCCTCCATCCATAATGCCATACTGTCAATCGATGGCTCGGACGCAGCAACACCATCACCATCACCACTACCACTCCCACTAGCAGCAGCCGTGCTCATTACAAGTTCATCATACTTGTCCTACATTAACAATATAGATAAAAATAAAAAAAATTCATATATATAAATACAAAATATAACCTTACATACATACCTTAATAGCTTTTGCTCGATTGTCAATCCATGTCTTATCTTTTTTCTGAAAGGTGCGTTCAAATATAGCCATAAATGTTGGTTCCGTCCCCAATTCATTTGCCTACAAAATATAAACATAAATGAGTAATTATTGATTTAACTTATAACATGTTTAAAAGACTTACCATTCTTTTTCTATGCTCCCCGATGTTGATAGAGCCCCCAAAGATATGTGGCGGACCCTTCACTAGAACTAGAAGCTCGATTCTTTTTATTAATTTCTTGATTCTCTTATGCTTTTCGATGTCCCAAGTTCTTTGAAATTCCGCTCAATTGTCAGCTGTAATAAAATCCGGCTTTTCTTGCTTTCTCTTTGCTCTATTCATCACGTTTCGCATGTGATCACCGGCTTTCTTCTTAAAAATTCTTTTAATTTCTCTCTCTTCCACTTCATCCCACCGAACTTCCGCTGCGCAAGCAATCAATAGAAAAATAATTGTACACTTAATATACTAAATCAAACTTAGTTTGTGAGGAAATAGATTGACAAAACTTACCTTGAACTCATTCCCCACGATTCCTTTACTTCTTTGGAGTGGTGGTCCAAGTACTATATTGCCCCATCCAATGGTTATTGATTATTTTATTAAGTATCCCGACAACTTTGCGTAGCATCCGTGAATCTGCAAACGAGTTATGCAAACAAAGAATGTCAACATACGTAGCATCATACGGACAATTCAGTTGACATCCATAATAATTCACATATACTTAAAACAATGAAATACTTACGAATCTCCAAATGGGGCTATCATGAATCGGGTATCTTCTTCACATCTCGAGTGTTGCGTTGAAAAGAAGAAGGTGGAACCAAGGCGATGGAATTGAAAGGCGATGGGGCAAGTAAATTCAGTTGGCATTTGAGGGTCAGAGGAAGGGCCAATGTGTCCATGTACTAGTTGAGGATTAGATAAAAGGGCAGGGGTAGGGGAAGCGGAAAGGGACGAGGATGAAGCGGAAAAGCCTGGTCTTCTTTGTGAAGCATCACCACGACGCATGTGACCTCCACGTTTATACTAAAAATTGCAAGGTTAGATAAAAATGTAAAAAATTATGAACATGTATTAAAGAACATAATGATGTACGTCGTGAAGCTTACCATTTTGTTATTGAGAGCAAGAGAGAAACTTGGCCCCTGAAAAAGGGGGGCAGTTAGAGGCCTGATTGATTCAACTTGAACATACACAAAACAAAAAGTTAATATGACTAGAGATAGACCTTCTTTCCTTAGCGAAGAAAACCATTTGTACACCACCACATATAAAAATCAGTAGCTCGCACAGGCATCTAAAATTAATTATAAATATTTGCATTTGACACAAAGAGGCAGATAACCCAAAAGTAAAGCAACTACTTATCAGCAAATACCTCAGTTTAGCAAGACGATTCATACAAACAGCAGCGGCATGTGCATTGTAGTCGCTGAGGAGGACAGAAAAGAGACCATCCTTGTTCCCACTATTAACACAAAGTCACTTAGAAAGAGATATTGGCCAAAAACATACAGACCATATAGTCTCTCACTCCAGCGCCCAAAATTATTCCAATAACTAATGCAATCTAGGTTTCATCCATCATAAGACGGTTTAACAGAGAAGGAACAAAATGGTACAAGGTACAACTGACATAAGATGTTGGGTTAATATTGGAGAAAATTCCTGTCACCATTTCTTTAGATTTATGGAAATTATTCAAAGAAAGGAATACAAATTTGGTCATTTGACTGGCAAAAGATGTACTGTAAAACACCTTAACACTACCTGCTTCATTGCCATGATTTCTCAACTGTGATGGCGTAGCTTGTTGGTTAATAGCTCACAGACCATCAGCCATGACAGCATTACATAGGCGATAGGTATATGCACTCACATTTGCAATTAGCTTGGGAAACTCGAAATTGACCAACAACGAGAATCTAATACGAGTCTACTTTTTAAAAGATGAAAAAAGGTAGCACCTGCTTTTGGTATAGGAAAAGCGTGGGATGGAAAATCACATCTCACCGACAAGTCACGAGGCGTAATGCTCATAGAGAAACGAGAGTCAAGACAGCAATAATAAAGCGAGAACATATTAAATAAGTGTGCATCTGCATTACAACACATAACCCAAGAGCGTAAAATAAGCCTCCAAGACAAGTACCTCAATATAAACATGTATGGTTCCTATATCGACTTCAAATGACATCCAAATGCCAAAAAAATAGAGGTTGACGTCCAAATGACTCCGAAACGAAAAAAAAAACACAAATGTCACAAAAAACACTATTCACCAGAATCGTTTTTCACCAAAAAACCCATCTAAATGACTTTAAAATGCCAAAAAATGACTTGCATCAGCCATAGGCTGTGTATTTGAATCAGCGGGCCGCTTCCACTTGACCGACCAAATTTCAGCTCATTCCGACTATATTTCACCTCATTTCGACCAAATTTCAAACAAATTTCAACTAAATTTCAACCAAAATCTAATCAAATTTCATCGTATTCCAATCAAATTTCAACCTAAATCCAACCAAATTTCAACTTAAATATGAACAATTTGATTTTGTTTCGTGGGCGAAACAGATTAGGTCTGTTTCGACCATGAACAGAATCAAATTCATGGGCGAAATAGAAACAAAACCATTACATTTAGCCCATGAGCGTAACGAAGCAAAGGCAAACCCAAACACGGAAGCGTGCCAACACAGACTTGTATACGTATGTATGGACCCAAATACGAAGCATAGAATGGAGAAGCACACCCAACACGTATACGTAAAGCAAGACACCCAACATGTATGTAAAGTACAGAATAAAAGCCGGGCTACGGGCGTAAACACACCCACCACGTATTTAATGTAAGCCGGCCACGTATGTACAGACCCAACATAGATGCGCAATGGTTTAAGCACGTAAGGTACAGACCAATACGTAAGATGTAACGCGTACACCCAACACGTAAAATGTGCCAGAATGCGGTCAAGTACGTATGCACACCCACCACAAACGCGGGGTCAAGCACGAAGGTAAGCCCACCGTCGGCCATCAAGAACGCCCAAGAATGCCGAAGGTCGCCAAGAATCGTTCGCCCGAGACTTGCAACAGAGAGAGAAACAGAGATCGGTTTGATCTTCAGAAGTGAAGAATCCTAATTTCTACCGGCTCAAGAAGACGACGCCGTTTAGTAAATTTCCGCTGAAATTAGCTACTTGTTTAAATTTAGAAAGATTCATCAAGAATTAGCCACGAAATAAAAATTGTGGCTAATTCCGTCGCAAATTAGCCACGAATTTTATTCCGTGGCTAATTCACGACAGAATTAGCTACGATTTTTAATTTTCTCGCGGCAAATTCAAATCGAAATATAAAATTCTCATGGCTATTTTTAAAATTCGTGGCTAAAATCCGTGGCTAATTAGCCACGAATTGGATTTTACTAAAAAAATTCGATTTTTACGAAATTCATGGCTAAAATCCGTGGCAAATTTGCCCGGATTTTAGCCACCTAATTAGATTTCACTAAAAAATTTGATTTTAGGAAATTCGTGGCTAAAATCCGTGGCTAATTTGCCCGCGGATTTTAGCCATGAATTTAAAAAAAAGCCCACAAAATTTATTTTCATTAATTCCGTGGCTAAAATCCGTGGCAAATTAGCCCACGGTTTTAGCCATGAATTTGAGGAAAAAGGCCAACAAATTCGATTTTCATGAAATTCGTGGCTAAAATCCGTAGCTAATTTGCCACGGATTTTAGCCACGAATTTCGTAAAAAAAAAGCCCACAAAATTCGATTTTTCATTAAATTCGTGGCTAAAACCCATTCCATATGCTTGAGTGTGAAAATTATACTGTTTATAAAATATCTTTGGCCAAGTGCGTATGGTTGTTTGTGGATCCCATGACAGATAATATAGCAATCCTTGCTCTTCAACTTGATCATGATTACGGTGAACCTAAGATTACACACATAAAAGTCAATAATATATATTTAAATGATGTATAAAATATTAATAACTTGGTTTTGGTCTATAGGCAACTTACATATATTTTGAACCATGCTGCAAATTGTTCATCGACAAACGGTTAAACTCATTTGGTGGTAGTCCATACATTGAATCTTGAAAAATCCTATTAACAAATTACATTTATATATTAGTAAATATTTGATAAGCAATACATATATTTGCAAATATATACTTCTTTGGAAGTATGGCTCCACTCCGGGACAGTTTAGTAAAATATAAGTATGGGCAGCCCGCCATTCTTCTTTGTTAAGAACGAAATTGACATGCCGCTTTGGTCAACCGAGATAATTGAAAATAGAGAATGATTTGCAATTGGGATCGATGGGACCCTTATCATTTCTTTCTGCTCTCCGCCTCTTGCACTGCACGTGCGGCTCAAAATAGAATGATGCAAATGTTGTCACTTCTTCCACAATATATGCATTACAAATTGAAGCTTTAACACATGCCTTATTCTTCACGTTTTTCTTCAAATAATATAAGAACCTTGTTGTAATAGAAAGAAGTTTATCATAACATAATATTTACTAAAGTATTTTTAAATTTATTTTGAAAATTTTTTACCTTTCAAATGGATACATCCATCGAAATTTGGACGGGACCCGCAATTTTGGCCTCATAAGGCAAGTGAACTAAGAGATGCTCCATTGAATCGAAAAACGATGGAGGAAATATCCTTTCTAAATTGCAAAGAATAATTGGAATGTCTCTCTCCGGTTTCTCCATGTGTGATGCTTTTAACTTTGTGTTGAGCAAATATCATGAAGGAAATTACTTAACTCTGTAATGGCACCCCATATAAAGTTTAGTAGAAGTTCCTTCAAAGCTATGGAATTAGTCTTTCCATAAATATGTGACAATCATGACTCTTTAATCCTATCAACTTGCATTCGTTCAAATCAACACATCTCCGATATTCAAGCATATCCATTAAAACCGCATAGATTTCAACTATTGACAAACGACTGTCTCGCTCCTTATCCAACGTATAAAACTGCTTTTGGTTTTGGTCCCCTGCTGCTTGCATCCACATCTAATGTCGGTCGATCACAAATATCTCTCATATCTTTTCTTGCATTCAAGTTGTCTTTTGTTTTTCCCGTGACATCCATCACAGTATTTATGACATTGTCGAAAACATTCTTTTCAATGTGCATGACGTCAAGATTATGATAAATAAGATGGGCCTTCCAATATGGTAGATCCCAAAATATACTGCGTTTAGTCCACTTATGTGTACTTCCGTGACGCAATAGTTGTGCCATAAGGGTTTTCAACAACAGTTGGAAAGTCCTAAACTCGCTCCCATATTTGATCCTTTGGTCAACCTCATCGGTGGATGAGTTCTTTCAATCCTATTCTTGATGAACTCTTTTTTATTCCTTCCGAATATATGATTCATTGGCAAAAATTGTGCGTGACAGTCAAAATAGTAGGGCTTCTTACCATGTCTTAATCTGAATGATTTTGATCTCTCCAAACATATCGGACATCCTAAGATCCCAAATCGTACTCCATCCGGATAACATTCCATATCTTTGGAAAGTCATTTATCGTCAAAAAGAAGAGTAGCCTTCATTACAAATGTTTGCTTAGTAGAAACATCATACGAACGACACCTTCATTCCATAGCCGTTGTAACTCTTCAATCAATGGTTGCATATAACTATCTATCAACTTTTTCGGATTTTTTGCGGGCGCACACGATCAATGTCAAAAAACATATAAGGTGTCTTCATGTACATACATACGGTGGAAGATTGTGCGGAGTTACGATAATCGGCCAACATGAATAACTTTTCCCTAATTTTTCAAATGAGGCAAATTTATCAACACAGAGACCTAACTTGATGTTTCGAGGCTCTATCGCAAACTCGGGATATGTTCAATCAAAATATTTCCATGCCTCTCGCATCCGAAGGATGACACATTAGACCCTCTTACATTTCATGATTTGCATGCCAAGTCATGTGTTCGATGAGTGGCTTGACGCATAAAGCCTTTGTAATATGGGGATTAAGGTTAGATAAAACATTTGCTTGCATGGTCTACGCTTCGATCATGACCCCGCCTCCGATTATAACCCCTGCGGACTGTTAATCTTGTACGCGGGAAGGCTCTGAGAATTTACAAGATTCTGCATTTTCATCATCTCTCCAATATAACATACAACTCCTACCACATACATCAATCCTTTCAACTGGAAAACCTAAATTATCCACTAATTTCTTCATATTGTAAAAATCACTTGGCATGATGTTATTACGAGACAATGTTTCTCGCATTACTTCAACAAAAGAGTTAAAGCAATTCTTAGACATATTATGCTCGCCTTGATATTTAACAATCTTGTCATCGCGATAAGCGAGTATAGTTGTCACAACCTGCCCATAAAGGTTCATCTGCCGCTTTCAACACTTCCGGGAATCGATTAGATGGAAATGTTTCATTACACACATTCTCATCAAAACCCGTTACTCCTATCTCTTTCTCAAGTGTAGGAGTAAAACTAGTACTTGCATGGTTCGGATCCGAAACAACATTCTGACTAGTTGCATCAATCACCATCCTCTGGTATGGGTTCAATTGGTCATAATACCTACATTCTTCCCTAATTGAAAATTAATCACTTATTCAATATCCTTCATCAGATATAAAAGGCTCACCATGACAAGTCCAATTATAGTAGTTCGGAGTAAACCCAAATCTACAAAGATGTTCTCCAACTGTATCACACACATGAAATTTACCATTATTGCACTTTCTACACGGACACCTTAACTTATTTCCATCTATTAACTCATATTTACTACTAGCGAAATCCAAAAATAGTTCCAACCCAAAGACAAAACTCATCGGTCAATCCTCGACGTCGGGTAAGTTCTTATTATATATCCAAGTCCTGTCTCTTTGCATTGTGTCTATATAAAAATAACAAAATCTCGTAAAATATTACAACCAAAAAATAATCAATAAATTTATTACTTTGAAATTTTAAAAAATAAAACAATTACCATGTCAAGAAGACTTACCCAAGTATTTGACTGAAATCTTTGTGGTAGAAAGTGTTCAATTTGATGAGAATTGCAACGTTCACTTCATTTTATGAGACTTTTTAAATGGATACGTACCTACAAAAAAATTGACTTCATATTTTATTTTTTATAATAATTTTTTTCAAAATTTTTTAAAATTTTTTTTTAAATTTTTTTTTCGAATTTTTTTCCCTACATATTTTTCTCCGGTCGCCGGTCTGGCGACCGGTGACCGGCGAGGCCAGCGAGTTGGACCTTGCCGGCCATGGGCGATGTCACCTCGCCGGCCAGATCTGGGCGGCGAGGTTGAGAAGCATCACTATAATTACTTGGCATAACCATAAAAATATATTATTTCCAAAAATCCCATAAATTTTCCTTGGAAACTTCCATTGAAAACAATTTGTCAAATAATCAATTTAATATAACAATTGACGACATAATCATCACCATACAAGTTGGAAATCATAATTTGAGATTCAAGATTTTATGAAATAATAATAAATAAATTTGGAAATTAATTATTAAATAATATCCTAAAATAATTTATTTTCCAAAATTCAAAATATTTTCTCGAATCGAAATCATTCAAATCATTTTCGAAATACGCCAACTTATACGGCGTAATCCAACATTGGCATCACAATTCGATATTGAAAATCATCCAAAATACTAATATTTAATTTTCGAAATTTAATTATTAATAAAATAATATTTCAATTCGAAAATAATAAATATTCGAAAATAATAAATAATATCACAATTCGATATTGAAAATCATCCAAAATATTAATATTTCAATTCGAAAATAATAAAATAATAATTAATTCTGAAAATATTAATATTAATAACATAATCAACAATAATAATATAATTGATAGCGTATCACCACATTCACGATAACTTATCGCACATCTACCAATACCCTGTCACCTAATCCCAATTAACTAAACAATTAATAAATTAATCTAAACATAATTTAAACTACCCTAAGCAAGTTTAACATCCTAAACACGGAATTAGGGGTTAACTTATTTGGCTAACGCCGGCGACGACGCGAGGACAAGGGCGGCGATGAGGGCAGTCTGCGGCGTCCTGCGGAATGCTCCGGCTCAGGCTTAGCAACCGGCGGACGTGCGACGAACGGCGGCAAACGAGCACGGCAAAGGGAGCGACTGATGTGGGTGGCTGTTCGGTGCGGTTTGGAGGCAGAGTCAGGCAGAAATGGAGGTTGGCGATGGTGGTCTCAGCAGTCGGGACAACGACAGCAAGCGGCGAGGGCGGGCGTGGGCGGACCGGCGGCTGGGTTGCAGGAGGTGCGACCCGCGTGCTGGCTGAAACAGGCCAGCAATAGCGGTCGTGGGCGGCGACGGGCTAGCCGGGGTGGTGGCGGTTTGGCGGTAAGAAGGCAGTGTGTGGCGGAGCTGGTCCGACGAAGGGCAGGCCGGCGAGAGGTGCGGCAACAAGCAGAAGCCGAGTGGAAGAAGAGGACTAGCGAGCGAAGGAGAAGAAGAAAGGAAGAAAAGGAAAGAAGAAAAAGAAAAAGAAAAGGAAAAAAGGGGAAATGATGGGGGTAGGTGGTGTCAGGCGCATGAGGGGGGGGGACCAGCGTGGAAAAAGGGTAGAGAGAGAAGGAGAAGAAGAAAGGAAGAAAAGGAAAGAAGAAAAAAGAAAAAGAAAAGGAAGAAAAGGAAGAAAGGGGAAATGATGGGGGTAGGTGGTGTCAGGCACATGACGGCGGGACCAGCGTGGAAAAAGGGTAGAGAGAGAGAGAGAGGAAAAGTCAGATCGCAATAATTGCGATCCAACGGCCACGATTCGAATTCAAAAACAATCTAACGGTCCTGAAAAATTTTAATTAATAATTTAGGATTTGACCAAATGGTATTAATAAAAATATACCATGAGAGAGGTCTATCGGTCCAAATCAAGACCGGTCAAAAATTCACTTTTCACCTATCCTGAGTAATATCGCGCCGGTGGTACCACAATAATATCGACACGGGTCCAATTAAATTCGTCCCAAAATTCCGAGAAATTTGACATCAAAGTTTGGGCTCTAAATAACGGCCAAATCCATCGCTAACTCCGTTGCAAATTAGCTACAAAGAATTTTTCATCGCAAATTCCGTTGCAAATTAACGACAAAATGTTTTTTTTCGCAAATTAGCAACGGAAAATATTCGTCACTAATTTCGTCGCAAATTAACCATGAATTATTTTCCGTTGCAAATTCCGTCGCAAATTAGCCACGAATTTTTTTTTCGTGGCTAATTCCGTAAATTAGCCATGAATTTTTTCATGGCAAATTTTTTCAAATTCGCAAATTAATTTTTTTTTTTTTCCATCGCAAAATTCGTCGGTAATTTGCAACGAATTTTTTATCCGTCGCTAATTTGCGACGAATAATTTTTCGTTGTAAACTTACGACGGATAAAAAATTCGTCGCAAAGTCCATCGCAAATTAGCAACGAAAAATTATTCGTCACAAATTTCCGTGGCTAAATCCTTATTTTTTTGTAGTGCAATCTTTGAACTAAACCATAGTATTTTTATGGGCAATTTAAAGCTGTATCTCATCAGCAAGAAAGTGGGTTGACCAAATACCACTACAAGCCACAATATCTAGGCAACCGCTCCACAGTCAAAGCAGGAGATTGAGCAACGAAACTCAGACAAAATTCCTTCTCCATGTTTAGGATGACAAACTTGCTCCCATTTCACTCCGGCGCCTTTAGCAACACCCAGTTGCACTTTCCAAAGAAAAGACATACATTTCTGATCAACTGCTTCAATGACCTTCTTTGGAAGAAGAAAAATCCGGGACCAAGAATTGGACAAGACTATACAGACAACAGCTTTGATGAGTTGAAGCCTGCCAGCATATGTCAACTTTTTCACTGTCCAACATGTGAATCTAGCTGTAGTTTTATTACCAAAGGCTTAGAATCTTTATATGCAAGCCTCTCGGATACGAGTGGTACTGCATGGTGTCTAGCTACAAGATGCCCTCTGCTAAAACAAATTCAAAGCAAATATTTCACCTGTTCATCAGAATATGCGGGAGTAAAAACTTTAGCTTTGGAGGGGCTAATTGGAGGCCAGACATATTCCTGAAGCCTTGCAATTTAGAAAGAATCTCCCTTAAAGATGCAGCATCACCTTTGAAAAGAAAATCATCAAATCATCAGCAATAAAGCGGTGATTAAGCTGAGATTTAGAACAGGATGGGCGGAACTTAATTGTGCCCCTGCTAGCAGCTACTTTGAGCATTCTTGAAAGAACCTCCATAGCAAGCACCTTTTACAACAAAAAAACCTTCTAGGGGACCATTGACATTGTGGAGAAAGAGGGAGAAGTAATGCAGCTTAATCCAAGTCAGGAAAGAAACAAGCACACCAATTGCCTACAGAATCTTTAGGAGAAAATCCCAGTTTAATAAGTCAAGCTTTTCTCAAATTAGCCCTAATCAAGCACCTTCAGGATGTACCAGCCCTATGATAATTCTTGACAAGTTCATGGGCCAACAAGATGTTATCCCCAATACTCCTTCCTTTAACAAATGCCGATTGATTCATCCTAATGAAATGAGGTAAAACTTATTCATTCTGCAACCTAGGATCTTAGTACTCCATTTATAAATAACATCGCAGAAAGATATAGGCCTAAAATCAGCAATTGTCAAAGCAGTTGCCGATTTAGGAACTACAGAAATAGCTGTTCCATATATTTTCTTCAATAGCTTCGAAGAGGAAAAAATATCAGAGATTGCATCACAGAAATCTTTGCTAATAACAGTTCATGCAAAAGTATGAAATGAGACAGAGAAGGCATCTGATCCTAGCGCTTTGTCCCCATTCATGGACCACAAAACCTCCTTAATCTCCTCACACGTAATAGGAGCAATAAGGCTTGGCTATAAATGAGAAGGCAATGTTACTGTAAAGTATTATTTAGAACAGATAAAGAAGTATCAAAGCATCCTGAATCAGGAGAACCAAGAAGTAACTGATAGTGAGAGACAGCAACAGCAAATATTCTCGTGACCTTCGATTTTACACCATAGTTTTTTTCAAAAAAGAATCACACGGTTTCGACTCAGAAAACACAAACTATTAAGCGGTCACCCAATTAAATGGTTATATATTATCACAAAATAAAAATGTGAAATGCTGGATCAATATGAGTAACAAGCCGTCTAGCAGCTAATCTCATTTTTGCTTCTTTTTTTTACATTAATTAGAAATGCTGATTTAATTAACTTGATAAACGTACTTGCCAAGTGAAGAATATATGAAACCGAGGATGTCACGCCCCGGACCCCACCGAGCTTGCGACATCCCGTCCATGGTCGAATTGAATGTAACGTCCCGGGATGCATCGCCGACCCAAATTTAACATAAGAGATTAGGCACACGCTGAAACAAATTGAAACAACCCAAGCAATTAATAACGACAAGGGATGGCAATAGCACAAAATAATAACTGTATAACATTATAAAGTAGTCACTATTACAGAACGATAACCCGGGCTACCAATTTCAAACCACTCTTTTACAAAAGGGGTGGTGGTTGACAAGCTTATCTCCTCTACAAAAACATACTCAAAAGATAGGGTAAATTTGATCTATTTTTCAATCCCTGTAGTACTCTGGCGGCATTTCTGAGTTGATCACTATCGCGGATCTGAAAGTGGTTATATAATAACCATGAAAACAAGTCTTAATAAGCAATACCCTAAACCCTACGTAGGCCAATACGTACCCAGACAAGTTGTACAAATAATCTAACTCTCAACACAGAGAATTCACGTCATGGTACTTACCATCAAACGCATGCTCTGCACGTTAATTAAACATGATAATGCAATATTAATAGCTTAATAACATATCAGAATCACTCAAGCACCAACCACACTAGCACTCAATCAATCCAACCAATTCAATCACACATTCAATTAGTCCAATCAGTTCAATCAATTCAATCACACTCAACTCACATGCGTGGTGAACAACTTTCCACGACCTCCTAGGTCCTTTCACACTACCCGCGCCACTATGCCTCAAGCCCAATCTCACAGCCCGCGCCACTGCGCCTCAGGCTCAGCCCTTAGATCAAGCCGGGCTCGGTCCTGCGTAACCATGCCTCAGGACATTTTTCCCCTTCCAATGACCCACGTAACCTACGCCTTAGGTCTGGTCATGCCTTTCTCGCCACACACGCATAACCACATCTCAGGTTGGCAGCCCTCCGATCAATCCGGGCTTTTCTCATGCACATGCACCACAACACAATTCGCCATTCTTACAAGTCGTACCAATCAAACTCAAGGCATGCTCACCACAATATTCCACCAACCCGACCTTCAAGTCGGTCACATTCAGTTATCAATTCCACTCACAAATGCCACGATAAGTCAATCATTGACCCACCAACAATAATCACAAATATGCACCCACAATCATCCCAATTCCGAATCACAAGCTCATGATTCCGACATTCAAGCCGACCACAATCACACGTCAATTTTCTCCACACACACCATGACAATACGGATATTTAACCCACCATAATTAGCCACTAATTAAGCCCCACAATTATCATAATTTAATCTAACAAATATGCACATACGAATATTGACCCTAATCCACGTTTAGCCCTTAAACTAATACTAATCACATCCTAAACAAGTCTAAAAATACCCATAGTCCTAAATAAGGATTAGGAGGTCACTTACTAGATTTTTGGCCCGGAGAAAATCGGCTCGGGCCCAAAATGGCCCGAGTGAACAGTGTGGGCTAGGCGCGGGTGCGGGCCAAACGAGCACGCTTAACCGCCAACACGGGCACGGTGGCTGAACGGCATGTTAGGCCATGCCGAGCATGATGGTCGCGCGGGCGTGCCCGGCACACGGGCGGGTTGACGCCATGCGGGCCTCGGCCGATGGGCAAGGCGCCGGGCAATGGCCTGGGCGAGCTCGGCCATGGCCCAGGGCTGGCTTGGGTTGGCCGGCAGGGCTGGTTGGCCGGGTCATATGGCGGGCGACGGGTGGCGGGCGGGCGATGGCGGGGTGGGAGGGAAAGCAGAGGGGAGGGGGAAGGAGAGAGAGAGAGAGAGAGAGAGAGAGAGAGAGAGAGAGAGAGGAGAGAGAGGGGCAATGAGAGGAGCTGGTCGGCGAAGCTGGCCAGCGAGCCGCCACGACGGGGATGGTCAAGGTGGTCGGACTTGCCGGACGTGACCGATCCGCGTGGCTAGACGGGGCGGAGTTGAAACAGGGAGAGGTCGTGAGGAGAGAAACTAGAGAGGGATCGGTCTCGCGCCGAGAAAGACGGCGACGCCATGGTGTCGAAAGCAATCTAGTGGATAGGTCGGGCGAGGCAACAGTGGGGCGCCGTCGCGGGGCGGTCGAACGATGAGTTGTTGATCGCGACCGCGGCGTTGCCACCGACCCAGCCGATCGCGGTGACAGACGGGCGGGCGCTGCTCGGTCGGGCGACGTGTGTGGCGACGGGCGACCAGACTGGAGGCAGCTCGATCGATGTCGGTCAAGCAGTAAAACAAAAACCATCGAGTCATGAGGGGAGGGAGAAGAAGAATAAAGAAGGAAGAAGAAGAGAAAGGAGGAGAGAGAGAGGGGGGAAAGAGACGTGCATGGGGGAAGGGGGAGGGACTTGCTGGGGGGGGACGGGGCAGAGAGGAGAGAGGAGAGAGAGACACAGAGAGAAAGAGAAAAAGGTCAACACACTCGATTGCGATTGCGATCTAATGGACATGATTTGAACCCGAAAATGATCCAACGGCCTACGAAAAATCTTAATTAATAATATAGGAAAAATGGCCAAAAGAAATTAACCCAAAACACACCACGAGGGAGATCTACTAGTCCAAATTCACACCCGGTCAAAAATCCACTTTTCACATATCCCGGGTAATCTCGAGGCTGGCCACAATAAAATCGACACCGTCCAATTAAATTCGTCCCGAAACTCCGAGAAATTTGACACCAAAGTTTGGGTTCTAAATAACGGCCAAATTCCATCGAGGGCGATTATAGCGAAATCTCTAATTTAAAAATAATAACCGAGAGTGATCAGTTCCCGGGTGAGATTTTACTATAAGTACACTGACGAATTATACGTTTTATAAGTCCAAAAATGGCCAAAATTCAGAATGTCACAGAGGACAACCTCTGACTTGCCAAATCTTCTCAATACAAAAGAGATACTTGAATTGCACTTGATGCTGAGGTAATTGACATTAAATACGCCATCCCAAGGATTCAAACACCAAAACCCTCCAAATTTCATGCCATTTAAAGTATTCTTATGCTTTTGATGTCGTTTTCAATGACACAAGCTAGAGTAGATGCCATGCAGTTGATAACTTATTGATTAATCGGATTCTATAGTAGAGTAGTGGTGGTTGAATCTGTTGCGGAAACCAAGCGATCAAATAATAAAATTGATAGAATAAGAAAATAAATTGGACATCAGCTTTACATGGTTCAGTCATAGTGACCTACGTCCACGGGAGAGCAACACGGAATTCTACCATAGATCAAGCGATATAACGGAGATTACAACCACACTCGAGTTACTCAAACACTCACAGTATTTCCCAAGCCCCAATTACATCCAATAACGCACACAGTGTTTAGCCCCATAATTCCTTACGAAATAATCTCTCAATCTCATGAAGGAATTGACACAAATCTTATCACAAGATTTAATCACTACGAACACTTAAACTCTTGAATGTAATTTGCCGAAGAAAGACCCACAAAATTTTCTGCTAAGTACTCTATTTCGGTGCTTCAAGTCTTCTTCTTCTTAACCTCACGGAGCAACCCACAATATATATAGCTTGTATGTCCACCGCCTCTTTTGTGACCGACTCCAGTAGCATCTGATTTCCTTTTTTTTCTTTTCTCTCATGCAATTGGCCGCACGTGTTGGACAAAGAAACAAAATCCCAGTGAGAAATTCGGTCAAAGAGTCAACTTTCCACTTCTTCTTCTTTTTTTTCGTTGCTTTCTTTCTTTGTCTGACACATTGACCGAGTCAAAGTTCAATATAAAGTCCATGTTGACTTTCCAGTTTGAGAATAAGGACTCCAACGTGCATTAGGAAAGTGAATTTCAAATATTTCCTTTTTTGCTTGGTTTCGAAGATTCGCAAAATATCCAATTCAGAATATTTAGATTTCGCTTTGGACTCAAACTCGAGACATATTTTCAACAATCTCTACTTTGGCTCGACGTTTGAGCCAAGACACAATCGCTTTGATAGAAATCCGAATTTCGCTACTACTTTCCCATAACCCCAATGAGCTCAGCCGCCACAAACGTCTGTCAAGTTCAAGCCTCGCTTGAACTTCGCCATGGCCATGGACCTCATCAGAATACCAACTCCACATGCACCTTTAACTGTTCTACAAGAATTTTCCGACACAACCTCCTTAATCGCAGATAAAGCAAAACCATCATTACATCCATATCTACGAGGAGACCGAATATGCACCTTGTCAATTTCAGCAATTACAGCAACTGTTGGCTTAATAGGCTCCACCTCGCTACAAGCACCATCTGTGTTGATTATTTCGCTAGTACCTGCTACCTTAGGAGTTTCTGGTTGCAACTCCACCTCAAGCTAAACACCATTCAGATTCGTATGAACACTGCTATTAACACTCCTAGCCTAGAAATACCGGAGACTCGTCAAATGTAACTTCTCTGCTGATAATAGATGAATTTAATTCCAGGCACCACAATTTATAGCCCGCTCACCTTGTGCATAACCTAGGAACATGCACTTCATTGTCCTTCCATCGAGCTTACCATCACTACATCGAATATAACATGGACAATCAAACATTCTAAGAACAGAATAATCAGCAACGTTACCTGACTACACTTCTTCGGGAGTCCGACATTCAATCGCAGTTGATGGGGATCTATTTTTCAGGTAGCTCGCCGTACTAAGCACATCTGCCAAGAATCTCCTAGCCATACCAACACTAGAGAGCATTTTATGGGCCGTCTCTATTAATGTTTTGCTCATCAACTCCGCAAAATATTGTGGTTCATTGGCATTAGTGCGGTGTTTCACTATGCCTTCCTTCATGTAGAATTCATTTAACAGCTTCGAGCAAAACTTCATACTATTGTCAGTTTGCACCTGCTTGATCGATTTACCAGTCACCTTTTCGATCAAAGCTTTCAACTGCCTAATCCTGACAACAGCATCAAACTTGTACCTTAGTACAAACACCCAAGTCTTTCTCGAGTAGTCATCAACAACTGTTAGCATAAATTTGATACTCTTCTTCGAAGGAAATCGTGACAACTTGCGAACATCTAAGTGAATCAATTCTGCAATTTTCGTGGTTTCTCTAACAACCGTACTGAACTGCACTTTCCGACGTTGATCTAAATCACAGCACCTGTATACATTTAGTTCGTTAGCTACATAACCACATAGCAAATTTCTTTCACTTAGAACCTTCAGGCTTCTCTCGCTAATATGCCCTAAACGCATATGCCACAATTCAGACTCTCGAACCGATGCATCCGACGTCTCCGCAGCGAATTCCATCACTATCTCACCTTGAAGCTCATACAGGCCATTATGCTTAATTCCTTTCATTATCACCAATGCACCTCAAACAATTTTCAGAACTCTACATTCTAAAGAATACCGACACCTAGTTGAATCTAGGGCACTCAAGGAAATCAGATTTTTCTTCAACTCTGGAACATGCCTCACTCCAATCAATGTCCACACAATACCATCATGCATTCTGATTCTAACATTACCTACACCAATAACATCGCATTCAAAATTATTCCTCAATTGCGCTTTACTACTATCAGTGCACTGATAAGTAGTAGACCAGTCCTGTTTGGTGTAGCGTGAAAAGAACAACCAGAATCCATAATTCATCCACCAAACGACGAATTATCAGTGACAGACAAGACAAAATCAGCATTATCTGGATTACTGTTAGCAATAGCTGCAACATCATCTACAGACTCAACTCTAATTCCCTTATCCTTCTCGTTCTTCAGCTTAAGGCAATCTGTTCTAAGATGCCCCTTCTTGCCACAGCTCCAACAGACTATACCACAAGTCCTAGACTGACTTCGTCTATTTGAGTTCATATTATTCCTACTAATACATGTACCGGTTCTTCCTTTATTTTCACCTACTAAAGCAGCAGATACATGTTCGCCAGATTCTCTTTTACGGATGTCCTCACTTAGAATTAAATCTCAAACACCATCAAACGTCAAACTTGTTGACTCAAATGAATTACTAACAGTAGTACTCCAACTATCAGGCAATGAGGATAATAGAATCAAAGCATGTACCTTATCTTCAAAGTCAATATCAACTGAACTCAATTGACTAATGATCACATTGAATTCATTAATATAATCAGCAACCGACGCACCTTCGCTCATTTTCAAATTAAACAGATATCGCATCAAATAAACTTTGTTGATCGCAAAGGGCTTCTCGTACATGTCCGACAGGGCTCTCATCAAACTCGCAGTAGTCTTCTCATTCACGATCTTGAACGCGACATTACGTGCCAACATTAGCCGAATAACACCCAAAGCTCGTCTATCCAGCAATTCCCAATCAGCTTACTTCATCGTCTCTAGCTTCTCCCTAGATAGAGGCAAGTGCAATTTTATCTAATATAGATTATCTTCAATCTGCATCTTCCAGAAACCAAAATCCTTCCCATCAAATTTGTCGATTCTCACTTTTCTTTCTTTTATCGCCATCGATTCACTTCAACCCAGCCAAGCCTAGCTCTGATACCAAATGTTGCAGAAGCCAAGCGATTGAACAATAAAATTGACAGAATAACAAAATAAATCAGATATCAGATTTACGTGATTTGGTCGTAGTGATCTACATCCATAGGGAGAACAACACAGAATTCTACTATAGATTAAGCGATACAACGGAGATTACAATCACACTCGAGTCACTCAAACACTCATAGTGTTTCCCAAGCTCCAATTACATCCAATAACGCACACAGTGTTTAGCCTCACAATTCCTCACAAAATAATCTCTCAATCTCACGAAGAAATTGACACAAATCTTATCACAAGATTTAATCGCTGCGAACACTTAAACTCTTGAATGTAATTTGTCGAAGAAAGACCCATGAAACTCTCTACCAAGCACTCTATTTTGGCGCTTCAAGTCTTTTTCTTCTTAACCTCACGGAGCAACCCACAATATATATAGCTCGTATGTCCACCGCCTCTTTTGTGACCGACTCCAGTAGCATCTGATTTCTTTTTTCTTTTCTCTCATGCAATTGGCTGCACGTATTGGACAAAGAAACAAAATCCTAGTGAGAAATTCGGTCAACAAGTCAACTTTCCACTTCTTCTTCTTTTTTTCGTTGCTTTCTTTCTTTGTCTGACACGTTGACCAAGTCAAAGTTCAACATAAAGTCCATGTGGACTTTCCAGTTTGAGAACAAGGACTCCAACGTGCATTAGGAAAGTGAATTTCAAATATTTCCTTTTTGCTCGGTTTCGGAGATCCGCAAAATATCCTATTCGGAATATTTAGATTTCGCGGCTCAAACTCAAGACATATTTTCAACATAATCCACGCTAAAACTTGGGTGGATGACAATTAATCACCAACTTAAGCTTTACTCGCTAATCAAATAACTTACTCGTTGTAAACTCAATGGTGGACTAGAGAGGAGGAAAGCTGGGGCTACTTGTCTACCTTAAAACTCACCAAATCGACAAGCATATTTGAAGCCTAAAGACTTAAGAAATTGACTCCACATTCTGTCTTATCCTCCACTTAAAATTCGAGGAATATGAGGTGTAAAATACATCAAAGAAAGTACATTGCTTTCTTTTTTCCTTCGCTATGATTTATAGGGCAAAGCCAATCAATATGCCGTGGAGTCACAGTCAACCATATAATTAGAATTTTCGACCCCATGGTTTCTAGCCATGATCATCTGGCCAGTAGATTGAGCTTGTGCCAGAAGACCCGCCATTTGTGTGGAGCCGGTCTGTTGTCATCACATGCCAAAATGGACAAGACATAAAATCATAAGTTAAATGCATATATTAAGTCGGACGGCTAACTTCGTGCATTTGCATACCATAGACGGAAGCCCTTTGACATTGGAAGACACAGTCTAAATTCAACGGGGATCTTGCACTTTTGTGAGTGAGCCTCCAGAAATGGAAGATAACATCGGTGCTGATGATGGAAGCATCAAGGAGCAAGACAGGTTGCTCCCAATAGCCAACGTGGGGCGGATCATGAAGCAAATCCTCCCTCCCAATGCAAAAGTCTCAAAGGAAGGAAAGAAATGATGCAAGAATGTGTCTCAGAGTTCATTGGCTTCGTGACCAGTGAAGCCTCCGAGAAATGCCGGAAGGAGAGAAGGAAGACTCTGAACGGCGATGATATGTGCTGGGCTATGGAGGCTCTGGGTTTCGACAATTATGCTGGTCCATTAAGAAGGTATTTGCATAGATATAGGGACTTTGAAGGAGATAAAGCAAATCAAGACAAGGCGATGAACAATAGTAGCGTATCAAAAGGTGTTGAGCAATCTTTATCTTAGAGAATTACTTACCAATAGGGAACAATCAGGCTTCAACCTCCACCTCAACAAACTTTCAAATCGATGAAAGGAGTGATATAGATCAATCTCAAAAGCTGTTTTGAGGATAAGAGGGAAGGTATTAGGACAAGCGATATATATAGTTTCTAGCTTTAATCATGATGACACCCATGGAGGCAATTTTGCATATCTGGGCTTCTACTTTCAGACGCTTCAGTGTAGTTTTGGTTTTTCCAGATTTATCCGCAAAGCCTTCAGCCAAGAGTTAATTGGAGTGGTGTTCACCTAATTCACTGGCATATTTCAAATCAAGTCACGAATCCCAGAGTTTGAGGTCTGAAAGCACAGGGAGATGAGAGGATTTACTGGTTCAGCTTTCGTGTTTCACTTTGATCTGATAAACATATAAAAGTATCATAGAAAGTTGGAAAGTTTGTCCTTGATAGAGATATTATTCTAGGTTTTCTGTAATCAAGTGATTTAAATTACTGTTAAATTCCCATTTCCTTATTTTCCACCTGGTATTTTGTATTGATCCCTATTGATTATCAATGAGAATCGAGATGATAATCAGAATAAGGTGAGAAGAGAAGGGAATTGAAGAGAGGAGATAGAAAGTCGAGAGAGAAATCTGTATATTTCATTCGTTGGATATCCTTACATAAAAAAATTGTGCTCAGCTTATAAGCTCAATTTCTCTCTCTCTCTCTCTCTCTCTCTCTCTCTCTCTCTCTCTCTCTCTACTTTAAGGTGAAAAAAGAAGCACTACAAAAAGTGATCATTTGCCTAATAATTGCTTGCATTCTGCATAATCCTAACCTATAATATTTTCTTTATACAAAGAGATGTATATTTCGAGTCTTTCAGTGAATAATGATAAAATGAGATACAAATTATGTGTCTCCGACTTTTTTGGTAAAATAAGAGAAGATAGAATTCCTAATTATTCAAAACTTTTTCAGATCATATGTACTGTTGATTAAAATCTTAAATATCTTACAAGGCTAAGAAATAGATTTATCATTCCACTATAATCGATTCAAGAACAAACAAAAGAACTAATTCCCTATTTAGGTATCTCAAGTGAACTACCAATAAATGGCACTCTAGTTCAGCAACTTATCAAGTCCTGCAACTTCGGTAATGTAGATGTCAATTGTGGAATGGGGCTTTTATCTTATCAATTCTCCTTCAGATCAGACTTGTTCTGAAACTTGGGTCATGAATGTTAAATTTGAGTATACTCAGCACATATAGATGGAATTATGTTGGATTTATCAACATGCTATTTATTTGTTTTAATTAGTAGGCACAGACTAGAGAGAGACTGTCAACTAAATCTGTTTGAGTTGGGTTTTAAACCAACAATCTTGAAGTAATCAATCACCATACACTGACTGCCTGGTTATTTCACTGATTGCCATTATAAAAAAGAGGAAATCCTTGTCCTAACAAACTAAGACAAGTTTCTTGGTGCGTTAAGAGAAAGCCCAACTGCAGAGAATTAGGGTTAGGGTTAGGGTTTCCTCAAAAAAGCACGGTATATCACACTTCTTAATATCATTCCGCGCTCGTTAGGGTTTCGTTTTTTAGTGACACTAGGCATTGATCTGCTTGCTGCACATGGGAAGATGCATCAAGAAACTGTTTAATGTGTTGAAGAAGAAAGTGGGGGACAAAAGGTGGAATCCCAGAAAAGCATTGACCAACTACAAGTCACTTGAGTACTGTGAAACACCTTCTATTAGTTGGAAGAAACAGCTGTCCTGATCAAGCAAAAAAGATATATGAACAACGAATGCAAACACTAGCTCGTAGGGGTGATCATTCCAGGATAGGTTGGTTCCAGACTTGAAATTTAAAACCGACCCTGTTATAACCGGTTCCCAGTTTTTGGAACTTGAAACCTACCCTGTTTATCTTGAACCCTGTTTTGGAACCTACCCTGTTTTTTCGGTCCGATTACAAGGTCTACCCAAGAACCCCTTTTTTTATGTTCCTTTTTTTGGTTTCATTTTTTCCGGGTAGCAAATAGGAAAACTTATAACTCAAATCAAAGGTTATAAGTTTGACTATGCAAACAATCTTAAGTATTCATACAAAAGCATATTATCTTAGTCCCAATAATTTATCGGACGTGATAAAACAACATAGGTTCAGTTGGATATGAAGTTTATTAGATTACATAAACAAAAATTTTAAGAAAAAGGAAATTGCTCTCTATAATGCTTACAAGTCCTTGAGTTAGACCATCCACAAATAATGATCATCTCCTCATCTTTTATAATAGAATGCTTTGAATTTTGTGTTGGATCCTTAATCCAACATTGGGTTATATGTGAAATAATAATGCAATGCATCTTGTCATATAAAGTTAAGCCCTTTAAAAGTGATAAATTAAGTTAAGGTAATTTAGGGCTTTAATGTATCAAATAGGGTGTGGCCCCTTTAATGTGTAGAGGCTAAAGGGGAAATTACAATTTTATGATGGGCAAAATTGTAATTTCTAAAGGGTAACTAGCGGTTACCTTATAAAAATGATTATGGTTAAGTAACATACGTAGGTTTTCGATTTTGCTCTTCATCCCATCGAAAGAGAAATACATAGAGAATTCAGGAACTCTCAGAGAAAACGATTGTTGGAAGGCTACCCATACGACGACGCCTAAGAAGAAAGAGAGATATCGTTATGGATTGTGACTTCCGTGTTTATGTTTTCTCAATGAATTATACATGTATGATCCTGTTTCGTTGATGGTTTTCAGGTTTTCGGAATCCAACAATTGGGTATGAGCCTTATACATGTTGATTCATTGATTCAGAGGGTTCGGTTTTAGCAATTTGTTAAATTAGGATTCGCGGGGCGGATGTTTGCATACCGAAGCAAACTCGTTTTGATCTGTACAGTATTTTTGAATCTTTAAATTTGTTCAAAGTGAATTTTGATGTTAAATCTGGAATCCGGCGTCGAGATTTAGTTGGGGATGGGCGGCGCCTCCGTCGGAGGTCCGACGCCCACAAGACGCTCCCACGCCACCGTCGGGCGTGGAGTACACGCGCTGAAGCAAAGGCGTGTTGCGGCGGTTAAAGCGCGTGCGTTGCACGCGCGACTCGGTGGTTAAAGGCGCGTCGTTGCTGCACGCGCCTGCTGAGTTGACCGGGTCTCACCGGAGTCCGGCGATGACCGCCGGAGTCCGGCGTTGACCGCCGGAGTCCGGCGTTGACCAGCGTTGACCAAAAAAAAAATTTTTTTTTTTGGTGAAATAGCTATTAAAATTCAAATTTTGGTGGAGGAATATATATCTTGAAATAAATTGATTGAAGCAACATGTCCACAAATGGACCTCTCTTGTGTAAATTAATTTATTTTTAAGATATAAAAGGTATGCACATGTGATGCATGTGGATTTTAACCGGCCCAAAGGAAGGTTAATATTTAACAAAATCACATTTGCAACTGCGGTGATTAACGTGTGATGATTATTTGGATTTTGTATGTGAATAATATATCGCCCAAAGGAAGTTTTATTGTTTGACATACTATTATTATCAATGTTTGATTATCGCAACAAGATATCACTTACTAGTTAATATTGTTGTCCAAAGACAAGGTATTAATGTAGTGCTCGATGTCTTGAGATGGGAATTGCCTTGATTTGAATTAATATATTGTTTTGAGACTTACGTGAGCATGTTTTTATTGGTTATTATGGATTCAGCTATTACTCCCGCAAATATTATCGCCAGCATTAATTCAATTCCTATGCTAAATGGCACCAACTTCAAGTCATGGCAAGAGAACCTTCCGATAGTTCTCGGAGTCATGGATCTCGACCTTGCGTTAAGGATCGATTCTCCTACACCACTTAATGACCAAAGCACACCTCGATCAAAAGAGGGATATGGAAAGGTGGGAGAAATCAAATCGCATGTGTATGATGATCATGAAGAAAGCCATTCCAGAAGCATTCCGGAGCACAATGTCTGAAAAGATAACCACAGCTAAAGAATTCCTTACTGACATTGAAAAGAGATTTGTCAAGAGCGAAAAGGCTGAAATTGGTACGATCTTGACAAATTTAATTTCAATGCGCTACAAAGGGAAGGGCAATGTTAGGGAGTACATCATGGAGATGTCTCATCTTGCTTCTAAGTTAAAAGCACTTAAGCTGGAACTTACTGAGGACTTGCTGGTGCATTTGGTTTTAATATCTCTTCCGGCACAGTTTAATCAGTTTAAGGTGAGCTACAACTGTCAGAAAGAGACTTGGTCTCTGAATGAGCTCATCTCACACTGTGTTCAAGAGGAGGAAAGGCTGAAGCAAGATAAGACAGAAAGTGCTCATCTAGCATCAACTTCCAAGGATAAGGGAATGAAAAGGAAGAAGGATAAAGAAGCTGCAACCTTGGCAAACAAAAGGAAACAACAACAGAGACCGGATAATCCGGAAAGCACAGGTTGTTTCTTTTGTAAAGCCACAGGACATGTGAAGAAAAAATTGCACCAATTATCACGCATGGCGTGCTAAGAAAGGTGTGCTTCTTAATTTGGTTTGTTCTGAGGTTAATTTAACCCGGTACCTAGACACACTTGGTGGATAGATTCTGGTGCAACAACTCACATCGGTGTGTCTATGCGGGGTTGCACGAGTTGCGAAAGCCAAGTGATGTTGAAAGATACATCTATGTGGGCGATGGCAAGACAGTTCAAGTTGAAGCAATTGGAAAATTTAGATTATTATTAAAAACTGGATTGTATTTGGATCTTGATGAGACATTTATTGTACCGTCTTTTTAGACGGAACTTGATTCTGTTTCTGCTTTGGACAAATCTGGTTATTCTTGTTCATTTGGGAATGGAACATTCAGTTTGTTTCAAGATTCAAAATTAGTTGGTTCGGTTCTTTATCAGTTTATGATAATCTTTATTCACTTGATGTGATTGCTTCTTTTAATGAATCCCTGCATTTGAGTACACGAGGTATAAAAAGAAAATTAAGCGATGAGAATTCAGCTGCTCTATGGCACAAGAGATTAGGTCATATCTCCAAGCAAAGAATAGTAGAGACTTGTGTCGGATGAAATTCTCAATCCTTTAGACTTCACAAATTTTGAAATTTGTGTTAATTGTATAAAGGGCAAACAAACCAATAAAAGGAGATTTGTAGCCAACAGGACTTGGGCGTCTTAGAACTTATCCATCTTCGATATTTGTGGACCATTTCAACATTTGCTTGGAATGGTCAGTTATATTTTATAACGTTCATAGAGCGATTTTTCAAGATATGGCTACATATATCTCATTAAAGAAAAGGCACGATCCTTTGGATGTGTTCAAAACATATAAAATCGAAGTTGAGAATCAACTCAACAAGAAAATTAAAAAGCGTCGAGTCCGATCGTGGTGGTGAATACTACGCAGATAGCCCGGTTCGAATGAAACAACGTCCAGGACCATTTGCTAAATTCCTAGAGCGAATGCGGTATTGTCCCACAGTACACTATGCGGGTTCGCCCACAATGAATGGTGTTCTTTGAAAGGCGAAATAGAACGCTTAAGGATATGGGTGAGGAGTATGATTTGTTCTTCTACCTTACCGAGAATCACTCTGGGGAGAAGCGCTTAAGACTGCAGCATATATCCTTAATGAGGGGTTCCAACTAAAGCAACTATCAAAACCCTTATGAACTTTGGGACGGGTAAAAAGCCTAGTTTAAAGCATTTACGTGTTTGGAGATGTCCGGTGAAGCAAGGCCTTATAAGCCTAATGAAAGGAAACTGGATTCAAGAACAATAAGTTGCTACTTTATTGGATACCCTGAAAGATCAAGGGGGTACAAATTTTATGATCCTACAGCTAAGTCAATTTTTGAGTCGGGAATTGCCCGGTTCTTTGAGGATGTTGAGTTTGCGGGAGGAGATAAAGTTAGGGACCTTGACTTTGAAGAGGAATATGTTAATATTCCTACACCCGCCATTGACATTGATCCCACAAGTGCCATTGTCATTGATCGGGACACAACTGATCAGGACGATGAAAGAGAACCTCCCATTCAAGAAATTATTCCAGAAAATCACACTCTACCACCTCAAGAACATATGCCATTAAGAAGATCCACTAGAGAGAGGAGAAGTGCAATGCCAGATGACTACATTGTATTTCTCCAAGAGCATGATTTTGATATTGGAATGATGGAAGATGATCCAATTAGCTTTCGTCAAGCCATGGAAAGTTCTAACTCTCAGAAGTGGAATGATGCCATGAAGGAGGAGATGAAGTCCATGAAAGACAATGACGTTTGGGATCTTGTTCCCATTGCCGAAGGTGTGAAGCCCATTGGTTGTAAGTGGATATTTAAAACCAAAAGGGATTCAAAAGGCAATGTGGAGAGATATAAGGCCTGTCTTGTCGCAAAGGGCTTTACAGAAAGAAGGCATTGACTATAAAGAGACTTTCTCTCCGGTTTCTTGAAAGACTCTTTTAGAATTATAATGGCATTGGTGGCGCATTTCAATCTTGAGTTGCATCGGATGGATGTAAAGACAGCTTTTTTCAATGGTAACATTGATGAAACAATATATATGGTGCAGTTTTAAAACTTTGTATCCGGAGATCCAAAGAGTATGGTTTGCAAACTTAAGAAATCCATCTATGGGCTCAAGCAAGCATCTCGACAATGGTATTTTAAGTTTCATCAAGTGATCGTCTCATTTGGTTTTGAAATGAATTTGGTTGATGAATGTATATACCATAAGTTACGTGGGAGCAAGTACATTTTTCTGGTTTTGTATGTTGATGATATTTTGCTTGCCAGCAACGATATAGGCTTATTGCACGAAACCAAGAGATTTTTGTCTAATAACTTTGAGATGAAAGATCTTGGTGACGCCTCTTTTGTATTAGGTATACAAATACACCGGGATCGCTCTCGGAGTATTCTTGGATTATCACAAAAGAGCTATATCGAAAAGGTTCTCAAAAGATATGGCATGCAAGATTGTAAACCAGGTGATACCCCTGTATCTAAAGGAGACAAGTTTTGTCTCAATCAGTGCCCTAAGAATGATTTTGAAAGAAAGGAAATGGAGAAGATTCCTTATGCATACGTGATAGGGAGTCGATGTATGCTTTCGAGGGTTTTGCAGCGTCCGGATATTGCGTACATTCTTTGGAATGTTGGGTAGATATTTAAGCAATCCAGGAGTAGACCATTGGAAAGCAACCAAAGCGGGTCTTGCGGTATTTCTGAGAAAACAAAAGGATACATGCTCACATATCGGAGGTCGGATCAGCTTGAGATCATTGGTTATCTCGACTCGATTTTGCTGGATGCCAAGATAGTTTGAAGTCTACATCAGGCTATGTCTATCATTGGCCGGAGGTGCCATCTCATGGAAGAGTGCCAAACAGTCCATGACGGCTTCTTCAACAATGGCAGCAGAATTCATAGCGTGTTATGAAGCATCCAATCATGGAATATGGCTGCGAAATTTTGTCACGGGACTACGGATAGTGGATAACATTGAAAGACCACTCAAGTTATTGTGTGACAATAAATCAGCAGTTTTATATTCTAACAACAACAGAGGTTCATCGAAGTCAAAGCATATAGACATCAAGTTCCTTGTTGTTAAAGAAAGAATTCAGAGTGGACAGTTGTCTATAGAACATATTGGTACAAACTCCATGCTTGCGGATCCGCTTACTAAGGCATTGCCACCCAAGGTGTTCCACGAGCATACTGCTCGCATGGGTGTTATGTTTATTGAGGATATTCAATTTTAGTGGGAGTTTGTAATTTAAATGTTCTTAATATACACATTTTCAGTTATTTCAGTTTATGGATATTCGAGGTTATTTTCTGCAGAAATATCAGGATTTATTCACACTCTTGATTTTGGTAAAGTCTGATCTCACTAAGGTTTAAGGTGGACCAGTTGGAAATAGGCATGTTAATATCACATTTCATGAAATTTCCATGCTACACATCCACATCATAATCCATGTCATTCAGTTGTATCAATTTTGTGACCATTGATGGGTTGAGTTACGATAGATGTGACAAAAACCGCTTTGATCCTATATTGATATCATTGATGGACCGGATTGGTTAGAGATACATTTCGGTAATGACAGTAAAGTTGAGCTCAAACAGTTGTTATTGCAAAGCATAATTATAAGGATACACATATAATCCAAGTGGGAGATTGTTGGATCCTTAATCCAACATTGGGTTATATGTGAAATAATAATGCAATGCATCTTGTCATATAAAGTTAAGCCCTTTAAAAGTGATAAAGTAAGTTAAGGTAATTTAGGGCTTTAATGTATCAAATAGGGTGTGGCCCCTTTAATGTGTAGAGGCTAAAGGGGAAATTACAATTTTATGATGGGCAAAATTGTAATTTCTAAAGGGTAACTAGCGGTTACCTTATAAGAATAAGTTATGGTCCCCGTAACATACGTAGGTTTTCTGATTTTGCTCTTCATCCCATCGAAGAGAGAAAATAGAGAGAATTCAAGGGAACTCTCGGAGAAAACGATTGTTCTGGAAGGCTACCCGCGACGACAAGAAGAAAGATATCGTTATGGATTCAGGTACGCTTCCGTGTTTATGTTTTCTCAATGAATTATACATGTATGATCCTGTTTCGTTGATGGTTTTCAACGGTTCTTGGTTTTCGGAATCCAACATTTTGGTCATATAAAATTGCAAGTGGACCTCCATAAAATACCAATTCTAAAGCCGGTCCGGTAGGTTTTCACTTGGAACCGGAAACTAGACCGGTTCTAACCGATTCCCTAAAAATGAAACCGGTTCAAACAGGAACCGGTTCCCAGACCTATTTTTCGGGTGGGCTAGTCCGGTTTCCGGGTAAACCCGGTCTGGTTGCACACCCCTACTAGCTCGCTCTCTTGCCAATGATCCATGGACACATGCTTAGGACTGTGGATGCCGAAACCATGGAACATGCCTCAGATTATATGCCAATCTAGCTAGCTAGCTAGCTACTACTTGAGCACCGCAAGGATGAGTGATTCATCTTTCTGAAAAGAACAAGTTTGCATGACGTTTTGAGGCCTACATAGAGATTAGACACGTTCATTTTATAACAAAAAATTGGCAGGAATAGAACAGGCAGCGATGCACGTAGGTGGAGCGTTTTGTGTGCATCTATGATAGATAATTAATCAAGTCAATAAGTTTATACACCTTGTGTTATAAAAAACAAAACGAGATAAGGCATTCATTGTTGTTGCTTGTGTCATGATTATGGTGCATTGGATAACAAATGTTCTAGGGAAAACTTCAAGAGTAATGATTTGGTTTTTCGACATGGGCTGTTAATAAAAACCGTGTCTCTAGTCCAGGCTAGATAGCACCCGGAGCTATGAGCTATCAAGAAAGTATTACCTGTAATAATTTTTTTTGCTGCCTAATATGATTATATTAAATTTTATGTGGGTCAAGTGCCCCATCCCCAATCCTGCGCGTGCTCATCATCAGTGACGCGAGATTTTGTAATCAACTGCCGATCGTTTGAGTTTGCTATAGTTACAAATATGCTCTTGCAGGATGAGTGTGTGCTTACCCCTAGTGACCATGCTCTGGTGATCCATCTTGATCTCTGGAAACTTGTTTTGATATTGAAGCTCTCTGGATTTTGCTTTGGTTTGCAGTTTTTGGGGATTTTTATGTATTTCTCATGTATCTTTTTGAAAATTAATGAGATTTTCTTTTGATAAAAAAAAAAAAGTGCCCCTTTCCCCCTCTCTCCAGCGTTAGATGTCTTTGATTCCACATTACTCGTGCTTCAGTTGTCGTGAAAGTCATGCAGGACCTCAAACTAGCATACTGCTCTTTATAGTCGTGCGTGTACGTATAAGTAGCGACCGCAGTAAACAGTATTGTGCTTGTTTCACCATCTCTAAATATATAGAGTTTGATAAAGGGCGTAGATGCAGCAAAATGACGGTTTTGCTATGTTTTTTCCATGTCAATGAGCTCACGTCTCTTTGTGTTAGCTATTGATTCTAATTTAAACTTTTACGATCCAAGATATTATTGTAATGATAAGGTCTAATCCAAGGGGAACAAATCCTAAAAAATTAAGTATCTTTGATTCGAGGTTCGTCTTTGCGTTGAACAATATCACAAGGAATAGCCGCCCAATGTTGGATTTGAGGTGTCGTAACTCACAAACTCCCACTCTTAAACCATTGACATCCTTATCACTGATCGCTTGTATCGTTGGCGCCCCTCTTCTATTTAATGTGTGGACCAATTTATTCCTATCCCCTGTGCCATTTTAGAAGACTGCTAGGAGACACATCTTGTTTGAGCCCTCTTGCCTCGATGATCACTCACCACCCACTTGTCGGATTGGGTATGAGTCTAATCTATCCAAGAATAACACATCCAAAGGAGGGGTCCTACCCGATGCCATCTAGAATTGACCTAGCTCGCATGCTTGGATAAGGATGGGCACCAATTTGTGTGGTTACTCGAAGTACTCACTTTCAAAACTTGGGTTGTTTACCATTGTAGTTCTTTAATTTTAGATACTTTAACCAATAGGTTGCGCTTGGTCATCTATATTTCTAACTAGGATAGGATATAAATTGGATAGGATATGAAAATCCTGAGATTTTGCTATATCTAATCAATTGTTTGGTGAATCGCCATAATAAAACCAAATCTTTTCACATCTTATTATGTCCATTGTTTGGTATAAATGACATATCAGTATAAATGAACCTAAAAATTGCACAAATGAAGATGGTAAGAATCTTTCATGACACTCTTGCCTACTTTATTTTTATTTGCTTATTTTTTTATAATTTTTCCCTCTATTTTTTATTTCATTTTTCTACTTCCATCATTCTCGATTAAAATTTTAATAAATAGTAAACTATACTAATATACCTAAAATATGTATAAATATAAATACTAAACACATAAAAATATATTTAGTATTTATATTATAAGATAGAAAGAAATTTGAATATATAAACAAAAATAGGAATAAATAAAAACGAAATTGTTATTTTTTTATTTTTAATGTTTATATTACAATTAAAATATTATTTATATTCAAATATAATTTTAATTTTATTAATTTAAAAAGTTTGTTATTCGAAAAAATTAACTTTTATATCATAGATATTATAAGTCCTATTTACGTTTGTCCCACTTTTTTCATGAGATAATTTTATCCGAGCTATATCCCTCTTATCCTATTTTATCTTGTCTTGGGTAGGAACCAAACACATGATTGAATAAATTTTATCTTATTCTGAATTTTATCATGACTACAAAATGTGGCCTAAGGGCTTTCGGCCAAAACAAAAAACCACTAGGGGCTTGCCCCAATGGCCAGCATTCTCTCATGGAATGGCAAGCTAGAGAGTTCGAAATATTCCTCCTCTAAATGGGGGATTTATGGCGTTTTCCCAGGTGGGCCCTTTAGGGGTTTGCCAAGCTCCTCGTAAAGAAGTTCAAAAGTCTAGGAATACACTTGGTGGATTAAAAAAATAAAATACTTTTATTATTCTTTACTTTGAATGATCTTTTAATATTACGATGATTCCAAATGAAATTACACGTTTCCCAACTCCATCAAAGATTTGACCAAGATGAGAATAATGATGTAAAATTGTGATAAGGGCCTGTTTGGTAAAATTTCCGTTTCTTTATTTTTCTATTCTTTTATTTTTTGAAATAGAAAAAAAAACATGTGCTTTGCTAGGGTTACTGTTCATGCGAGCAGAACATGTGCTCTGCTAGGGTTCCGGCGACACTATTCACCGGTGGGGTTTCATTGATTCCGGCTGATTCCGCCATATCTCCGGTGATTTTTGGTGTCTAGGCTACTCGATCCATCCTCTTTCACATACCAAAAGGGCACTCCTTGGCGTGGACCGTAGAAGTTGGGCTACCGATTTGATTCGCTGGTTTTCTTCCCTCCATGTCTTGCGTTTGAAGTGCTCGTTGCTGTCGAGGCTCGGAAGCTGGGTTGGGGCTTGGAAACTAGGTTGGGCCACCAGAGCTGACTGTTAGCCATTTCGGTGTTTCTTGCCCCCGAGATACGCCCGACTTGAGGCAATGGTTCTGGTTTGTTTTCCTCAAGGTAGCTTTCCTTCTGGTGTGAACCTTGTTGTGGATCGTTGATGCTGTTGGTATTGTTTGGTTCTTCTTTGGGTTGAGTTTACGCATTAAGTAATCTCTCAATAGTCTTTCTGTTTGGTTGGAATTGTGAGGTCGCTTTTTATAGGGAGACTTACCGATGCATATCCTGCTCTGGTTTATGGTGCTGGTGGATTGACTGGTAGGTGGTTGTGAATTTGGCCAAATGGAAAAGTCTATAGAAATCACAATGCCCAACCCATCCCCTGTTCCAAAGGTTGAACCTCTCCCTATTGCGAAGACCCTTCAGGCTGCTAATGGATCTGATGCGAATAATTCAGCAGCTACTCATCTTCCTGTGAATGAGGCTGAACGTCCTTTGGGTCATAGACCTATTCTGAAGGGCAACACTAGCCAGAACCGCCTAAGATTACTGCCCCTGCTGCTGGTACTGATGTAGTCGATCAGAGGAATTCCAATATAGCTGATCTCCCTGCTGGACTTACTCGTAGTCGTAGTAGGGGTAGGTCGAAGAGCCATTCTCTTAGGCGCGGCTTTGTAGCGTCCTCAAGTCGTCAGCCTAGTTCTAAGGGGACTCCAAATGTGACTGGGCAGTATGGTAACCAACAGCAAGGTCCTCCAACTTTGGCCCCCAAAACCAGAACTTGGGCAAATGTTGCTAGGGTCTTAACTAAAGGCTACAATCTATCTTATGTACCCCCAAAAGAGGAAAATGGTGAGCTAATTGTGGACATTACACCAGAGATTATAGCTGATGAGAATCCCTTTTGGCAAGAATGTGTTGTCGGACACTACATTGGGAAGAAAGTTCCCTTCAAATTGACCGAAGAGGCTATTAGGAAAGCATGGGGTGACAAAGTGGCTGATATTAAACTCCATGAAAATGGCTTCTACTTCTTTAGAGTCCCAGATTCTGAGTTTCGAAGAAAGATCATTGATTCTGGTCCGGTCTCTATATTTAGCTGCACTATGTTATTGCAGCAATGGCATTCCAAACTAAAGCTCAAAAGAGGTGTTCTTGAAACTATCCCGGTGTGGGTCAGATTAAGAGACATCCCTTACTCCTTATGGTCCCCTGCTGGCATTGGGCGAATTGCTAGCGCCTTAGGGAAATCTCTGTACGTTGATGTACAAACAGAACAGATGTTGAGGATCTCCTATGCTTGAGTTTGTGTGGAAATAAAGGCTAAGGATCCAAGAGCTGAACAAGTAAAGGTTAGATGGGATGATGAAGTGAATGTAATCCATGTGGAATATGAGTGGAAACCGCTGGCTTGTCCTTCTTGTGGCATCTTTGGACATAAAGAAGGTTCTAATGGTTTTATATGTGCATCTGTTCGCCCCAATATCAGAGACAACTCTCCTGCAAATGGCCACCACAGCAGAATTCCTCACTCAGCACCTGTCCAGGAAGATGATGGGTGGACTCAAGTGCCATCTAGGAAAGGTAAAGCCCCTGCTGGAAAGCCTCAATCAGCGCCAAACTCAGTCCCCATGCAGTCCCATCCAGGCTCGACTTCAGCTGCGAATCTGATCATTACAGATCATCCTCCGGCTGACTTGCACCCAACACTTTGCAACACGAGGCCACGAGACTCGACCGAGGCCTTTCACTATTAATCGAGACAAGCCTTCCCTCTGCTCCAAGTTCTGTAGGGCTTACTGATCAGCAGGCAGAGGACCCTTCGCAGGCTTCTACAGAAGGATTTGCTGACTCCCAGATCATTCTGGATAAATCTAGTGACTCGGAAGGAAAACTGGAAAAGGAAGCAGCTCTTGCCTCACCCCCCAACACAAGATCTCGTGCTTCTATGTCTGGTGCTTCGGATGAAACGCATAGACCCCTTCCCGGCTCTACCCACAACTCGATGCACCATGGAACACTTCTTAGTCCGTCTTCCTCAAAAAAGAAAACAAAAAGGAGGAAGCCAAGAAAATCTCAGCGGTAGTTTTTGCATTTATATATGTTTTTTGGAGTATGGAATATTAGGGGCTTAGTAGGACCCTTGAGGGCAAGCTGAAATTCGTGCCTTCATTAGGAAATACCACCTTTGCTGTGTTGGGATTATAGAAACTAAAGTTAAAGCTTTTTCTTTTGCTGTGATCTCTAGAGGCTTATTCACTACTTGGAGATGGATATTCAACTATGATTACTCCCCTCTTGGTAGGATTTGGTTTGGATGGAACCCAAATGAGATGGATATTAGTCTCATCTTCTCTTCGGACCAAATTATCCATCTTCAGCTTCATTTTTTGAACCTTCAGGATTCTTGTTTGTTCACAATTGTATACGGCCAGCATACCTTTGTGAAACGTAGACAATTGTGGGCTGATCTTTATCGTCTCTCTAAAGGCAACTTACCATGGATAGTTGCTGAGGATTTCAATGCAATCAGAGACCCAGAAGATAGGGTGGGCAGTACAACCTCCACGGATCCCAGCTTTTGATGAATGCAGAGAAGGCCTCAACCGGGCGGGCTTGGAGGACCTTCGGTATATAGGGTGCAGATACACATGGACGCATTCTTCAGGTGTTAATAGGAAAATGCGCAAGATTGACCAGGTGCTTATTAATGACGCTTGGCTTCAACAATTTTCCTTTTCTGAAGCAAATTTCCTTCCACTTGGAATTTCTGATCACTCCCCCATGGTGATCAAAATTGTACCACCAAGTTCTTCTAACAAGCCTTTCAAGTTTTTCAACTATTGGACCACACATCCAACCTTTTTGGACTTGGTCACCCAAGCTTGGGACTCTCCCTTTCTTTGGAACACCTATGTATATAGTTTCTTTGCAAACTCAAGGCTCTCAAAGCAAAGTTGAAACCCATTGAATAGATCTTCCTTCTCGGACATTTCCACCGGAACGGAGCAGGCTAGATTGAATCTTTCACTTTGTTCGGATAGCCTTGGAGTCAAATCCAGGTTGATCAAAGCCTAATGGCAAGTTAAGTAACACTCCTGCGAACCTTCTTTGAATTGAGATCTCAAGAAGAATCGTTTTTTTAGACAGAAGTCCAGAATTCGTTGGCTCAAGGAATGAGACATGAACACTAGATATTTTCACCACTTTGTCAATAAGAGGAGACTTTATCATAGAATCCTAATCTGTTTCAACAGAGGAGGATGGTGTGCTAATTACCGAACCTCGTGCGATCGGGGAACCATATTGTTGGACACTTTCAGAGTTTACTAAACGGCGATTCAACACCGGCCCAACCTTCTGCTATAGAGTTGGAGGTTCTTCTTAGACAAGTTTTAGATGAAAATCAGAGGTCTACCTTAGTTCAGCAGATCATTGAAGAGGAAATCAAATCTACCCTCTTCTCGCTTGCTAAGGACAAGGCTCCTGGCCCTGATGGATACAATGTTGAGTTTTTCAAACACACATGGGGGATTACTGGACCATCTATCCTGATGGCGGTAAAGGACTTCTTCAAGATCGGGCGCATGCTTAAAGAGATTAACAACACCATCTTAACGCTGGTTCCCAAATCACCTAATGCATTGGCCATGAGCGATTTTCGACCGATTGCATGCTGTAATACCCTATACAAATGCATTTCCAAAATCCTTGCTAGGCGTATTGCAAAGGTTATACCGACGCTGATTGGATCTTCCCAAACAGCTTTTGTCAGAGGCCGCAGAATCAGTGTCAACATCATGGTTGCTCAAGAGCTTTTTGCAGACTTTCATCATGAATCTTACTTACCTAAATGTGCCATCAAGGTGGACTTTCATAAAGCCTTTGACACCATTGATTGGAACTTTATTGAAGGGGTACTTTCAGCCTTCAAATTTCCAACTTCTTTCATTAAACTAGTTATGGCATGCATCTCAACTGCCAAATTTTCGGTCTCCATCAATGGAGAATTGCATGGCTATTTTGCTAGTAGCAGAGGAATACGACAGGGTGATCCCCTATCACCGTACCTATTCATTCTTGCTATGGAAATCTTTTCAGCCATTCTCAAGACCAAAACTGACAACTCGGATTTTCGGTGGTTTTGGCGATGCAAGAGACCTCGCATCTCCCACTTGTTCTTCGCAGATGATGCTCTTATATTTTCGCAAGGACACATGAGATCGTTAGAGCTTATAAAGGATTCTCTTGACTTGTTCTCAAACTGGTCTGGCTTAAGACCTAATCCCAACAAGAGCAATATTTACCTCTCGGGAGGTAACTCTGAGCTTCATAACGATCTAGTAGAATACCTCGGATTTCAACAAGGGTCTTTGCCTTTTCGATACTTGGGTGTGCCTATTATTTCATCTAGGCTGCGTAAGGACGATTGCAAACTCTTGATTGACTCCATCACGACACGAGCCCGTTCTTGGACCCAAAGATTTCTATCTTTTGCTGGACGTGTACAGCTTATCCAATCAGTATTGCACTCCATTCAAGTGTACTGGGCCACGATATTCTCCCTTCCCAAATCAGTCTTGAATAGTATTGAGGTTATACTTAGACAATTTCTTTGGAAAGGTCCTAGCTTAGGATTGGGTGGTGCTAAGGTAGCTTGGAATATAGTTTGTCTCCAAAAAGAAGAAGGCGGCCTAGGGATACGAAGACTAACCGAATATAATAGAGCCATGACTTTAAAGGACATATGGATCCTTTTCACAGATAAGGAATCTATGTGGTGTAAATGGGTACATTCAAACTTTTTAAAAAAGACAAACTTTTGGGTTGTATCCAAACCCACCTTTTGCTCTTGGACTTGGAAGAAGATCCTTGATTTACGAGCCTCAGCCCAGACTCTTTTCCGATGGAAGATTGGTAATGGCCGGTCGATATCTTTCTGGTTTGATTGGTGGCATTCAAAAGGGCCTCTTTATCTCCTATTCACTAATATGGACATTTATCAATCTCAGATCCCGCGTGATACTTCCGTCCGGGACTTCTTTCACTCTACATGACAACCATCAACCACCTTACACACTATTATGGATTGGATGGAAGCTCTTCCAAGCTTTGAAGATGACACTCCAGACACTTTGATCTGGAGCCCTAATCCAACACAATCTTTTTCGGTGGCTCATGCCTGGAACCATATAAGGAAGGAAGGCCATCCAGCCCCTTGGCACTCCTTTATATGGGATTCTCATTTGTCGCCCCGACACTCCTTTCTATTATGGATCGTGTCACTTAATCGGCTTCCTACTCAAGTTCTTCTTCTCCAAAATCGTCGGATCGAATCAGGACTTTGTGTTTTTTGCCGCACTACCCCGGACTCCATTAATCACCTTTTCTTCGAATGCTCCGCTACCAGCAGGTTGGCTTCTTTCTGGGCAGCTAATTGTAATCTTCATTGGCGCAATCGTCCGTGGCCGGAGCTTATTTTGTGGGCCAGCAAAGTTTGTGGAGGCCCTTCTTTTGCCCATAGAATTGCTCGTTTCTCCTTCGGAGCTCTTTGCCATATCATATGGAGTGAGCGTAACAACTCTCTTTTCAGGAACAAGAGTATCTTCATCCCGGGAATATGCAAACACGTTTTTAAACTGATGAAGGATAAAGCTTTATCCTTGGAACGAATTGCAGATACACTTACAAATAGAAAATTACAAAGGAGCTGGGACCTTTCACCTTCCATCTTTTCTTAATTTGGTAGTGTAGTTCCTTCTCCTGTATAGGCCTTTGCTGGTTTGGTGTTTTTGCTTACCCTTGTAGAGTGGCTCCTTCCCCTCTTGGACTTTTTTGTTCCTTTGGGGCCTAGGGCCGTCTCTTGTGTTTCTTGTACATGGTGATTTTGAAAAGTAATACAAATTCTTACCTTTACCCAAACATAGATCTGTTTGTGTGCGTTAGTTAATTTTCTATTATCAGGAATAGATCACTTTGCCAGATAATATATTTGGAACAGAAATAAGAAGTAAAAAAAAATTCTACTAAAAGAGAAACAATGTCATCTTAGAGAAACAAGCTCAATGTAATCTCCCTAAAACCATAAACTCTAAAACCCTAAACCCTACATCTTAAAACATAAAACCCTAAACTCTACACTTTAAACACTAAACCCTACACCCTAAACCACATCCTATACCCTACACCCTAAAAGCTCAAAAGTTCTATGCACTTGTTTATTGTAATGCCCAAAAATTATTGTCAACATCATCATATTGTGAGTTATCAACCAGTAGAACTCTCTACTATTATTTTTAGCCATCCATCTTTCACTAACAATTACATTGGATTTTGTGAAGCCATCTTAGAATATCTTGATCATTTAAGTTCTTACAAAAGTCTAGTTTTATCCAAACACGAATTGTTACTAGACTAATTTTTTTATAATTAAATGAAAAAAATTGAGAATAGAAATTTTTAGGGTCGTACCAAATGCATTTTTGTTCTTTTTCTATTTCAAGAATATAAATTTTGTGCAGTTATGAAACAAGTTCTTTTGTTCAGAAAATCGTTCAAGGAATAGAAAAAAAAACTATATCTAAATAGAAATCATTTTTCGGGAATAGAAATGTTACCATACGCACCCTAAAAGTCACATGAATGGGAAATTTTTGTATCACGATACGAGCAAGAGGTTCAGTGTTAACTCATTCAATGAATGTTGTGTCATTCACCACGCTGCTAAATTTAATAATTACTTAATAAGCAAAATGGCGTTCTTTCCAAATATTTTTGAGTCATTAAATAATGGATGTTGATAAAAGGAAAAAAGTTTTGAAAAAAACCTAACCTATTATAGTGCGGCCAATTCAGTTCTAAACCTTTCAATTATGTCAACTTAGTCCTAAACTTTTTGACGATTTAATAATTTAGTCTTTTTAATTAATTTTGGTTGAAAATCGCTGACGTGGTAATCTAGTCAGCATCAGCTGTCCTATATGGTACGATTGTTGCTGACGTGGATAATTTTTTGCAGTTTTTAAATTATATTGAATTTTTTTTCTTTTATTTATTCTTCCTCCGCCGATTGCCAGGCCTCGGCAAGCTGGCAAGGGTCGAACCTTGCCAGCCTCAGGAGAGGCTCATCCTCACCAAAGCTAGCAAGGGTCAAGCCTCTCGAGGCTCAGGCTGTGACATCCGGAATTTTCAAATTAGTATTTATGTGATATTCGAGAGTTTCCGTTTCTGGTTTCATTTATAATTCGGGTGGACATGTAGAAATATTAGTTAAATCGTAAATTTTATGAGGCGCGGAGGATGATTTTCATGAATGAAATCGTCCGAATTCAACGTGTTGCAAATTAAAATACATCAATGTATACATTTATATTATAATAGTGTTAATTATTCACCATCATCTTTGTAATTGATCAGTAATAATATTAGTTTAAACTTTAGTTAATTAGTGATTAAGAATAAGGTGTTTACAAAGGGAGGCAATTCTGTTTTTGTTTTTAATTTATCACAAAACCTCTTTTATGAGACATAACTCTCATGTGGCAATTGAAGATGTCATAGATTGCCACATGCCACATTTAGAGACTAAAATGCATGGCCACATGCCACATTTAAGCTTAGCCTCTTGTACTAATTTGACACATAGCCATAAGCCATCATTACCCTTCACTATTAGTCATCTCTAATATATCTTAATTTCTTACACTAAGTTGTGATTGAGTGAAGAATTGCCCACCTATGAGTGTATGCATTCTTCCACCTAAAATCTACCCCTACACATCATTTCATCTTGATAACATGAAGGGAAATTTTTAATCTTGGCATTAACTCTCTTCTTTACCTTCAACTTTCAAAGATACTCTACTTTCACCACAACTTGGTCCAATATCCACAATACGGCTTTAACTTTTGGTTGTTCGGATATTGTGCGAGGTAAGTGAAGACTTTAGAGTTAAGTTAGTTCAAATTACTTGACACTTTTAATTTGGTTGCTTGAGATATGCTATTTTGATTTGCGATAATAGTGTGGATATGGTGATGGTTGGATTTGTTTTGTTAGTTTCGTACATGTTCAAAAGGTGTGATTGATTTTCTTAAAGTGGGCTATAGTTGGCAAGTGAAATTAATAAACCTGAACTTGGAAATATCATCCTTGAGGTGATTGTTGGATTCATATTGCTGGTCTCATATATGTTTAACAGGCGATTGTTTGTTTTTCTTAAAGTGGGGTACATTTGGTAAGTGGAAATGATGAATTTGAACTTAAAAAAGTCATATTTGTAAATTCAAACTTTACCGTCGTTCATAAAATCTATTTTTTGAACCTAGGTAGATTTTACTTTCTGAATCTGAACCTGAGTAGACTATACTCTTTAAATTTGAATTTGTCTACTTTTGAACCCAAGTAGACTTTACTCTTAGAATTTAAATCTGCTTACTTATAAACCCATGCAGATTTTACTCTCTGAATTTGAACCTGCTTACTTATGAATCCGAGTAGATTTTACTTTCTATATATGAACATGTTTACTTTTGAACTCGAACAAATTTTACTCTCTGAATCTAAACTTGTTTACTTCGAGACCGAGTAGATTTTACTCTCTGAATCTGAATATGTTTACGTCTAAACCTGAGTAGACTTTACTTCATGAACCCAATTATATTTTCTTTCTGAAACCGAATGTAATCACTTTCCGAATCTGAAATATTCACTTTGTCTTCAGAATATACTCCTTTATTTGTCCAAACTCAGAAATATCCATTTGTTGTCCATATTTATGTTCATAATTAATCCTTGAATATAGTGATCGGCTTACTCATAACCACTTTTGGAAATATAACTAGCTTCTGAATATACTTAACTAATGAGTCTTACTATATATTGTTTCCCACTTGTTTGTTTGATTAAGATCTCATTTCTTGAGGAATATGTGATGGAGCAAGAAGGTGGGTATGCATATTGAAATGCATGTAAATATTTATTGTCATGGTTTGCACGAGAATAATATAATTCCATCACTCATAATGTCACATCCTCAATTTTAGTCCCTGAAAAATGTCTATGGTTTAAGTTTGATGGTTTTTCAATCGAAACTAAAATTTGTACTCTTGTTTTGGAAAATCATATTTCAGATCCTTGGTACCCCTTCGTTTTGTTATTTTTGGGGAGACTTTTGTAATCCGAATTTCTAAGCATTTTCTTCTTGAAAGTTATTCCAAACATCATGAAGTTTTACATACTTTAATTTCAGAATTTTTGGAGTTGATATGAGTGGTACAATGGCCTGATTTTCGGACCATGTGAAACTGCCCAGAATGGGTATTTCGGTGATATTCACACCGTCTTTATTTTCTACAAGCTTTTCTGGGCCGATTTGAAAAAGTTTCCTTCATGAAAATTGTTGAGAACTTCCTTTTCTATAACGTGTGTAAATTTGGGAATTTTCTGAGATGATTTGGATTCTGGACAAAGCTTATTTTGAGAAGTAAATATTCTATTCCAGTGAACTGTTTTAGTCTGTCTTTGAGCTACTAAAAATGGTGTTTATAGAGAGATTCAGATTTCGTGTTCTTCATGAAAAATGTTTGTTAAGGCCTTGTTTATGACATATCCAAATTTGAGAATTTTCGGAGTTTATTTACTATGTTTTCAAGTCTGATTTCGTCAACAGTGCAAAACTGTTCGGTTTTGTCAAATTTCAAAGATTTATCAATTGTTATATGAAAAACGTTGGAATCTCGACTTGTTGTCTTTTTGTGATATTTAAGGACATTCCCATGCCAAATCTCGGGTTGAATGAGATTTTTAGACGTATTTTGTTATGGAAAACCCTCGGGAAAAAGTTTGAAATTTATTATGATGCGGGATTCATTTTGAACGTTACGTGCGTATTTTTGCGAGACTCATTTGATCCAAGCAAATTGGGATGGAAATCAGCCAAATTGAGAAAACCCTAGAAAGTTTGACTAAGTCAAACCTTATCCATACCATCATTGCATCCATTTATTGCTTGGCATTCATTTTCAACTAGTCATTATGGCCATTTATGAAGCCATTATGAGCCTTGGTCATCAAGAATTGACCAAGGGAGAGGGAGAGGAGACCCACAGCCAAGCTTGGGAGAGGAGAGAGAGAGAGAGAGAGAGAGAGAGAGAGAGAGAGAGAGAGAGAGAGATTTATGGGCCATTAATGAAGGGATGATGCGCGCGCTTAACTCATCGTCCCGATGACACGTGCGCATACCTCATACCCCCTATGACATATGCACATGCATCATCCAAAATCCTAGCTTTGCTTCCTCTATAATTAGAACCCTTTAGAGAGTTTTGGCTAACTTTTTTCCACTTACATGAATTGACCAGAGAGAGAGAGAGAGAGAGAGAGAGAGAGAGTGTCGAGATTTAGAGAAAGAGAGAAGAAGCCGAGAGCCAAGAGAGAGAAAGAAAATCCGAGAGAGAGAAAGAAAAGCCATTACCGAGAGTTGTTCGAGACCGAAACCGTCGCATTTCCGCCCGTTCTCTACTCTTTAGTTCTTGTTTTATCAAAGGGTAAGTGAAATTTTACTACCGGGAAATGACGTTGAAATACGTTGTATCACGAGCTTTCCCCGCTCTCGGTTCTTGGTGTTCCGATGTTGTGTTCTCTATAATAAGTTTGTCTTGTTTCGTGTTTTTGCATGTTATCTAACACAAATTAGAAACCGAGACGCAACACACGAGGTAAACCGTGACTTAGCTATACCTGGAATCCTTGTTTTATGCTTGATATGCTTGTCGTTGTTTGATCGGCCACGGAGGCCGGTACGAGTAAGAAATGTTTCGTGTAATGACGATTGATATGTCCTCGCCTGTTAGTAAAATTTCACTTGCTGAGTCTCCCCGACTCATCCCCCGTTGTTTCCCCTTTTTTTTTCAGGTCCGTAGGGATGGCATCTCCCCCAGCCCGCGTTGGCAATCCCGTGAAGCCAAGAGCTGAAATGCTCATCGTGGTAAATATCAGAAAGACCGCGCCTATCGTCAAATCACGATACTTGTGATGTTTGATGAGAGCCTAACGGACTTGATGCCTTATTCGAGCGTAGGTTCAACGGTGCTTTGGCGGAGTGGGTGGGCGGCTCCGGGATAGAGTCACAGGGCAGAATGTGAGATAGCCAGGCGGACGGGACCGGGTAAAGGTGAAGAAGGAAGGCGAAGAAGCGAGAAGCCGTAGTGGGTATAGGTTAACCCAAATCAAAATTTGCTAATTATAGTCGGCAATGAAATATGTGTTGGTTTGCTCATGATGCTACTTGTCCTATTTCCGCTGTGTATTGATTGTGATTGTCGAGTTATGCTTCGCTTGTGTGCAAGAAAAGATAATAATGAGCGGACGTCCGTTAATGACCCGAGGTCGGGCGTCCTGGAACTAATTTGGTATCTGCGTGCCCCGACCGGGGTCATTAACATGATGTCCGTTCATTATTATCTTTTCTTGCATACAAGTGGAAGCATAACTTCGAGATAATCAATCAATACATAAATGAAATAGGACAAGCAGCATCATGAGCAAACCTTATGTTTATAATTCATGCGAACATATTTTACAAGCCCTTCGGGCCATGGCAAACAATACATATTTCATTGCCGACTATAATTAGCAAATTTTGATTTGGGTTAACCTATACCCACTACGGCTTCTCGCTTCTCGCTTCTTCACCTTCACCCCGGTCTCGTCCGCCTGACCATCTCACATCCCACCCGTGGCTCTATCCCGAGCCGCCCGCCCACCGCCAAAGCACCATTAAACCTACGCTCGGATGAGGCACCAAGTATGTAGGCCCTCATCGAACATCACAAGTATCGTGATTTGACGGTAGGCGCGGTCTTTGTGACATTTACCACGGTGAGCATTTCAGCTCTCGACTTCACGGGATTGCCAACGCGAGCTAGGGAAGATGCCATCCCTACGGACCAGAAAAAAAAAGGGGAAACAACGGGGGATGAGTCGGGGAGACTCAGCAAGTGAAATTTTACTAACAGGCGAGGACATATCAATTGTCATTACACGAAACATTTCTTACCGTACCAGTCTCCGTGGCCGATCAAACAATAACAGGCATAGCAAGCATAAAACAAGGATTCCGGGCATGACTAAGTCACAGTTTACCTCGTGTGTCGCGCCTCGATTTCTAATTCATGTTAGATAACATGCAAAAACACGAAACAAGATAAACTTGTTATAGAGAACACAACATTGGAACATCAAGAACCGAGAGCGGGAAAAGCTCGTGATACAATGTATTTCAACGTCATTTCTCAGTAGTAAAATCTCACTTACCCTTTGATAAAACAAGAACTAAAGAGTAGAGAATGGGCGGAAAGGCGACGGTTTCGTTCTCGAATAACTCTCAGTAATGGCTTTTCTTTCTCTCTCTTGGCTCTCAGTTTCTTCTCTCTCTCTCTAACTCTCGGCACTCTCTCTCTCTCTCTCTCTCTCTCTCTCTCTCTCTCTCTCTCTCTTGGTCAATTCATGTAAGTGGAAAAAAGTGAGCCAAAACTCTCTAAAGGGTTCTATTTATAGAGGAAGCAAAGCTAGGGTTTTGGATGATGCGTGCGCATATGTCATAAGGGGTATGAGGTATGCGCATGTGTCATCGAGACGATGAGGTAAGCGCGCGCATCATCCCTTCATTAATGGCCCATAAATCTCTCTCTCTCTCTCTCTCTCTCTCTCCTCAAGCTTGGCCGTGGGTCTCCTCTCCCTCTCCCTTGGTCAATTCTTGATAACCAAGGCTCATAATGGCTTCATAAATGGCCATAATGACTAGTTGAAAATGAATGCCAAGCAATAAATGGATGCAATAATGGTATGGATAAGGTTTGACTTAGTCAAACTTTCTAGGGTTTTCTCAATTTGGCTGATTTCCATCTCAATTTGCTCGGATCAAACGAGTCTCGCAAAAATACGCACGTAACGTTTAAAACGAACCCCGCATCATAATAAATTTCAAACTTTTTCCCAAGGGTTTTCCATAACAAAATACGTCTAAAAATCTCATTCAACCCGAGATTTGGCACAAGAATGTTCTTAAATATCACCAAAAGACAACAAGTCGAGATTCCAACATTTTTCATATAACAATTGATAAATCTTTGAAATTTGACAAAACCGAACAGTTTTGTACTGTTCACGAAATCAGACTTGAAAATATAGTAAATGAACTCCGAAAATTCTCAAATTCGGATATGTCATAAACAAGGCCTTAGCAAACATTTTTCATAAAGAACACGAAATCTGAATCTCTCTATAAACACCATTTTTAGTAGCTCAAAACAGGCTAAAACAGTTCACTGGAACAGAATATTTACTTCTCAAAATAAGCTCTGTCCAGAATCCAAATCATATCAGAAAATTTCCAAATTTACACATGTTATAGAAAAGGAAGTTCTCAACAACTTTCATGAAGGAAACTTTTCCAAAATCGGCCCAGAAAAGCTTGTAGAAAATAAAGACGGTGTGAACATCACCAAAATACCCATTCTGGGCAGTTTCACACGGTCCGAAAATCAGGCCATTGTACCACTCATATCAACTCCAAAAATTCTGAAATTAAAGTATGTAAAACTTCATGATGTTTGGAACAACTTTCAAGAAGAAAATGCTTAGAAATTCGGATTACAAAAGTCTCCCCAAAAATAACAAAACGAAGGGGTACCAAGGATCCGAAATATGATTTAGTTCCGATTGAAAAACCATCAAACTTAAACCATAGATATTTTCCAGGGACTAAAATTGAGGATGTGACACATAATTTAGAAGGTGACAATGCCCCAAGTTTCGAGATTCCCTACTGTGTGGTACAGGATGCCTCGGGAGTTTTGGGATGCCCTAATGTATGTTAGAGGATGCCCCGTATGTTGAGATGCCTTGGGAGTTTTGGGATGCCCTACTGTGTGGTACAGGATGCCCTGGGAGAGTTTATGAGGAGAAATAATGAACTTAATGCATGAATATGAGCGCAATATGTTATGCCCTATGCTTGTTTCCGAATTGAAATATTGTGAAGTAATTAGGTTATTGTGGCATATCCAAATGGGAAAAGTATAACACTTATTGATGTTTTCAACATACTTACTGGTTATTATGCATTTATGTTGTTGTACTAGGTGAAGTAGTAAGATGATTGTCATAACTTAAAACTAGAGATTTTATTTATTGAGCCTTGGCTCATTCCTTTGTTTTGCAAATGTGTAGGAATGGACAATTTGTTGCCAATGCTTGCTGGTTTTCCTAAACACTATTGAGTGCTAGTACATTGATATGCTTTTCCAGGGGCGAATATAGTATATACTAGATGTATATCCACCATATGGGTTGATGTGGGGCTCTCGGAGTGGGTTCCTCACCGATTTATAGCGTGGTATGTAAACCTCAATGGCGACTTGGTTGGGCCGTTGCAGGATTTTGGCTTATACAACGATGGCGATATCTTTTGACTCGTCGTTGGGGGAGATAGACGATCTAGGATGTAAAGTCTACCTATGTACATGCAATCTTTTGGAGCATAATGTAATTTGGAGATAGGCAACATTGACTTACCCAGACTATTGTGTTTTGTGAATAATGAAGTGGTTGTAAATCTAACAAGTAATATAAATAATTTGCAGAAGTACTTTGACTATATTACTATGAATTTCATTGTTAATAAATGTTTAGATTATGCTTTGGCTTGACTAAAGATTAATAATCGTAAGAAGGAAAGAAAAAGAAACTTGCTGAAGCATAATCTAAACATATTTCTTACGATTATTAATCTTTAGTCAAGCAGGCGAGGGTCTAAACTTGCCAAGCAGGTGAGGTTGACCCTTGCCCAATGACAGCAAGGTCAAGCCTTGCCGAGGCCAACCGCGTCTGCCTTGCTGGCCAAAGGAAGAAGGAAAGAAAAAGAAAAGAAAAAGGAAAAAATTCAAAAATTCAAAAATTTTAGAAATATTTTAAAAAATGTGAACACTTGCGCACATCAACTCCGATTGTGCCATGTATGATGACTTGCATCCACGTCAATGATTTCTAGCCAAAATTGATCAGAATGACTAAATTGGCAAATCGTCAAAAGGTTTAAAACTAAATTGACAAATCGTTAAAAGTTTTGTGATTAAATTGATAAATTGTCAAAATGTTTATGACTAAATTGATACAATTGAAAGGTTTAGGATTGAATGGGCTAAGTTTATGATTTTTTTGGACAATTTTCTCACTGGTTAAAAGAGAACACTATAGGAAGCAATTGCGTATCTAAATGGAGTTTAAGAGTTTTTCTTATTCATGTTTGAGATTGAATATATCTGGAGTTTGCTTTTATAAATAGTGATATTAACCTTCCTTCATGGAAGAAAATTCATCATTTCTTGGTCCGATGGTGAGTGTGTTACCTAGTTATGTGTAAAACCATTTCAGACTAACATTTTATGAACTTATGTGAGTAGTTGCAATGTGCTCTTTTACACGAAAGTGAGGAACTTGAGTCAGCTACAAATGTTGATTAAGTAATTGTTTGGGGCTACATAGAAATAAACTAGTTCCCCTAAGAAAAAATGTTTTAAGTTGAAAACAATTAAAATACTTTATAAGTGGAATCTATAAAAATAGCTGCTATTAGGGTATTGTGTGCTTGTTAAATGAACCAGATTTATGAGCTGTAACTTGAGCCCATTGCCTTATAATGCGTTTACTTATTTTATTTGTTTTGGTCGGTATAATGCGTTTATTTCAATAGAAGAGCTTTTTGCTAGTGGTGGTCATGAACACAAGAGAGAAAAGAGAGAATGAGGGTTTAAGGTTTTCTATAAATCAAGATTGCTTTGTACTCAAATTGAAAACACAAGTGTAAGTTTTCTTATTGTTCCTCTGCAAGATTGTACCAAACTTCCTAGTAATTGGTTGTGTTTGCTTTAGAGAGATTGGCTATCACATGTTTTGTAATTGATCTGGAGTTGGTGGTGTTGTGGCTTGTAGAAGGGGGAGCTTGTTTTAGCATGTTAGTGGGGTGCTTGATTAACGAATTCCGTTATGCTGTGGTATTTTTCCTATCACATAGAAAAGGTTTTCCAAATAAATCTAGTGTAAATTGCTCTCTCTGAATCCTCTCTTTTTACTTGCATTGTGCTATTGCGGTTGTAAGACGATTACTTTCATAGCTCACTTAGGTGTGAGAGGTGCTTTCTTCTTGACAGTTCTAAATTACCAAAAGGAAAAAGACTGAGGTGATAAATGACCATTTGATTTATAGGAGTTATATGTGAAACATGAGGTTCAACAAGATCACGTGATTAGAAAACTGGAGTAAAACACATTCATTTAGTCCATTAAATTTGTAGGGGGATGTCATTGAACAATGTGAACAGATTCAAAGATCATTCATGGCTTTATCCTTTTATAACATCAAGTAGAAGGGATACTATTATCAATTAAAAGGGCATGAACTCATAGAATCGTAAATATTTCTTAAAGACATCACGGTTGATCACACTTTCTAAGCATACCCTTCTTAAAGGTACACACAAGTGCATGGCCAATGTTAAAGGAGACTCATCTTTTTGCCAATTACATATGCTCTTGTAGCATCATGATCAACAACATACAACCCAATTCGGGATCCTTAATCCAGACTTTGATGAGCCACTTCCACGGGATATTGAAGATGAATTTCGGCCACCTCACAAATATTTAGATCCACTTGAAAAAATAATTGATTGGCACTTTCTGCGCTACGCCGGACTGGTTCAAAGCCAAGATCTCAATCTCACCCATTATGTATATATTGCCCCTTCTCTTAGTGCCTCATCCACCAATTCAACCTCTTTTGCCACTTCCTCACTAATCCCTACCTCTACATTTTGATCACTCTCAGGCGAAGGCAAAACATTGAACTTGAGCCCTTCCTCATATATAAATTCCTTCAAATGGTTCACCAACATCTCCTCGAACAACTCATATTCCATCCTCAAATCTCTATACCCGTACCTGACCGCGCAGCGGTATATGAGCTCGTGGGGAGCGTGCGGCGGAACAATAACCGTTCCTTAAGAGCGACTTTGTTTATCAGCAACGATTAACGATTTGATCGAGACAACGACGACGAGCATCGAGTGCAACACCGCGACACAGTGCGAACGTCAGGAAAATGCAGCGGACAACCTTCGTGTCGGACAGACCGAGATCCAACCCAAGATCTGGCGGATCCTTGGGCTGGATGCTATCTTGACAACTTCCTCGGCAGAGACCTTGTTGTTGAGCTCGAAATGTACTTCTCTCAGTATCCGAACATGATGGTCAATAAATTAAGGATTAATACCATCAAAAACCCAAAATTTGTACACCTCCGACATATTTACTCCAAACTAACTTTTTTTTACCATAAATAACTCCAAACTTGTATACATGTGACAAATTTACCATCTGTTAGTTTTCATTGAATTTTTTCTATCAAATTCCTGAATTGGATAACAAGTGACAATTGATAGGTGTATCAGTTTGGAGTTTTACCCTTCGTTTATCACAACTGTACCTGTTTGTATTTTTTATGGTATTAATCCAATTTAGCGAAAACTAACATAGGATAAATTTATTACAAATGTACAAGTTTGGGGTTTTTATTAGTCAAAAAAATAGTTTGGGGTATATTTGTCACAGGTGCACCGATTTGGAGCTTTTGGTGGTCAAAAAATTAGTTTAGGGTAAATTTATCGTAGTTATATCAGTTTAGGGTTTTCATGGTATCAACTTGTTGACACCTATTTTTAATTTGCCCAAAATTAATTGCACAAAATTTGGAAATTAATTTTTTGGTTTCTAAAACAAAAAAATATTTCTATTTAAATGCATTGCATATAGAAATCAGGCATATTCTGCATTAATAGGGCCTATTAGAGTTTTAAAAAAAATTTCAAAATTTCAAAAAAAATCAAAAAATTTAAATTAATTAATTAATTAAAAAAAGAAAATCGAGACGAGGCGGGTCGGGGCCAGGCCGACCCGGCCCATTCCTTTTCCCCCGCGCGGGCCTCCTCCCCCTGCCCGCTTCTCTTTTTCCCCCTGCGCGGGCCCCCGACCCGCTCCCATTTTCTTTTCCTTTTCCCCCCCTCCCACGCAGGCCTAGCCCGTTTTCTTTTTTCCTTCTTTTCCCCCCTGGCATTGGGCCCTGCTTTGCCCGGCCCTTTCTCTCTTCTTCCTCCCTGCACCGGTGGCTCTCTCCTCCCATGTTCTCCCCCCTGTCTCTTGTGACCAAAAGCGTGGCGGCGCGCAGCCGCTCCCTCATCGTCATCATCGGTCAAGGGAGGCCCCGAAACACGCATACGAGGGCCGCCATTAAGCCCGGTCCATCTTCCCTATTTTCCCAGGCCTCCCTTATCTCTTTCTCCTTCTCCTCCCCCTGCTCCTTTGTCCTTCCTCGGTAGGCCCGGTGACACCCCCACACCGGCCTATGGCGGGTTCGGCGGAGCCTAGGCGAGGCCGTCATCAAGCCAACGTAGAAGCCAAGCAGTGACCCGAGGCCACTATAAATCCAGAGAGAGACAGTGAGGACGCGGTTGACGAAACAGTGAAAGAGAGAAACAAAGTGAGAGAGAGAAACAGAGAGAGTGAGAGAAATAGAGTGACAGAGAGAAAATAGAGAGAAAGAGATGGAGCTTGGTTTCCTCGCAGTCCTCAAGATGGCGGGCCACGCTTTTCCCCAAAGCCGGGAGGCCCCAGATGCCTGCCGACGGAGACTTCCGGTCCAAACCGCCTTTTCTAGCCTGCTCTCCCCTATTTTTGCTCCAGTTTTGGTCTGACCCGTAGCAGTCGCTTTTCACAGTCCGGGTTTATACTACTGCCCTCCACCATCCATTGTCATCACCAAAGGTAGGTCGCCAGGGTCCACCAATTCGCCGGAACAGGTCAGAATATCCCAATTTTAGTTGCACCCCCCACCTGTTCGACGTTTTGCCTCGATGAGGCTAAGTTCATTTTGATCGCCGGCCGACGAACAGGTGGTCGAACGATGACCCAAGCGATCGTGAGGTTGGTGGTGACCCCAAGGACCGATTCGGGGGACGGTGTAGGCCTGGGCCGGCCGGTGGACGGCCAATTTTGGCCCCGCCGGCGTCCTCCCTCGCGAGTTTGTATGTTCAGGTCGGATTTGACCTGAATCAACAGATCCGACCCGATCCGACGGGTCGAATCGTTGATTCGGATTCGCCGGACCCGATTTTTTTAAAAAATTATATTTTATTTTATTTTTAAAAAAATTATTAAAAAAATTTAAAAAATAATTTTTTTCTTTTTTTTTTCTTTTTCTTTTTTCTTCCTTATTTTTTTTAAAAAAAAATTTTTTTAAAAAAATTTTCTTCTTTTTCTCCCTTTTCTTATTTTTCATATTAATTAATTAATTTATTTATTTTAAAAAAGTTTCAATATTTTTTTAAAAAGTTTTTTTATGTGATATATTTGTTGTTTTAATTTATTATGGTATTATTATGCAAGTGTTTTTGTCTCGTTTAAATTAGACAAGCGTAAGGTCACGCGGTATTACGTGTTTTAATTTATCACCATGGTATTATTATGCACGTTTTTTTTTAATACAATTACATGAGTTGTTGTGTTTTTTAATGTCATCTGACTTAGTTAAGATTAGAACCTTAGGCTGCATGAATTATTGTGTCTTTTGACTGCTGATCATTTCTGATTACTCACTCGTTTGATCACCTCACATGTTAGGAGAAAGGTCCTAAAATCAATCTAAATCGCCTGACAAATGTTTTCAAAAATGAACAGGGTAGAAAGGTACCGAAAGGGCATTAGTTATCCAACTAATGTAATCAAGTCCCTGAACTCGGTTAATCTCTGGTTCGTAGGAATAGGGTGATTCTCCCGTCACCCTATTTGGGTTTCTAATCAACCCACCCCAAATCGATTAGTGGCAACTCCTTATTATAAACCACTTGCATGTTAAATACTTAAACCCTAAGTCGTGATATGGTATGGGCTTGAGAGAGCCCGAGTTAAGTCCGAACATAGACTTAGCACGTACCAGGCGAGCCCCCTACTTTATGCATGATGTTCAAAAAAAGGGCGGGAGGTCGGTTGCGACAGACCGGCGACTCCGCTGGGGACTTGCATTTTTTATAAAAAAAAAGTGGACTTAAGCCAAAATTTCTACTCTGTTCAAAATAATTTTTGTCTGACAGCAAGGACTCCAGGTGTGATCCTGACATTAAAGTGTCATTTGTCTTGCAGGTTCGAATTGATTGTTTATAAATTGTTGTGCATGTTTTAATGATTTAGCACTACACTATTGCATACACAACCACGCTGCCAGACCTGGGCCGCAATAGGACATTTTAGGATGGTGTTAAGAAATATACGACCTCAAACGTGAGCCCGCGATGTAGAGGTTGCCTTTCTTTTCCCCGAAATTTATTTCTAAAAATCATAAAGAGATATCTTTAGCCGCTATTCACGTGACTATAAGATATTTCTTTCGATTCGGCCGAGGTTAAAAGGACTTGACACCAACGCGAGACTGCGATGGTCAGACACCCTTTTAATTTCACTTTGCTAAGCCAGTCTAGATAGAAATCGAACCTCACTCCTCATGTGTTTGTCGTTGTGATTGCCATGGTTCAAGGAAAGGTATATATTCTATTCCTTTTCATTTTTTTATTATACGATCTACTTATTCATTTGATTTGTTACTATTAGGCCGCCCATTGATTGCATTCTATACACGATGGGAAGAGCTGATGTCCAATTCGTCCCCACTCCTAAAAAAGAGTTTCTAGCATGGTGGGACCGACTCGATCAAAATGGCCAACTGTATGTCAAATCAAGAATTGGTCACCTACTCCCCTTGCTCAAAATCAATATCCATTCTGGCATGATGCAAGCACTAGCACATTTCTGGTGTCCACAAACATACACTTTCATATTTGATAAGTTTGAGATGACCCCGACTCTGGAAGAGTATAGTGTGGTCATTGGAAAGCTTTTGGGATCTAAGCTCATCAAACCACTTTTGGTTATGCCCCTTTGCCAGAATTAACCTAGTTTTTGCTAACCGATAGCAATACCGTGAAAAGAGTTGTCAAAACTCATTGCAATGCCTACCCCTGGTTTTTCCTAAATGAGTGTTTTGAAAATCAACCCATGAGCCAAAAAGCTAAGATTTTTATCCTTGCTTTTGTCAGGTGTGTCATTTTCCCCCATCGCAGAAATTCAATAAACCTTCGATTGCGTATGTGGCCAAACAAATTTGTGCCAGCTTGGGCTATGTTAATTCGGTTTTGGCAGAAACATTTTTGTCTCTAAACCTTTTTAAACAAAATGATGATAAAATCATGCGGGCAGCCCCAGAAATTTTGCAAATTTGGTTTTTATCTCATTTGAAGGGATTTGGGCACCTCATGCAGCTTTTGAAATAGATGACTTTATGCATCCCATCCAAAGGTTTAAGGTTTTAAAAAATAATTCCCCTCATAAGGATTACTCTACCTGGATAAACTTTTTGAAAGACCCCGATCCCAAGGCTTTCTTATGGCACGCTAAGTGGTTCCACGAGGGTCAGGCTTGATTCGCTCATCACTTTCACAACCCTGTCCCATTGCTTGATTTATCTAGCATCACTTCATACTACCCCTACCGAATAGCTCGCCAGTATAGGGCCCTTCAGAGACCCCGCCACCTCTCAAGACAGACTTGTTTCGAGCCCGATTTACCCGCTCAAACTACAACTACGCCGAAGAAATTCGTGTCGTTTAGAGGAAATGGACTAAGTGTCAACCTGAGAATATTCTTGTGCCTAGACTATTGAAAGGGCAGGAAAAGGCTCACCATGCCTCTTTGTTCTACATCGTACATCACCAAATCCCGGTCGATCTCCAGCCATAAGTCCCAGATGTAACCAACAAGCCTAGCCACCAAACACAAATCGACCAGCTCGAATGGACAATGGGGACGAAGGATACGCTTATTGCGGAGCTTGTCCGTGAAAATAAGCGACTCCGAGATACTGTAACTTTCCCATCGTTTATAGAATGAGTATTCGGGAAGGGCGCCTTTTTGTTAAAAGCCCCTGTATTTATGTTTAGGGGTTTTGATTTTCTTCTGTAAAGCTGTTTTTGGGTTGTACTAATGTTAGTATATCTCGGGCTGTTTTTACGCTTTAAATAAAATTTTTTGCCCCTCTATGACACCACCGCGGCCTTTGGCCCAGTGGTATCCGGGGATGTAGCCTCAGGGTCCGAGGTGACCGGGGTTCGAATCCCGAGGACACCGCCTATAATGAATATATAAATAAAAACCTTTTTTATCATTTTTTTTTCTTTGCAAATAAATAAATTATGCAATAATAATATGCCTAGGTTATAGAATGATTCTTTATTGGACATTATACTCATTTATTTCAACATTTTCCCAAGTAGTTATAAAAAATGGCCAAAGAAAACGCCCGTCTCAATACCATGGAGGACAAAATGAAGCTGGTCCTCAATGCAATTCAAAATCTCACAAAGCAAGTGGAATCCATTCAGGACAAGTTCACGTCCACGCCTGTAGTAGTTGAGGTGGTGTTACCACCATCATCTCCTAGAAAAGACAAAACCTCTGCTAGCGATAGCAGAATGCCTCCGCTAGAGGACGATCCGCTTCCCCTTGCTGTCAGGAAGCTTGATCTTGAAGTTGTACCAATGACTGAGCATGACAAACGCCTTGCAAAAGTCGAAGAGATGTTGAAATAGCTTTAGGGTCCGCAAAATGCTATCTCACTTGACCTGTCTATATATAAACGGGTAAAAGTACCAGAGAAGTTCAAGATGCCGGAATTCGAGAAGTATGATGGTACCTGATGCCTCAAACACCATCTGTACATGTATCATGTATGGATGACGCAGAGATGTTGATAATGAACCCCTTATGATTTAAAGCTTTCAGGTGAGTTTGACGGGGCCAGCCCTGACATGGCATATGTCAAAGGATATTAATGCTTTCAAATCCTGGGATGATGCTGCTGATGCATTCCTCAAGCAATATCAATTTAACCTTGACGTCACCTTTACTCGGGATGATCTTGAACGCACTAAAAAGAAGAAGAGTAAATTCCTTCAACGAGTACGCTACCAGATATAGAAACTTGGCCGTCTAGGTTACTCCACAACTCACTGATTATGAACAAGTGAAGTTATTCATAAAGTCTCTTCCATATGAATACAAGCACCGCCTGGTTGGTGCTACTGCTGAATCTCTTAATCGTCTTGTTCCTGTGGGAGAACGAATTGAAATAGGATTGCGTGATGGATGGTTTACGGACCCCTCGTCTACGAGCAAAAGATGAGTATGCGAAAATAGAAGAAGCCCCTCACGAAAGGAAACGTTTCATACACCCAGACTGTTCATCCTCCCAGGGTAGTCCTGCTAAATACAGAGCAGCAGCCAACCTCAAGTCGCCAACCTCCAAGGTAATATAAGAAAAGGTAATTTACTCCGTTGCCTGGATCCCCTTCCCAAGTCCTGGCCATACTCCAGAAGAAAAATCTGCTTTCAACCGAACCAAAACGGCCTAACTCAGAAAGTTTTTCGAATTACAATCCGTCTAAAAAATGTGACTATCATATGGATGAGGTAGGGCATTCTACGGACGACTGCTATACTCTCAAGTACCGAATCCAAAACTTGCTCGACACCAAAGCTTTTTCCTTCTAGACATCTAAACCAAATGTCCAAAGCAACCCACTGCCCGAATATAAAAACAGAATCAATGTCATATCCACCTTCGATGCTGTTCGAATCAGGAGTGAGAGGGTATATGCCGTTGATGTTTACAACGCTCTAGTGAGAGCAGGGTATTATCCTACCGGTGAAATAATACCCTTGTCCCTAATGAAAAAAAGGATTGTCGGCATGGCGAAAGCAGGTTTGATTGTGTATACTGATCGTACCAGCATAGTGGCCACCATCTCTAAGGTCATCATCGATTGGGACAAAGAACTCTTAGCACTGAATGCTGAAACAAGTGAATCCACCCCCACGCTTGTGAACGAGCCTTTGTCAGACAGCCCAGACGAGGAGGAGGAGCTGACGATTGAGGTACCTCTACCAGCGAAGCAAATAGTGATCAAAATACCTCAGCCCTACCGGTACAAAAATAATAGCGCAGTCCCGTGGTCCTACGAATTGGATGTGGACCTAATCACTAGGTCAGGACAAATGTATGCCCAAGCAAACGCTCAACCTCCAAAGCTTGTCTCTGATGAGGAAGCCAAAGAATTCCTGGCCATTGTCAAGGCCAATGAATATAACGTCATGGATCAATTACGTAAATTGCCTATCCAGATTTCCCCTTTAGAATTGCTCCAAACGTCCGTAAAACATCAGAAAGCTCTGATGAAGGTGCTCAGCAAAGTAAAAGTACCGGAGACAATTAAGCATGATAAGCTGGAAGCATTTGTGGGGTCTATCCTTTTGAAGGATCAGATAACATTCTTAGAAGACGAATTTCCCGCTGAAGGAAGGGGGCATACCAAGGGTCTCTACATTTTATGTCAAATGTAGAAACGCCCACATAGCTCGGGTTCTGATAGATAATGGGTCATCAGATTGAATATTTGCCTCACGACAACCTTACGCCGTCTTAATGTCGACATGTCTAAGCTCTGTGCCTCCAAAACATCCGTCTGAGCTTTCAACGGAATGAAGAAAGACACGTGGGTGAAATTGACCTGGATGTCCAAATTAGCCCAACAGTATTCAGCATCCTATTTCAAGTGATAGACATCCCCACTGTCTTTAGTTTTCTATTGGGCCATCCCTGGATTCACTCTGCTGGAGCTATACCTTCAAGCCTTTGTCAAAGTGTAAAGTTTGTAGCCCAAGGGAAGCTAATCACGGTCCTTGGAGAGGAAGAACAAGGAGTTTACTAAGAAACTGCCATCCCGTACGTCAAACCAAGCGGCAAAGTGGAATCTAGTCATCAATCCATTGAGCTCGTTTCAACTGTTCATGGTTATCGAGGAACTGCTCCTCTCGTCCCCGATATGTCAAAAGCCTCAGTCATGATAGGAAAAGTCATGATTGGGAATGGTTTCACCCCAGGTTAGGGACTCAACAGAGGAGGCCGGGGCATTCGAGAACCTATCCAGGCTACCAAGAATCACCGTACCGCTAGTCTAAGGTATCGCGGAGGAAACCCACAAACCAGCAAGGGGCATATAACAGGTCAAGTCGGTTTATTACCTTCCATATCCGAGAAACTTTCCCGTCACTTGCTAAGTTGTTGCAGGATGAAAAATTTATCTTAATCCCTCAGGACGATCCAGTGAGGAATTCAAGCATCAAGCCGAATGTTCAAGTCAGCCGAGTTCCTCGATGCTTCCCTTAAATATTGCTATTGATCGACATCGAAACCCAAACAAGCTACCAATTGAAGGAGATTGTGGACGAGAAGAAGCGCTGGATAATGTGGTCACTTTATTTGACGACATCTTTATAGGAGCCATACATGAGGACTCGACCCTAGAAACGAGTGCAAACCCGCCTGATTTGCTCGCGTGTTTGCAGTACCAGTTAGATGAGCTACTGGAATTGCTTGCGTCCCTAATGGATACCGTTTACCAAATCTCGGACGTGTCACTACCGATTCCCAATCAGGAGCAGGTGACCCAAGTAAATCGTCCCAAAGAAAACCCACCGTTAGGAGCCCTTCTCGACAGAACTTGGCAAGACGTCCAACTCCTATAGTGGCAGGGCAATGTACGACGATACTCGCTGGTTCCCAAATCCATGAATGTCATATTCTCTATCCTTTTGCAAAAAAGACTAATCACGAGGAGGCCAAAACACCCTACTCTTGAGTACTTCATTAACTACGATCCCTCCAGATCTTGTGACTTTCACTCAGGAGAGGTCGGGCACTCGCTGGATGATTGTAATGCTTTAAAGAATAGAATTCAAGACCTACTGGATGCCAGGGCATTTACTTTTCGTGCCTCGTGGCTGTATCATGGTGAGGATGACCTTTTGGTGGTGTCTAGCCTTCGCGCCGCCGCCCCTAAGCTTTCTGATAAGGCACGCAAAGGAAAGGCTATTATGGATACCCTGGACCAACCTAGTAGTAAATTCGACTATTACGTTGACTACCAGATACCATCAAGTTTTTATGAAGACCAGCAGAATAGCATTCCTAGCAGATGAAACGACTTGGAAAAGCTGACACTAGTGAAGAGAAGAGCCGATGAGCTGGATTCCTGGAACGATGATTTTGAAGATTTCTTCGTCGACGCAATAGATAAAGGATCGGTGGAGGGAAAGGGGCTTATCCTTTTGTGTTTTGTATTTTGTTTTTGACGTCGTTTACGCGAAAGAGATGTCTTTTCAAACTTTTCCTCTTTTGAGGTTGTAAATTCGTGTATTGTAAATAAATAATGTTTTGAGGGCATGAGGTAGTATACCAAACCAGCCCATTAATGATATCCAGCCGCGAAAAGGAAAGTATTCTGAGACATGGGCTATCTCATGCTTCCTCGTTTCTAAAAATTTTGAAAATCAAAGACATCTTATAATTCTTCAAAAAATGTTTTAAGAGGAAAATGACAGTGAAAAATCTATACCCCCATTTGTTTATCTGATCAATTTACCTTGTGTTTCAGGTATAACCCTACAACTTGCGAGGGAGTTAGTACGGTCCAACCTGATGAGGTAGATACTGACAGTAGCGATTCTGATGATTCAAGCGATAGCCCTGCTGAAATCCAAAGAAATTGGGAGCAATATGAACAAATCAAGCCCCTTATAACCAAAGATACCGTTATCATCAATTTGGGTGGTACTCAAGATCCAAAAGAAGTAAAGATTGGGGCCAGTCTTCCTGAAGAGAAAGCCATACGGCTGATAACTCTCCTCAAGGAGTATCAGGACGTCTTCGCATGGTCTTATTTTGATATGCCAGGACTAAACCCTCAGATTGTCAAGTATAGCTTGCCTACCAATCCTCGACATGCCTCCCAAAAAGCAAAGGTTACGAAGGATCAAACCCGAGCTGTCAAAAAAGATCGAAGAAGAACTTATGAAGTTGCTGAAAGTTGGGTTCATCGAGGTTTCACAATACCGTGATTGGGTAGCGAACATCGTACCAGTGAAGAAGAAGGATGGTCGAATTCAAGTTTGTGTGAATTACCGCGACTTGAACAAGGCCAATCCAAAAGATGACTTTTCGCTTCCTCATATAGATGTCCTTGTGGATAGCATTGCTAGATTCGTACTATTTTCTTTCATGGATGGATTCTCTGAGTACAACCAGATAAGGATGAACGATCAAGACAAGGAGAAGACGGCGTTCATCACTCCCTGGGAGACCTTTCACTGCAGGGTTATGCCTTTTGATTTGAAGAATGCCGGGGCAACATACCAATGTGCTATGGTCATCCTCTTTCATGACCTAATGCACAAAGAAATTGAGGTCTATGTCAATGACATGATCGCCAAGACCAGGTGCAGAGAAGACCACATTGAAGCCTTGAAGAAACTATTTAGCCGGTTGCGTGAGTTCAAATTATGCTTGAACCCTGCAAAGTGCATTTTCGGGGCAACCTCGGTAAGTTACTTGAATTCATCATGAGTAGCAAGGGGATTGAGATTGACCCTTCGAAAGTCAAAACAATATGTGAATTGCAACCCCCATCCATAATAAAAGAGGTCAGAAGCCTTTTGGGAAGGTTGAACTACATTGCTCGATTCATCTCCCAACTCTCTGAGACTGCACGACCTTTCTTCAAATTCCTCAAGAAAGGCGCTCAAATCAACTGGGATGAAGACTGTCGGGAAGCATTTGAAAAGCTAAAGCAATATTTGATGAGTCCCTTAGTACTAGTTTCACTAGTTCCAGGGCATCCTCTAACTCTCTATTTAACGATTCATAGTGAATCGTTGGGAGCCCTATTAGCCCAGAGCCACCCCGACGATGAAAAAGAACGAGCCATCTATTATCTGAGTAAGAAATTCACCATTTCGGAACAAAATTATTCCGAATCAGGATAAAAAAAAAAAAAAAAACGTGTCGCATTGGTATGGGTATTGCATAGGCTCCAACAGTATACTTTGCACCATTAGACGTTCCTCGTGACTGAAAATAACCCTATCCGGTATTTGCTTAATCGACCAACGTTAGTGGGAAAATTAGCTAAATGGCAAATTCTAATTTCTGAATTTGACATTCAAATGTCATCATAGAAATCAGTGAAAGGTTGAGTGATCGCTGATATGCTGGCTGAATGCCCTAGGGAAACACATAAGGATGATCTTCCAGATGATCGCATTTTATCAACGGAGGAATACACATGGACCATGTTTTTCGATGGAGCAGTAAATCTGGTTTTGGCACTGGGGCAATCTTGATATCTCCATATGGGCAGCATTATCCTGTAGCCGCAAAATTGGTGTTCCCTTGCACCAACAATATAGCCGAGTATGAAGCATGTATTCTCGGTTTACAAGCAGCAATTGATATGAAAATCGTCAAACTGAAAGTGTTCGGCGATTCTGCCCTAATCATACTCTAGACTGTCGGAGAATGGAAGACTAGGGATACTAAATTAGTACCCTATCATGATTATCTGGAAGACTTGGTTTCAAAGTTCGACGAGATCTTGTTCGATTACCTGTCTAGATTCCATAATCAATTCGTCGATGCACTGGCTACACTATCATCCATGCTACATGTTACCGATGGTTTGGAAATAGAACCTCTGAAGATTGAAATTCTGACCAGACCGGCTCATTGCATGACTATGACTAAGGAACTTGATGGTAAACCATGGTATTACGATATCATGAACTACATCAGAGAGCAGGAATTCCCTGAAGGGATTAGCTCTATAGATAGAAGGTATATAATGAAGATGGCGACAAAGTTCTTCGTCAATGGTGAGAACTTGTACAAGAGGTCTTATGACTCTATTTTGCTAAAATGTGTGGATGCGATAGAAGCGACGCGAATTATGCAGGAATTGCATGAAGGAGTATGTGGTCTACACATGAATGGACACATGTTGGCTAGAAAAATAATAAGATTAGGTTATTACTGGCTTTCCTTGGAAAGTGATTGCATCCGACACGTTCGAAATTGTTACTATTATCATATCCATGGAAACAAAATAAACGCCCCACCAACTGAACTACATCAGTTGTCAGAGTCATGGCCGTTTTCAATGTGGGGTATCGATATGATTAGCCCAATTAATCCGAAAGCATCAAATGGGCATCGTTTTATCTTAGTCGCAATTGATTATTTTTCCAAGTGGATCGATGCCACGTCATATGCCAATGTCACTGCTCGGAATGTGATGAAATTCATCAAGCGAGATGTAATCGCCCGTAACATCCGAGAAAACTCAAAGAATTGTCAGTTTAATCTCAAATGAAGGGAATCACGAAGGGTAATGTTGTATCGTTTCCAATTCCTATCCTTTAAATAGCCCATTCATTAACACAATCTTTCTTATTACCTTGCAGGTATGCCTCACTATCACAGCATAGGTAAGTATCTCTTTCTCTAAAAAAACTCTTCTCATAAGAGTCGAAAGAAACAAGAAGGAAGAAATAATTAAAAAATAATAGATACTATTTTTTTCCTCGAGTGCATTAAATGGAAAGGACTCTTGTATGGTAATTTTACCTGTTTAATTTATCAATTTTCTGTGAAAATTTTGACAATTCGATGAATGGTGTCGAACTACTATGATGTATTGAACGAGGTATATCAGGATGATGAGAGGTAATCCTTAGTCTATACACATTCTCACGTACCAAACTCTTGGAAGATGAGTGAAAGGGTTCCATTTCTATAAGGTAAAGGAATTTATCGCCATAAGGTATGGTAGTCAAAATGATGAGAGGCAATTTATTTCTCTACCCCATACACTACCATTGATCTTTTGCTTAACCATTTTTTAGCCCACACATTCGGAGGTTCCTTTCAAATTACCTCTATCAAGAACCACCCCTACATTGGGGCAGCTCGAGGTAAATCAGCATCATAGGAAGAATTCGAATTCAGAGGGAGCAAGAAGAGCCTCTTTCCCTTTCTGGTCACCGCCCCCGTGGCTTCGACCTCATTATTTTCACGGAACCCGTGATCCTCAATGGAGTCCTCCAAGACAAGCACAACATCGACGGCCGGACAGTCGAGGCTAAGAGGGCTTCATCAAGAGAGAAGCAGCAAACTAATGCCTGTTCAAAATGCCAATATCTTATTAATAACAGTGATGTTTTCACTGAACAAGACAAGAAGGATGAGGAGTTTGTAATATCTAAAAGTTTCCATGATCATTAGCTGCAATAGCTCACACAAGGTGAAAAGACGAATAGAAATTTTCTTACTCTCACTTACATTAATCTTTGAGTGTTTTTATTGCAGATGAACTCTCACGATAATTTAAATGCCCTAGGATGACGAAGAGTAATTCTTTTTCTGTCCCATACACTTATATCCCTTGCTAGCCCAATTAAGCCGGCAATTTCATTTCGTACGAACCCAATTGATGATCATCCCTCACATCGGGGTAAGACAAAAGTCACCATAGTTTAAGCATCACGGTCCCAAGTACCAAATGAAGATGAAGACTCCAAGAGCCTAATAACATTGTTCTGTTCAACTTTGTTTAGGCTAGTTCTGATAATATCAAAACAATAGCAAAAAAATGCCGAAAATTAGGGGCATGAAAAAGCAGTGTGCTTGGTAAAAGCAAGGCCAATGCCCATGAATAAAAAAAAAAAAAAAAAGAAAAGGAGAAGAAAAAAAACGATGAAAAAGATGAAGAGAGAGGATCCCTAATTTTTGGGTAACTGCTATGAAAAAAGATGAAGTTTTAGCTGAGGAGATCTCTGAGCATGATAAAGTGCTCTCAAATACCTCAAAGTTGTTAAGTGGTGAAGAATAGACAACCCCAAAGGGTCTAAACTTGGGTTCTTCTTTGATATAAATTCCTACTTAAGAACTCTGTCTTGACAAAGATCTGCTACCTAATGGATGAAATGGTATCCAGGAAAATGGTTGACACAGAAACTCCTTAAGAAAAAGTTGTCAAAGATGCTAAAACACAAGATTACCCAAGGACTCTTCCAAAAGAATCCCGATGGTGGAGAAGAAGACTGGTGACAATGTCAAGATGATCATCAATTCTTACCCTTACACACATTTTTTAGCCTAACGATCATTTCGTTCCTCAACCTGTAAACTAAGCCCACGTTACATCCCTCCTCAAGTCTCTTCTAACTAGGAAACTTGAATTAACATGGAATTTCAAATGTTTATAAGCAACGCTCGAGGAAGTGCGAGCTAGACTATTTTTATCTCGTTTTGCAGGGTTCTTGGCTTATAAACCTGGAGATAATTGCAGAATATTTTCTTTCATGACCTTGACTTGGACAGTCTCCTTTATTAAGCCATTGACCAAGTCTACATTACGACCATGAAGAAGACCTCTTAGATTGGCAGTGTCGTACCGCTTGCGAGAAAAGTCAGACCCTTGTTGATGTGATAGCAGTCAGATTGAGTGTTTTCAATGTTCCTACATTAATGGTCGGGATAAACAATCCTTTTCAATGAAAGCGAGTGAAAAGTCCTTTCTAACTGAAAGTCCCTCGTTCAACATCTTGATAAGTCCACCTTGCGAACAAAAATTATCTTGATTGACCCTCGGTGGATTTTTGGTAATGCAAACATGGCAAAATCATCATGCATGAACTTTCAAATGCATATTCTAGAATAGCCCAGCTTGTCTATCCTTAATGAAAGCATGCATGTTTGTGTTAATCGTCTTTGAAGGCTCAGAATTTTAATCCCCAGTGATAGAATACAAAAATCCGGGTGCTGGAGGAGCCCTCATTATCATCCCAAGGAAGATTTCTCGAAAAAGATCGGTTATTCAACAGATGATGCATTAAACCTCCGAGTAAGATATTCTAGGTATTTCAGCAGGATTCTTTTTAAACTATCCAAAAGGTAAACTAGGTGTTCCTTTAAAAAAGAAAAGTATCTTAACCAGCTGGTCAAGATATTTCATATAATATTTAAGAATAAACTCAGTTGTTTATTTCTCCGATGAATGCGTATGCGTTTGCACAAAGAAAAACTTGTCTGACAGGAGACATACTCTTAAGAGGCAGGAACGTGCTCAAGTGCTCATCGTTTGAGTCTTTTCAAAGCCTGCTGGCGAAGGCCCACTAGGCAAATCATCAAATCCTCGGTCAAGGACCCCTAGATGCTCATCGTTTGAGCCATTTCAAAACCAACTGGCGAGGACCTACCAAACAAATCATCAAATCCTTGGGCAAGAACCCTCATGTGCTAATCGTTTGAGCCTTTTTAAGACTTACTAGCGAGGACCCACCAGGCAAATTATCAAATCCTCGGGCAAGGACCCTCAGGTGCTCATCGTTTGAGCCTTTTCAAAGCCTGCTGGCAAGGACCTACCAGGCAAACGTCAAATCCTTGGGCGAGGACCCCCAGGTACTTTGGTAAAAAGATCCCCGGTCAAGGCGACCGAAGAAAGGTTCGGATCCCGAATAAACAAAATCCAATCAGTCATGGCGACCGAAGAAAGGTTCGGGTCCTAGACAAATAATAAAATCCAGTCAAGGCAACCGAAGATAGATTCGAGTCCTCTACAAGCGATTTCTCCAGTCGAGATAACTGAAGAAAGGTTCAGATCCGAGACAAATAAAATCCAGTCAAGGTGACCGAATATAGGTTCGGGTCCTAGGCAAGAGATTTCCCCAATCACGGCAACCGAAGGTAGGTTTGGGTCCGAGATAAATGAAATCTAGTCAAGGTGACCGAAAATAGGTTCGGGTCCTAGGCAAGGGATTTCCCCAGTCATGGCAACCGAAGATAGGTTCGGGTCCGAGATATATGAAATCCAGTCAAGGTGACCGAAGATAAGTTTGGGTCCTAGACAGATGGTTTCCCTATTCAAGGCGATCGAAAAAAGGTTCGGGTCCTAGACAAATGAAATCCAGTCAAGGTGACCGAAGATAAGTTCGAGTCATAGGCAAGTGATTTCCCCAATCAAGGCGACCGAAGAAAGGTTCGGGCCCTAGACAAATAGTTTCTCTCATCAAGGCAATCGAAGATAGGTTCGAATCCTACACAAAAGAAATTCAGTTGAGGCGACCGAAGATAGGTTCGAGTCCTCGACATATGATACCAACTATCTGGAATTACTATACCCTTCAGTAAGGTAGGTAGCCCTAGATATGTTTTTTATTGGCTTTAGCATACATCATCTTATCGCATTACAAAAATGAGATTTACGGTCTCGCCAAAAATAACATTCATTAAGCATACATGGGCTAAATTTAGGTGTCATTCTATCTTTGAATATAACCTCTACAAGGTCAATCGCTGCGAGCTCACCTTCAAAGAGGGGCAGCTGTTGATACCTATTTTTAATTTGCCCAAAATTAATTACACAAAATTTAGGAATTAATTTTTTAGTTTCTAAAAAAAAAAAAAATTTCTATTTAAATGCATTGCATATAGAAATTAGGCACATTTTGCATTAATAGGGCCTATTAGAGTTTTAAAAAAATTTCAAAATTTCAAAAAAAATCAAAAATTTTAAATTAATTAAAAAAAGAAAATCGAGTCGGGCCGAGTCGGGGCTAGGCCGACCTGGTAAAGACTTTCATATCTCTGACACAATTCAAGAAAGAAAAAGATAGAACTTTTCGAGTCCCAATTGAGTTTTTACAAATCTGGCTTTTCTCACACCTTTCTCAATTTGGGGAAAATATAACTGTATTTGAAATGGGCATGATTAATAACCCTATTTTAATGTTCAAACAAATACAAGATCAAACTAAGAGTTTGCACTATACATAATGGGTCTATTTGTTCAAGGATCCAAACTCTAAGATTTTCCTTTGGCAAGCTGTGTGGTTTCGGGAGGTTGAGGCTCGACTATGCCATGGCGATCAAAAGCCCGTTACTTTTATATGCATTTTTAGGCAACCAGCTATCAGTCTCTTCGAGTTACATGATAATTCCGAGTTTTGCAGGATGTCCCACCTCCACTCAGGCCCAATGAATTTGAAGTCCAGTTCGAGAAGGGCGAGTGCTACAGAGCCGAGCTTAGGCGTCATTCTGAGGCTTGGTAGAAATGTTCCACCCAGAAGCTGATTTGGCCCACAGATGAGCCCATCGGAAGGATGAAGAGTCACTTTGCCATGACCCGGTATATTCAGTATCATACCATCCCTATTAAAATACTCCCGAAGATCCCAAATGTGACAGTGCGGCATACCCGTCAGACCCAAATCAAAATCAGTGAAGAAAAGGCGATGAAGGCCTAAGAAAAGACAAATGCTTCAGCTAAAGAGAATGCACGATTACGGCGTGCCTTAAAGACCCATTCGTCTATAGATCACGTGGCCTCTAAAAAAAAGAAGACCATTTGATTTCATGATTAGTTTAGGGAGTTTTTTTTTTTTTAGGAGGAAATGTTAGCTTACTATTGACGTTTTCTGGTAATAGATGTTGCTATTTCGGGCGATCTTTCTAGGAATTTCTTTAAGACATTTTCCATTTTGGGCAATTCAATGAGAAATATTAAGCTATAATCTGTAAATTTTGAAATTAGTCCGGGTTTTTATTTATTTATTTATTACTAAATAAAGCAATTTGGAATTTTGAGATTTACTGGACGAATCGGTCTTTCGAAAGAAATTTCATCTTGGGGGTCTAGAGGATGTCATGGACCGACTTGCTATTCTTACTTGTTGTATTTATTCGATCGTTACTTTTTTTAGGTAATTTGCCACGGATCCTTCTCATCCTTATAATACTCGATCAGTGACCAAAAGAAGGATGGCCAATCAAGCTGAGATTGCAGCCATGATCGATGAAAAGCTGAAAGAACACATGAATGCAATGAATGAGCAGATCGCGGCTACCATGTCCAAAATGATGAGTGATCTCATGGCCAAGCAAAGCAACAAATCAATGCTACCTCTCAATCGGAGATTCCACCTCCAACCCGTCATGGCCTCCGCCCGACACAAAGCTCTCGCAGTAAATACTAATCTAACTTTTCAACTAGATGATGTCATTTTGACTGACACTAGTGTATCTCTGGCGGCCCATGTTCTTCATCCACCCCCTAATGATGAGAATGTCAAGTTGCCGGCTAAACTCGACCAGAGGTTACGTGAAGTGAAGGGAACTCAAAGTGTTCGCCTGTTGATTTGTCTATTTTTTCCCGGGTCCAAGTGCTCGATAAATTCAAGATGCCAGCTTTCAAGAAGTATGACGGCACTTCAAACCCAATTAAGCACATCGAGATGTACAGGGGCTCATGAACAATATGTTTCTAATGGACCTCTAATGATCCAAACCTTTCAAGCAAGTTTGAAGGATGCTGCAATGAGGTGGTATACCAACCACCAGATCAACCGGAAGGACTCGTGGGAAGAGGTGGCAAACCTTTTCATCAAGCACTTTAAGTTCAATCTTGATATCACCATTACAAGGGAAGACCCGAAGAGAGCTGAGAAAAAAAATGGCGAGACTCTAAAAGAGTATGTCACTCGCTGGAGGAACATGGTAGGACGGATCATGCCTGAACCCTTAGAACACGACTTAATGAAATTGTTCGTGTCCACTCTACCACAGCCGGTTCGTTCACGATTGTTAGTAACGGCCGTCCAATCTTTTAGCCAGCTGATAGCCATGGGTAAAGAGATTGAGTCCGAGCTCAAGAAAGGATGGTACAGCGAGTCAAGTTCATCAGGCAAGAGATTTACTAGTAAGAAGGAAAAAGAACATGCCCCTGAAGTCAACATGACTTATGTACAGAAGACGCCAGCTCAGGCCCCGAAACTACAATTTACCACCCAGCAGGCAACCTCTTATAGGCGGCAAGGCCAGCAGGACTCACGCCAGCATTACAAACCTCGCCAATTTACTCCACTTCCTGGGACGTTATCTCAGGTACTGGTGGTGCTAAGGAAGAAGAACTTGCTGAATTTAGAGCCACAAAAATCTAACACTGCCAGCTTTGCAAGGTATGATCCATCGAAGAAATGTGATTACCATAGAGGTGAAGTAGGACATTCGACAGATGATTGTCAAGTGCTCAAACATTGAGTACAAAATCTACTCAAGACTGGAGCATTTGCACTACAGCCAGCCGGTAAGCCTAATGTGCAGAACAATCCACTCCCTGATCATTCAAGCAGTGCAAATGTTGTCTTTGGCCCGAGGGTCAAGCAGGTCCAAGGCTTTAGAGTCCCTTTCGAGGATATGTTCGATGCATTAGTCCGAGCTAGTTATGTTTTGACTGGTGAAGTGGTGTATTCGGTGAAATAAAGAAAAAGGTGGATGAGTTGGTAAGGAAGGGAATGATTGGGACGGCTTATGAATTCGGGGTAGTGGCTACTATATCTCAGGTCATCATTGACTGGAATAAAGAACTCGCAATGTTGAGTGATGAACAAGTTAAGTTGGATCCTGAGCTAATTGACATGCCCTCTCTGAAGTATTGGTGTTGGCATCACCTTAGTCTTACACTTATGAAAATGACAAGATGGTTCCATGGTCATACAATGTTGATCTGATAACGAGGTCAGGATGAACTTATGCTGATAATCAATTGGCCAAGCCAATGGCCGAGAAAGAAGCGAAGAAATTCCTAGCTATAATTAAGGCTAGTGAATATAGCGTGGTTGATCAGCTGAGAAAGTTACCTGCACAAGTCTCATTGTTGGAACTTCTCCAGACATCAAATAAGCATCGGGCTACTCTGATGAAGGTTTTGAGCGAGATTCATGTGCCTGAGACTATTGAAGAAAATAAGCTAGAGGGGTTTGTCAGGACAATCCTCCTCAAGGATCAAGTGGCATTTTCTGATGAGAAAATCCCAGTTAAAGGACGTAGTCATAATAAGGCACTTCATATATCTAGTAAAGTACAAGGAGACTCACATAGCTAGGGTGCTTGTTGATAACGGGTCAGCTTTGAATTTATGCCCGTTGGCTACTTTGAAAAGACTAGGCATTCATCCATCTACCATGCAAGCAGCCAAGACTTCTGTTCGAGCCTTTGATGGAGTAAATAAGGATGTGATAGGCCAGATTAACTTAGAGCTGCAAATCGGACCTTCGGTGTTCGATATTCTTTTTCAAGTGCCGGATATCCCTTCTACTGTCAATTTTTTGTTGGGACAGCCATGGATCCATAATGCAGGCGCAGTGCCCTCCAGTTTGCATCAGAAGATCAAGTTTGTGGTTAAGGCAAAGTTGGTTACAGTTTATAGAGAGGAAGATCACAGAATCTTCAATGCGACATCGGTCCCATACATAGAGCCCGATCATGTTGAAGAGGATAGTTATCATTCATTTGAGATAGTTCAAATTGTTCAGGCCTTCTCTGATATGCTATTGCCTGTTCCTAAGGTCTCTAATGCAGCTATCATGGTGGCTAAGGTCATGGTCGGTAATGGTTTTGAGCCAGGTCAAGGTCTTGGGAAGGAAGGCTAAGGCATTTATGCCCCGATTGAGACAAATGGATAATCCCATAAGGCTGGTTTGGGATATCATAGGCTGGGAAGCCGTGAACAAGGCTACAATTGTTGTAGAGGCCGAAGAGGAGTAGGTCAAAGTCCCTTACTACCTCCTATTAATCACACCTTTCGCTCAACTGGAGTAGTAGGGGAATATAAGTGTTTAAAGCCGAACCCGATTGAGGATGATCTCGGGCTTATCTTCCCTAAGTCGCCATAAGCCTTAACTGACTCGCCTAAGAAGCATGGTAAAGCGATTTTGGTCAGTTTATTTGATGATTCTGAAGATGACCAGCCACCCTGTATTTTCAAGAAGTTGGAGTCGAGAGTGGTAGACTTTAATGATAATATACCCTACCTCATCAGTTGATTTGCTGAGACTTCCATTGGTGCAATCACTGAAGGACCACTTGAAGGGATGGGCATTGGCCCTCAAGAGTAATTATTTCCAGTTTTCCTATCTCCCCTGCGCGGGAATCTTTATTACTTTTTTTCGATTTTCATTCCAATTCATGTTGCACTTAGGTTTTTCAGTCCAATAAGATGTAATACATTAATTCGATATTAGTAAAATTACAGAGGTTTTTATCATTTTGAATCTTGTTGAAGTGCCCCAAACCAATCCGATGACGATAGCTAACGATTGGAAAAATTTGTCATCTATGGTAAGAACTGTGGGCTGGGCTTCTCAAGAATTCTAGTCTCGAGGTCTTAGAAAGCAAAATGAATTTCAAAAAAAAAGTAATGATCAATTTTCGAAAATTGCATGTAATTAAGCCCTATCTTGTCTTTTTGATCCCTTTTTTTCATGTTTCAGGACTAATCTCGAGGCATGCAAAGGGACGGGAATCATGGATCCTCCTATATGTGATGCAAGTCAATCCGATGACTCAGATGATTCTAATCCGAATGATGAAGAGATACAACGGAACTTGGAAATCCATGAGAAATCCAAGCCTCTGACGGTTGAAGAAACCATAGTGATCAATCTTGGCAACACGGAGAATCCTAGAGAGGTGAAGATTGGGGCATGTCTCCTGAAGATGTGGTCAAATGCTTGACCCAATTATTGAAGGATTATCAAGACATCTTTGCCTGGTCTTATACTGACATGCCGGGTCTCGATCGATCGATCATCGAACATTGTCTACCAACTGATCCTTCAGTTGAGCCCATAAAGCAAAGGCCACGAAGAGCTAAGCCAAAACTGGCAAAGAAGATTAAGGAAAAGATCATGAAGCTTCTTGACGTGGGATTTATTGAGACTACCCAATACTCAGAATAGGTCGCTAATATAGTCCCAGTGTTGAAGAAAGATGGTCGGGTTCGAGTGTGTGTTGACTACCGAGATCTGAACAAAGCTAGTCCTAAGGATGATTTTCCACTCCTACACATTGATGTGCTTGTAGACAGCACAGCCGGGTTCGAACTATTTTCCTTCATGGATGGTTTCTTAGGTTATAATCAAATCTTGATAAATGAGGATGATAAGTTGAAAACAGCATTTACCACTCCATAGGAGGACATTTCATTACAAGGTGATGCCCTTCGGTCTCAAAAATGTTGGGGCCACTTACCAGCAGGGCAATGGTCACGTTGTTCCATGACATGATGCATAATGAGATTGAGGTCTATGTTGACGACATGATTGCAAAAACTCGGCGTGGAGAAGATTACATAGAAATCTTGACCAAATTATTCGATAGGCTTCGCAAGTTCAAATTGCGCCTCAATCCAGCAAAATGCGTGTTCGGGGTAGCCTCTGGCAAACTACTCGGCTTCATTGTCAGTAACAAAGGGATTGAGATTAACCCGTCAAAAGTGAAGGCCATTTGTGAAATAAAATCTCCCTCTTCAGTGAAGGAAGTTCGTAGCTTAATGGGTAGACTAAACTATATAGCCAAATTTATTTCTTAGATATCTGAGACAACGAAGCCTTTCTTTAAACTTCTCAAGAAGAATGCGCTGGTTAGATGGGATGAAGAATGTGAACAGGCATTCGACAAGCTTAAGCACTACTTGATGAATCCGCCGGTGCTTATTCCACCGACGCTGGGGCAACCTCTGACACTGTACCTTACAATCTACAGTGAGTCCTTAGGCGCCATGCTTGCTCAAAAAAGTGAGGAGGATGGAAAAGAGCATGCGATTTATTATTTGAGTAAGAAGTTCACTGTCTCTGAGATGAACTATTCTGAAGCAGAGAGAACGTGCGCAGCACTGGTTTGGGTGCTACACAGGTTGAGGCAATATACTTTGCACTATCAGATATTGCTTGTAACAGAGTATGATCCCGTCAAATACTTGCTCAATCAACCCGCTTTGGTTGGAAAACTGGCAAAATGGCAGATTCTCATATCAGAATTCAATGTTCAATTCTTATCTCAAAAATCAGTCAAAGGATGAGTAATTGCTGATGTCCTGACCGAAAATCGTGGGAAAAATGAGGATCTAGGTCTGCTAAAGGATAGAGTCATGCCAATTGATGAGTATGTATGGACCATGTACTTTGATGGAGCCGTAAAAAAGTCAGGATCAGGTATCGGGGCAGTTTTAATATCCCCAGGCGGACAATATTATCCAGTGGCGTCAAAACTGATATTTCCTTACACGAATAATATCGCTGAATATAAGGCATGCATCCTCGGGCTACAAGCTGCAATTGAAATGGGAGTAGCTCGACTTAAGGTGTTTGGAGATTTAGCCCTCATTATTCTTCATACCATTGGTAAGTGGCAAACTAGAAATGATAAGTTGCAGCCCTATCACGCCTATTTAGAAGAGTTGGTGAAAGAGTTTGAAGACATTTCGTTTGAATACTTGTCAAGGACTCAAAACCATTTTACCGATGCTCTAGCCACGTTGTCGGCAATGCTACAAGTAACAAGTGCGTTAGAAGTTGAACCTTTAAAGATAGAGGTTTTACAAAAACCGGCTTATTGCATGGCCACGACAGAAAAGCCCGATGGTAAGCCGTGGTATTATGATATCAAGGCATATCTTCAAACACAGGAGTTTCCTGAGAAAAGTACCGCATCTGACCAAAAGTATATTAAGAAAATGGCATCGGAGTTCTTCTTGAGCGGAGAATGCCTATACAAGCGGTCCTATGATTCGATTTTATTAAGGTGTGTTGAATCAACCGAAGCTATTCGTTTGATGCTAGAAGGTACATGAGGGAGTATGTGGTCCGCACATGAATGGTCATATGCTAGCAAGGAAGATAATGAGGATGGGTTATTACTGGCTCACTTTAGAGAGTGATTGCATTTAGCATGTCCGGAGTTGTCACAAATGCCAGATCCATGGTGACAAGATTAATACTCCTCCGAATGAATTGTATCAAATGTCTGAACCATGGCCGTTTTCTATGTGGGGCATTGATGTGATTGGCCCAATCAATCCTAAAGCGTCAAATGGACATCGGTTTATCCTGGTCGCTATCGATTATTTTTCGAAGTGGATTGAAGCTATGTCCTATACGACAGTGACGGCCAGAAATGTGGTGAAGTTCATTCGTTGAGACATTATTGCTCGATATGGTGCACCTGAGACCATAATTACTAACAATGAGTCAAATCTTAATAATAAATTGGTGGATGATCTGTTCGAGGAGTTCAAGATCAAGCATATGAATTCCTCTCCATATCGTCCACAGATGAATGGAGCGGTCGAAGCAGCCAACAAGAATATCAAGAAAATTTTAGCTAAAACAGCTTAGAGCTATCGTGATTGGCATGAAAGATTACCTTTTGCACTTATGGCATATCGGACTTCTATCCGAACATCTACAGGGGCAACTCCACATTCCCTTGTGTATGGTGTGGAAGTAGTTCTACTTGTTGAGGTTGAAATTTCTTCGTTACGTTTTCTTTCACAGGTACAATTGTCAGAAGTAGATTGGATCTAGCAGAGATTGGATCAGTTGAACATGATTGATGAGATAAGCCTTAGAGCTATATGTCATGACCAGTGCTACCAACAACGAGTTGCTAAATCTTTCAACAAGAAAGTCAAGCCTCGACATTTTTAGGTAGGCAACCTTGTCCAGCGAAAGTTATTGCCAATAGTTCTTCTTGCAGAAGGAAAATTTGCCCCAAACTATGGCGGCCCGTACATTATGAAGAAAGTCCTTCCAAGAGGTGCTTTGATTTTGGCCAAGATGAATGGTCGTATTTGTTTCAGTCCAGTTAATTTTGATTCTGTGAAGAAGTATTACACTTGATTTGTACTCATTTTGACTTTGTTTCTATCAAGTCTCAAATTGAATTTCATGAATCAATTGATTTTCTTGATATGTTACTAAGCTTTGAGGAAAGCTTTTGATCTGGCAATTTGTTTCTGTCCTAATGAAGCGATCATATTACATGAGAGACTTCAAGATGACAAAAGGCAAGTCATTTTCATACACGTCCTGAATAATAATCCCAGTGCGAGTTGAGTGAAAATTCCATGCTGATAAGATAAAGGATTATCTCACGAAAAGTATGATGACCAAAATGATGAGAGGCATTCATTCCCTCTATCTAAACACTGCAGGCTATCATTTGCTTAACCCTTTGAACGAAGATTCATTTGTTACCCCTGTCAGGAACAACCCCATACTGGGGCAATTTCTTAGAAAGTTCAAAATGGTTAGAATTTTCTTGCTTTCACTTGTATCAATCTTCAAGTATATTTACTGCATGCAAATTCTGTGTTAGCTCTAGTGCCTTAGAGATGACGAAGAGCATTTCTTTCTATATCCTTACACAGTATATCCTTTGCATACCCAATTTAAGCGGTGAATTCATTTCAACCCGATTGATGATCATTCCTGTAATAAACAAATGAAATCATCTCAAAGCAAGTTCAAGGTGACTTGAGGCAAATGGGAGCTCAAAAGAAAATTCATCCAGAAAGGACGAAAAGGACTTCATTAAATCAAAGTTCTCTCTCTCGGAAAAAGCTCTCTTAAAAAGTGGGAGAAAAATCTCTCAAAAAGAAAATCTCTCTCTTAAAAAAAATTGATGAAAGAAAAAAAAAGGTTTCAGGGAGAACTGAGTTGATATGCAAGATCGTTCTTCAAGGAAAAGATCATTTGAAAGTTCATTTGTGGAGCAATCGCTAGAGATAGATCAATGGTACCAGTAGCATGATTGAATGATCACTAATTTCCATGTTCATAATACCCCCTTTGATGGAAATAGGCCATTCATTTCAAACCTACTCGAATCTACGTTACAACCCTTACCGAAGTCTCTTCAAAATAGGGCACTTGAGTTAACGTAGAGTTTCAAATGCTTATAAATGTTGCTCAAAGAAGTGGGGGCAAGATTTTTCTATCTCATTTTTTTGCAGCATTCCTGACTTATAAACCCGGAGCAGCTGGTGATATCAATTCTTTCAAAGCTATGACTCTCATGAGTCCTCATTGTGAAACCTTTGACCAAGCCTGTGTTTCAGTCCTTATAAAGACCTCTCAGATTGGCTCAATCATACTGATTTTGAGAATATCCAAACCCTTGTCAAGCACGATGAAGAGAGTTTGAGTGATTCTTATACCCGCATCAAAAGTCGAGTCAAAAGCCTTTCATTGAAAGTGAATGGAAAGTCCTTCCTGATTAAAGGTCTCTCATTCAATGTGATCAAATTGTCGAAAGGATGAAATTGTTGTTCTTATTGATAAATTCCTCAATGAAGTTTGGTAATGCAAGCCGATTCATGAATTATGTTTTCTTTGCCCATGAGCATGTGTTATTTTAACTGTTTATTAGGTAAAAACAGGTGCAATGCAATTGGCTGTCATTTTTAAGAAGAATTCAGGTATGTTTGCTAATTATTCTTCATTGTTGCTCATTTCATGTTCACTCAGTGGAATAGGAGATATATTCTCTCTCATATGTTCACCAAGTGGGATAGGTGACATATCTTTTAGTGTTGCCCAGTGAAATAGACAACACACCTTATTTCATGTTTGCCCAGTGGAACAGGCGGCATAATTTCTCATTCCGTGTTCACCCAGTGGAATAGGTGGCACAACTAACATCATGCTCACCCAATGGAACATGTGACATGATCCTTTTTGTGATTGCCCAGTGGTATAGGCAACACGTCCCTTTTAATTCTTTCTTCATATCATGCGTTATTTCGCATCTGTAGGAAACTATAGGTAACAGATAGGCAATCCTATACCTTGAGAACCTTACTTCCGGTGGACTAGAAGTTTGAAAATCGAGGGAGTTCACAGCATTATAAAGCTTTTCCTCACTAGGGCGCTTTTTGTGCGATCCGTATGTAAGACTCTTTCACCGCTCTTCATGAAGTGAGAAGCCTTAGCATACATTCCTTATTGTTTGCATATCATGCATCATTGTATTTGAAAAATTGGAATTAAAACCTACACAAAAAAAAAAGAAGAAAAAGAAGAAGAAGATCATTCATCATTTTGCATGGTTTAAATTTAGGTTTCAGTCTTTGAGCGAAACCTCTGCGAGCCTCCACTCAAAGAGGGGCAGCTGTTAATACATAAATTTTGGAGACCTCAATTAGTCATTCATTGCATAAAAATTAGAGATCGATCCTGGTCCCTAGAAAAAAATTAATTAGTTAAATTGCATATAGATTTTAGGAGCATTTATGGTAATTGGCTCATATAGTTGCATTTGAATTGGACCGGCGGTGGATGGACTCGAGTGAACGGCTCTGAACTTAATTGGACTAAGCTCGTGTTTAAGAAAATTCTTAGCCAAGGCCATGAACATTATAAGAGCTAAAATTTTCATTGGAAAATGTCGAGTTGGAAAATATTGATTTGTTAATCTTGATATTATCACGATTCAAATTGAATGAATTGATACTATCACAGAGATATTACAATATTTTCTTTGAATCAAAATAGGAAGTAATTGCAAGCAAAACCCTAAACTTTGCCTATAAATACATTCAATAAGAAATCGTGAAGGGGGCTGGTCTTTTGGGATATGACACACAAGGGGTTTGGGGGAAATTTTGAAGAAAAGAAATAACGAGGAGGGGATCCATATGGTAGAACACTCGGTCAACCGAGCCCTCGGGAAATAATAGCGAAAGAGAGTGGACGATCGATAATTTAAACGGACAATTTTGAAGTAAAAAGACAATAAAACATGACTAAGGGATAGAACATCAAATTTAAATAAACACGTAATCTTATAAAGCATTCATAAATACAAAAAGGTCACCCGGCTTCCAAAATCAACCACAGTTTTTCAAAAGGAGACGATGGTTGACAGCCTATCTTCTCTACAAAAAAGGGTACTCAAAATACGGGGAAAATCCGATCCATCCTTCAATCCCCTGGTAGTAAAAACCCGGTCTCTCGAATCCATCACGGTCGCGGATCTGAAAGTGGTTATGTAATAAACCGTGAGACAGTCTCAATAAGCAACAACCTAAACCTAACCTAGGCCACGTGCCTGACCACCCTAACATGCAAACTACTCATATACAGTCAATTGCACAAAAAGGCTTACTCCTCGCCTCGAATCAAGGTGCCAACCCCCTTGATATTAGTCCAAACATAATAATGCACGTACAAATCAACGCCACATCACAATCACTAGCACGCACACTTTCCTCGAAAAAGTCCTCCAAACAAACACCCAATCCATCATATGTTAACGCACTACGGTCAATTCCGGTCACACTCGGCGGTCAATCGGTTCCTCGGCCCGGTCAATCCGGTCATTTCGATTTCAATCCGGTCACTCAAAAAGGTCAATCGGTCACCCTCGAGTAGCCATTTCAATCTTGGTATCACCCAAATTAAATGTGTCAGAACATCTTTCTCACAACAAAGCCAGTTTAGCTCAGGATGGACAATCTCACGGGCTCCTGGCCTCACATTTCAATCAATTCTCATGGCCTGTCCGTCAACCGTCCCAGCCAATCGGTCAATTCATTTTGTAAAAAGAGACGGCCACGATATTCGTAAACCTTATGAAGAAACGGTACAGATAAAATATATTTTAAAAGGTATCTCTTTGATTTATGGCCATTTGATGAATGTTAATTTATTTTTTGTCAAGTTTTTCTTGGCAAGTCGAAATTCATGTCCGTAATCTCTCCAGAATGAAACCGATAATTCAACTAAATTCCGCGTCAAGTATAAATAAATCAGACATTATTGATTCTGTATCCTCCGAGTTTGACATTCAGATCGGTCATGCATGAAACGACAGAACTGCAAATCAGTCTAATTTGATATCAATTGGCAATCTTTTGTAGTTTTTCTGTATTTTGTATTTCATCAGCAAGAATGGTTGTTTCATGACAGGAAACAATGCGGCAACTAAAGTCGTCTAAAATTGAATTTAGAACAAAGAGGCCAACAGTGAATCAATTGGGCCTTCTTGATACAGCAAAGACACCTCTTTAACGGTCTATGGAAGGAAATCTTTTGATCCGGCACTCATTCCTAGATTTCCAAACAATTGATGCATCATTTCCAAGCGAGTTTGAGAAGGATGTGCCCTAATGAAGCGATAATTTTCCAGAAGCGTTTCATGATGCAAGCAACGTTCTGAGGTCATTCTCCTAGCCACAATTTCTCATTTCATGAGAACACAAACTTGCTTCAAAGAGGCCTACATTTTCTTCTGACCTTCTTTGGAAGAAAAAAGGCTTTAATGAGTTGAGGCCTCGTATATCCAGCTTTTTTCACTGTCTTCCCAAGATGTGAATCTGGCTCTAATTTTATACACCAGAATCTATAAAGTCTACCAGATAATCGAGGTATACCTAGATAAGAGAGGTTAGAGAAGGGACATATTCCGGCGGCTTACAAAATAGAAGAATCTCTCTTAAAAAATGCAGGATCACCTTTGAAAGAAAATCATCAATCATCAGCAAAACGGTGATAGGCGCCAAGACGGCTGGTACTTCGACTACGCAGCCAATTAAGGAAACCTCCCAAGCACAAATAGATAAGGGAAGGAAAAAAGGATTACCGAGGAACAAAAAAACGAAGAAGAAGGGGAAAAGAGAGAGAGAAGAGAGGAGAGAGGGAGAAGAGAGGAGAGAGAGAGAGACACGATCCCAAGATTAAGTCAAAGGCTGGGGAGTGGGAGGGAGCACCTTGGAGGTCATCCCATTGCGAATGAAATGAGGGAACCGGAAAAGAGAGAGAGAGGGGGGAGAGAGAGAGGGAAGAGAGAGAGGAGAGAGAGTCCGGGGGGGGGAACAAGAGGAGAGAGTGGAGAGAGAAAGAGAGAGAGAGTTTAAAAAAATTTGAATTTAAGCTTTACGAACGAACGGACACGGTTCAACCAAAAATCGACCTATCGGTCCCAATTTAATTCGGGAAAAGGCCTAACGGTCCGCGATAAGTCCCGATAAAATCCTAGGGCACACGGTCAAAATAAAATAACCCAAACCGCATTTCACGAGGGAGGTCTACCAGTCCAAATTTGTGCCCGGTCCAAAAATCCACTTTCTCACTTCTCTTGATAACCTCGACATTGGCTGCAATAATATCGACACTGGCCCAATTTATTTCGCCTCACCAAACTCCGGAAATTGACCGCCAAGTTCAGGGTATAAAATGGCCAAATTCGATCAAGTGCGATTCTAGCAAAATTTCTAATTTTAAAAATAAGAACCGAGTGATGGGTTTAAAATTTTATTATAAGCGCATTGACGAAATACTGTTTTATAATTCCCAAAATGGGCCAAAATCCGGACCGTTACAATTCTTCCCCTTACAAAAAATTTTCGTCCTCGAAATTTACAATCCCAACCCAACTACTCAAACAAATGAGGGTACCGGTGTCGCATCACTTCCTCGCTTTCCCATGTGGCACCTTCCGTCCGTGATGTTCCTGTGAATAACTTTGACTAACGGAATCGTCTTGTTTCTCAACACTTGCTCCTTCCTCGTCCTCGATTCGCCTTTGGCTTTTCCACGACCTACACTCGTCGTCCGTCTATTACCTCATGATTCAACACGTGGGTTGGATCCGGTTCATACTTCCTCAATATCGACCGTGGAAGACGTTGTGAACTGTGACAAATTTGGGGGCAAGGCTAGGCGATAGGCTAATGTTCCAATCCTTTTCAAAATCTCAAACGGTCCTATGTACCTTGGACTCAATTTTCCTTTCTTGCCAAACCGAGATAGTCCTCTCATTTGTGAGATCTTGAGAAACACATGATCGCCAACTAGAAACTCCAACGGTCTCGCCTTCGATCCGCGTAACTTTTCAAAGCGACTTTGGGCTGTTCTCAACCTTTCCCGAATAATTTTCACTATTTCCACCATTGTTGAACCAACTCCGATATTTGCTGTACTTCAGACCCCTACCTCATGCTCAAAGCAATGGTATTTCAAGGTGCCATATAATGCTTCAAATGGTGCCATTTCGCAGCACTCAAAGAAAATCAAGGGTGTTGTTGTAGGCAAATCCTACCAAATGCAATCGGGTTTTCCCACTTGCCCTGAAAAAGCACACAATCTCAAAGATATCCTCCAAAGTTCTGAATAGTCAATTTTCTTTCGCATCGCCATCCGTCTGGAGGGATGATAGGTTGGCTTTTTATTTTCAACTTTAGTTCCCATCTGATTGCAAAAAGTTAGCCTTCAAAGAAGAAAAGTGATCTTCACTGGGTATTCCATGAAGTCGGTAATTATCCTCGACGACATAAAGTCTAAATGGAACTCTTTTTCTAATCGAAGTCCTTTGAGGAAGAAAAAAATACTGGTTTGATTCACGGTCCACTATCACCCAAATAAGTCGTGTCCCCTTTCATTTCTTGGCAGACAAAGTCCATCGTGGACGTGCTCCCATTTCCACTGGGATTTCCAACGGCTTTAGCATTGGGCTTACACAGTTGTTGTGCCTTCACTTGTCGACAAAGCACTTGGCCACATGCTTGGCCACGTCCACTTTCATTCCATTTGTGGCGACGAAAGTTCGGTACATCTTAGAGATGGATACTTTGTGTGCTCCTATGAGATATCCTCGACAAAATTTCTTCCTTAAGTCTCAAATCATCAGTCGCGCACAAACGCCCCTCGAAACTTTAGAACTCCATCCTCGGACACTTGAAAGTGGCTTCCTCTTAGAGTCATCCATGTTCCTAGATCTCAAGGTCCGTAGGTGCAGCGTTTTAATTCTTTTGGCTTGCAATGGCTCAATTCTCAATGTGAGCCATCAAACATAGGAGAGGGTGTCCCACCTCGAACTTAAATTCAGTCCCTGCTCTCTCTAATAAAGTCCACTCTTTAATGGGGCAACCGACAACTGGCTGATGTCTCCATACCTGCTCAAGGCATTCATACCCATTTAAAAAGAGGGGGGTGATACAATATGTCGCTTGATCATAGTCCTTGACAATTCCATCCGGCGCCTCCGCCTCATATTGATTCTTTCTGCGAAAATAAGTACTTGAGGCTCGATGGTCCGTGTAGATTTGGAACCTTTCTCCCACATAAGTAATGCCTCCAAATTTTAAAGTGTTGAAAATAATCAATGGGCTAGTTCAAGTCGTGGGTTGGGTAGTTCATCTCATGAGACCTTATTTTGCGCGATGCAAAAAGCTTCTCTTCCATGTTGCATTTGCAGCTCGCATCCCAATCCTCTAAGCGAAGCATCGCTATAAATCTCATACCCTCCGGTCCGGATGGAATTGTCAACTAGCTAGCCAGCGATTGTTAACCTCTGTTTCAGCTCCACGAAAACTTTCTTAGCACTTTTGGTCCACTCAAATTTGGTCTCCTTCTTAAGCAACCTCGTCAATGGGTGGCTATTCTTTGAGAATCGTTCCACAAATCTCCGGTAATAACACCCTTGGTCCTAGAAAGCTGCGAACCTCAATACATCGTCGGTCTCTCACCCGGGTCCATCGCCTCAATCTTTTGCGGGTCCACGGAGATTCCTTCTCCGGATATTATATGCCCAAGAAATGCTACTCGGTTCAGCCAAAACTCAAGACTTGCTAAACTTAGCATACGGTGCATGCTCCTAACACACAATAGAACCCTTTTCAAATGCACCTCGTGTTCCTTGGGACTCTTGAGTACACCAAAATATCATCGATGAAGACAATGACAAACTGGGTCTAAGAATTCTTTGAATACCCGATTCATTAAGTCCATAAAAGCGGGAGGAGCATTAGTTAGTCCAAACGGCATCTTTGTGAACTCATAGTGCCCATATCTAGTCCGTCGAACTGTCTTGAGAATATCTTCCTTTTGGATCCTTAATTGATGATACCCTGTCCTTAAGTCGATCTTTGAAAATACCGATGCTCCTTGCAACTGGTCGAACAAATCATCTATTCTTGGCAATGGGTATTTGTTCTTAATAGTCACCCGGTTTAACTGTCTATAGTCTATGCACAACCTCGGGGGTCTTTCTTCCTCACAAAAAGCTCCCCCATGGAGGCCTTTTCGGGCCGAATAAAACCTTTATCTAGCAATTCTTGCATTTGGACTTTCAACTACTTCAATTAGGCGACATCCTATAGACCTAGTCCATATCGGTTCGGTACTAAAGGGTCCAACTCAATCCATCGAATTCTACTTCTCTCTCGGGTGGCGATGGCAATTCTGAGGAAAAGACATCGGGATGATGTTATTTCTTCTAAACCCGGTTCCTCATTACTTTGGAACAATCATTAGAATACATTTGCGATAACCCATGGCACCCCTCTGTCCAATTTCTCATAATTTTTGTCAAAGCGGCGAAATCCAATGTAGTCGGTTCCTCCTCGGTTTCCCACAAACTCAAATGTTGTGTCATGTCCCGCTGCCGGATTAAATTAGCGGATCACAAAATGAATATGAACAGCTGGATTTGACTTCCATGCGTTAATCACATTAAAAGTCACAAACCGATATTCTCCATGCCAAATTTATCCTCCCTTCCCAATACTCCCGGTTATCTTAAACAATTTTCCCAAAATAATCAGCACTCTATCATTTTACCCCAAACTAACGTCTCAAAACTAGTACCCTTAAGGTTACTATCCATCAAACATTAATTCAATATCCTGTTAAAATGCGAATCAATACCCCGGATCAAACAAGGCATTTTTAAGAAGAAAATCTACATGTTATGTTTGTCCGTTTTAACACCCGTCCTTGAGCTATGACAAAATTACGTTTTTCATTGTTGCTTTGATTTTTCATTTTCTATGTACCAGGGTGGCCAGGAGATTTTTAATAGGCTGTCCAATACCCTATTGGAGAAATTCATGATGGCCCTTCCGCCACACATAAAAATGCCCCTTTTTGTTCACCGGGTTCCATTTCCATGACGATATAGGTGTTGAGCCTATTCATGTTTATTGAGTTTGGCTTCCTAGTTTCCTTTGAATGCCCAAAAATGATTTGGTGTGTCACCATATATATAAAATTTCAGACGAACATATAATGACCTATGAGAGTGGATTTGCAGCTCTTTTTACATAGAGTTAGGAACACCTTATTTCATGCCACTTTAAACATCTGTCACCCCAGAAAATATTTTCAGTTGAAAGGGAAATAATTTAATTAGCATATATGGGTTCATATAATTTGAAGGTTTTAGTATCTCATTCTATAAAGTGAAATATGAGTAGCTTCTATTCACCCAAATGGGCCAGATCCATGAGTTAATTTCTAGAAGATTTTGGTGATGGTCTTGAACTCGAGAGAAAGAGAGACACACCATCAAGCTCACCCAATGGAACGGATCAAAATGACCCATGATCCCATTTTGACTTATTTTAAAGTATAATACAAATCTAATAACTTATACTTTCACAAGTGGGTGGGGTTGATTCAGTCAAACCAAAATTAACTCATTCCTTTTATTTATGACCTATCTATTTGCAATGTCTTTCAAGCCCATACGAAGCCAACCTATATTACTAAAACACTTCTATATTTAACCCAATATGGGAAAACTTGTTTCTTATGATTTTTTTAAAATTATACTACTAAAATTTTTCAGATACAATGCAAAAAATTTTTATAGTGCCCTCGAGTTTCATCTGCTAAAGGGGATCTCCCCCAAAATATTTTCCGGTGGAAGTCATTTTGACCTAAAAAAAATTCAATACCTTGACCTCGACCTACGCCTTGGCCTCTACCTCGGCCTCGTCAGCTGTCTCTCTTAATTTTTACAAATGCTCAGTTTTATAAGAAGTTAGAAACCTAGAAATTTACCCTAGTTTTAAAACTCTAGGCAATTATAACCTTTATTTTATCAAGCAAGCTAGCAATCACTCATGTCGGTCGAAAGCGAAAAAAATCAACCGATTTTAATGTAATTTCACCTCGGGTTCACCTGTACCTAATATATTGCACAAAGTGGGTTCACAGCAATCCACAATCCATTTATGAGACGCATGTAAAATGGGTCTTCAAATTCTATCCCAAATGGGTCTTGCTCCTTATCACTGCTTAGATAGTATCATAGCTATCCTTTGCTAAAACACATATTTAATTCAATCGAGGATATTTGCAGTAACCCGCGACATCCTGCGACGGTCGATAATTTAAACAACGTATAAACCAGCGTCGCTCATTAAGCGAAATCTTAAGCGGAAGCATGTAATGAAAACCCGGACAATAAAACATGACTAAGGGATAGAACATCAAATTTAAATAAACACGTAATCTTATAAAGCATTCATAAATACAAAAAGGTCACCCGGCTTCCAAAATCAACCACAGTTTTCAAAAAGGAGGCGATGGTTGCAGGCCTATCTTTCTCAAAAGGGTACTCAAAATCTGGGGAAAATCGATCCATCCTTCAACAGTGGTATTCCCGGTCTCTCCGAATCCATCACGGTCGCGGATCCGAAAGTGGTTATGTAATAACCGTGAGATGTAGTCTCAATAAGCAACAACCTAAACCTAACCTAGGCTAACGCGTACCTGGACCAGCCTAACATGCAAACTACGGATCATAACGGTCAATTGCACACGAAAGGCTTACCTCGCCTCGAGCTGCGTGCCAACCCCGCATATTAGTCCAAACATAATAATGCGCGTACAAATCAACGCCACATCACAATCACTAGCACGCACACTTTCACTCGAAAATCCTCAAACAAACACCCAATCCATCCAACCAATCGTCCACGCACTACCAATCAATTCGGTCCACACTCGACCCGGTCAATCGGTCCACCTCGGCATCAATCCGGTCACACTCGGCCCGGTCAATCCGGTCACCCTCAACCAGCCATTTCAATCACACCCAAATCACCGCATGTCGAACATCTTTCTCACAACTCGCGCCTTACTCACGCCTCGGACCCAATCTCACGGGCTCCAAGCCTCACATTTCAATCAATTCTCATGGCCGCCCGTCAACCGTCCCAAGCCATATCGGTCAATTCATTTTCGATGGGCGCCCGTCAACACGTCCCAACCCACGATATTCAAACAATTCCAACGACCGGCGTAAACCGTCCCGGTCCAATCACACCTTTAACGGGCCACCCGTCAACACGTCTCAAGCCGGCGTCCATTTGGCACACCGGCCATTCATGCCTTCACGGACCGCCCGTCAACCGTCCCAAGTCCGTAGCCCTCCGTTCATCGATCGGGCAATCTCTCACGATCCGGGCAGGCACACGCCAGAATTCAATTAAATTCGCCCAAGACAAATCAATCACCCAACCTCGGTCCAAAATCACAGTCGCCACTCCAATTCCACGGACCCGACAAAGTCGGTATCTGATTATTCACTGACCCACTCAAATCGGTCTAATTTAATTAAATTAGAATACACATAATCTAATTAAATCATGAAATAATTAAACTAAATACGCCCTAACCGTTCTAGTAGACAATCAATGAAATACCCAAAATACTTTTTCGAATCAAATAGGAAGTGGGCAAAAAATTGCCAAGCAAAACCCTGGTATGACGGCCAAAAGTGGGCAACGTGCCTAAATGCTGTGTGGCTGACGAGCAGCCTTGGCGTGCCAGAGAAGCGCTAAGCGAATAGCCGATAATACATTCAATAAGAACGTGAAGGGGGCTGGTCTTTTGGGATATGACACACAAGAAACACAGAGAGGGGGGCTATGGTAGAACACTTTGGCCAACAAGAGGGGGGGGACACCTTTGAGAAGAAGGGAGGGGAAAAGAGGAAAAGGAAAGAGGAAAAGGAGGGAAAGAGGAGGGAGCCGAAGGTGGACTTTGTCCGGAAAAGAGAGAGAGAGGGGGGAGAGAGAGAGAGGAAGAGAGAGAGAGAGAGAGTCGTGACGGGAGGGGTTCCCGGCCGAGAGAGTGGAGAGAGAAAGAGAGAAAGAGTTTAAAAAATTTGAATTTAAAGCGCGAACGGACGGACACGGTCTAACAAAAAATCGACCTATCGGTCCCGATTTAATTCGGGAAAAAGGCCTAACGGTCCGCGATAAGTCCCCGACAAAATCCTAGGGCACACGGTCAAAATAAAATAACCCAAACCGTACTACGAGGGAGGTCTACCAGTCCAAATTTGTGCCCAAGGTCAAAAATCCACTTTCTCACTTCTCTTGATAACCTCGACACTGGCTGCAATAATATCAACACCGTCCAATTTATTTCGCCCGAAACCCCGGAAATTGATCGCCAAGTTCAGGGTATAAATAACGACCAAATTCGATCAAGTGCGATTCTAGCAAAATTTCTAATTTTAAAAATAAGAACCCGGCGTGATCGGGTTCCGGCGAAATTTATTATAAAGCGCACCGACGAAATACTCGTTTTATAATTCCCAAAATGGGCCAAAATCCGGACCGTTACACGCCCGCTTTGCTCACGGCCAGACTTGTGGCGGTGCGTCATTGCCGCCCCGGAGACACGAGCGAAAAGTTGAGAGCTAGAGCGAAAACAAGGGAGAATTGGTCGCGTGCGCATGCCCCAACGCTGCGCTGCCTCGCGCCCACGCCACCTTGCACCCGTGTCGTCCAGCATCCAGACTGACGAAGTCATCCTGTGCCAAATTTACGTCAAATTAATTTTTTCACTATCAAAAACTCCAAACTGGTATATTCGTGACAAATTTATCTCAAAATGATTTTTTGATCACCAAAAACCTCAAATTGATACATTCGTGATAAATTTATGCTTCGTTATTTTCTGTTAAATTGGATTAATATTACAAAAAATCACAAACCGATACACTTATGATAAATAGAGGGTAAAACCCAAAACTAGTACATTCATCAGTTGCCACACGTCATTTGACAAATAATTTTACAGTAAAATTTAACGAAAACTAACGGATGGTAAATTTATCACAGATGTACCAGTTTGGGGTTTCTGGTGGTCAAAAAATTAGTTTTGGGAAAATTTGTCATAGATATATAAGTTTAGGGTTTTTCGTGATATTAATTCTTTTTTTCTCCTTTTTTTTTTCTTTTTTCCGTTAACCTTCTTCCTTCATCCTTTTTTCTTTTTCCACGTGGCAAACTCATTGGCAATGATAACGGCGATGGCGGAGACAAATATCTCAGACAAGTGCAAACCAAGGAAGAAGACGACTGAGGAAGGAAAAAAAGAAAAAGAAAAAACAAGTGAAAAAGAAAACATATAATGAGTTGTCATATGTTTTGCACGTGGGCACCACGCTAACAAATCCATGTAGCTAGGCACATAAGATTTTTAACAGGTTCATTAACGAGCTCTTAATAGAGGGTAAATGTATCATATAAATATAAATTTGAAATTTTTGATATTACAAAAAAAAATTTAGGATAAATGCATTACATAAGTAGAAGTTTGAAATATTTGGTATCACCAAAAAAAATTATGATAAATGTGCTATACAAATATAAGTTTGAGGTTTTTTATATGACAAAAATAAGTTTAGCATAAATATGTCATAATGGACATTTTTAAAATTCTTTGTGACTTTTTACCTAAAGCAAAAGGTGAAATGCTTGCTGTCTGAGACTTATATATACCATAAAGAAACGGTGGAGACATGATGGGGCCTTGTCCCCATTACATAAAAGGACGCTCCATCTCATTACATACAGTAAACCTTCTTTACTAGCAAAACGGTACAGATAAAATATATTTTAAAAAAGGATAAAAAAAAGTATCTCACTTAACATCATGCTTATGAAAATATTAATATGTTAATTTATTTTTGTGGTACTTATTACACAGAAGTTTTCTTGGCAGGAGTGAATATGTTCATGTCCGTACTCTGTTCCAAGAATGAGAGGCCAATAAAAGCACTAACTTCCTGCGACGATATAAATAAATGCAGACATTATTCTCGGTGCGGGGAACAGCGGAGTCTTTGGTCCCGCTGTATCCTCCGAGGTTTGCCAATCAAATGCCAGCATGAAACGACAAGAACTGGAATGCAAATTTGCTCTTTGATCAATTGGCAATCTTTGAACTGCACCATAGTTTTTTCTGTGGGTAGGGTGTGCTGTATTTCATCAGCAAGAATGGTGGTTGACCAATTCCCACTACAAGCCACGATGACTAGACAAACACTCAGTCATGACAGGAGAACAATGCAGCAACCTAAAGTCAATCGTCTAAAGCTGCACCATGATAGTTAGAACAAAGAGCCAGCAATTGAGGAAAATTCACTTTGTGCTTCAATGCCCAGGAGCCTTCAGAGCTGCACTTTACAGCAAAAGACACCTCTTTAGCTTCACGGTCTATGGAAGAAACGATCTGGTTATGCAGAAGCTCATTCCTAGATTTCCAAACTTAATTGATGCATCCATTTCCAAGCGAGTTTGAGAAGGATATGCCTGTTTTATCCATAGAGAGCCTTACTTGAGATAATTTTCCAGAAACGTTTCATGATGCAAGCAACGTTCCAAAGGTCCATTCTCCTAGCCACAATTTCTCATTCATGTTGAGAACACAAACTTGCTTCCAATTCAGTCTGGCACCTTTACCACCCCCCCCCCCTTCCGTTACCCTTTCCAAAGAAAAGGCCTACATTTCTTCTCAACTACTTTGATGACCTTCTTTGGAAGAAGAAAATCCGGTACCAAAAGTTAACAAGACTATAGACAACAACTTTAATGAGTTGAGGCCTGCCAGCGTATGTCAACTTTTTCACTGTCCAAGATGTGAATCTGGCTCTAATTTTATACACTGAATGCTCAGAATCTATATCTGTAAGTCTACCAGATATGAATGGTACGCCGAGGTATGCAACTGGAAGATGCTCTCTGCTAAAAGCACAAATTTGAAGCAAATATGGAATCGGTTCGTCTGAACATCCGGGAGTAAAAACTTAAGTTTTGGAGGGGTTAACTTGAAGGCTAGACATATTCCTAAAGTCTTACAAAATAGAAAGAATCTCTCTTAAAAAATGCAGCATCACCTTTGAAAGAAAATCATCAATCATCAGCAAAACAAAGGTGATGAGCTGAATTTTGGAACAGGACGGCTGGTACTTCATCATCTACCTTCTAGCAGCCACATTAAGCATTCTTAAAAGAACCTCCATAGCAAGCACAAATAGATAAGGGGAAGGAGAATCACCCTGTATCACCCTCTTTTACCAGGAAAAAAAAAAACCTTGAGAAGCATTGACATTAAAGGAGAAAGAGGGAGAAATAATGCACAGCCTGATCCAAGTCAGGAAAAAAACAGGCATACCAATTACTTGCAGAATCTATGGAAGGAAATCCCAATTCATTAAGTCAAAAGCTTTTAACAGCCTCAATCAAGCACCTTGGAGATGTACCATCCCTATGATTCATGCGAATGAAATGAGGTAAAACTTACTCAATCTGCAAGCTAGGATTTTAATAACTCGTTTATAAATAACACTGCATCAAGACATAGGCCTAAAATCAGCAATTGTAGAAGCGGTTGCTGATTTAACAAGAGAAATAGCTGTTGCATTTATTTTCTTCAATAGCTTCAAAGAGGAAAAGAAAGAAGACATTGCATCACAGAAATCTTTACTAATAACAATCCAAGCAAAAGTGTCAGATGAGAACAAAAAGCCATCTGATCCTAGTGCTTATCCCCATTCATGGAGCCCAAAACCTTCTTAATCTCTTCATACATAACGGGAGCAATAAGGCTTTGCTGTAAATGAGAAGGCAATGTTGCTGCAAGATATCATTTAGAACAGATAAAGAAGTACTAGAGCATCCCTTATCATGTGAACCAAGAAGTAACTGATAGTGAGAGATGGTAACAACAAATATTCGTGTGCCCTTCAATTCACACCATAGATTTTTCTATCTAGAAATCACATGATTTCAACTCAGAAAGGAACACAAACTAGTAAGTGGTCACCCAATTAATTGAAGACCCCCTTTGACTTGCCATATCTTCTCAATATAAAGGAGACACTTGAGTTTCACTTGATGCTGATCTAATTGTCATTAGCTCCACAATCCCAAGGATTCAAACCCCAAAGCCCTCTAAATTTCATGCAATTTAAAGTGTTCTTATGGTTTCAATGCAGTATTCTATGACACAAGCTAGAGTAAAAGCCATGCAATTGATTACTTAATGGTTAAACAGATTATACAATAGAATAAGCAACTTAAGCTCATTTGTGAATGAAATCTAAAACTTGGGTGGATTACAAATAATCAGCAACTTAAGCTTTAATCACTAATCAAGTTACTTAGTCGGAATAAGCTCATTTGTAGAGAAACAAGGACGAAAGCTGGGGGTACCACCTCAAAACTCACCAAATTGACAAGAATATTTGAAGCCTAAAACTTAAGAAATTGACTCTATATTCTGTCTCATACTCCACTTATAATTCGAGGACTAAAAGGTGTAAAATACACTGAAAAAAGTGCATTGCTATTTTTCTTCTTTTCACTATGACTTACAGAGCAGAGAAAACCAATAAGCCACGGAATCACAATAACTATATAATTAGAATTTTCCACTCCATGGTGTCTACCCATGTTTATCTGGCCAGTAGATTGAGCTTGTGCCGAAAGACCCACCATTTGTGTCGAGCTGTTCAGTCGTCATCACATGCCAAAATGGACAAGACATGAAACCATAAATTAAATGCATATATTAAGTCGGACGCCTACTTTGTGCATTTGTATACCTTAGAAGAAAGCCCTTTGACATTGGAAGACATAGTCCAAATTCAACGAGGATCTTGTACTTGTGTGTGAACCGCTAGAAATGGTAGACAACAACGGTGCCGACGATGGAAGCATCAAGGAGCAAGACAGGTTGCTCCCAATAGCCAACGTGGGGCGGATCATGAAGCAAATCCTCCCTCCCAATGCAAAAATCTCAAAGGAAGCCGAAAGAAACGATGCAAGAATGTGTCTCAGAGTTCATCTGCTTTGTGACCAGCGAAGCATCCGAGAAGTGCCGGAAGGAAAGGAGGAAGACCGTGAATGGCGATGATATTTGCTGCGCTATGGAGACGCTGGGTTTTGACGATTATGCTGGTCTGCTAAGAAGGTATTTGCATAGATATAGGGAATTAGAAGGCGAAAAAGCGAATCAAGACAAGGTAATGAACAGCACTCAACAGTAGCAAATCCAAGGGTGTTGAGCAATCTTCGTCATGTAGAAATACTCAACAATTTAGGAACAATCAGGCTTTGACCTTCACCTCGGAAAACTTTTAAAATGATGAAAGGAGTGATAGATCAATCTCAAGGTCATGTTGAGGATACAAGGGAAGGTATTAGGGCAACTGATATGTATCAATTTTCTAGCTTTAATCATGATGACACTCGTGGAGGTAATTGTACATGTCTTGGCTTTTTATTTTCAGACGCTTTAGTGTGGTTTCTGTTTTCCAGATTTATCTGTATAGCCTTCAGCCAAGAGTTTATTAGGGTGGTGTTCACCTACTTCACTGGAATATTTCGTAATCAAGTCACAAATTTCAGCACTTGCAGTCTGAAATCAGAATTCTAAATGGAACTCTTGATTTCCTAATTTCAATTTGAGGAAAGCAGAGGGAGATGAGAGGATTTACTGGTTCACAGTTCACCGGAAGAGGAAAGACAAGGTTAGCGAATCAGCTTTCATGTGTTTATCTGATAGACATATAAAAGTATCATGGAAATTTGGAAAAGTTTGTCCATAATAGAGGTAAATAATAGAGGTGATATTCTAGACTTTCAGTGATCAGTTATCGTAACTTACTGTGACACGGATTCCCCTTTTCTTACTTTCCACCTGGTGTTGTGAAATGATCCCAATTGATAATGAGATGAGAATCAAGATGGTAATCAGAATAAGGCGAAAAGAAAAGGGAATCAGAGTAAGGTGAGAAGAGAAGCGAAGAAAAGAGAGAAGAGATAGAAAGTGGAGAGAAATTTGTGTATTCCATTCATTGGATATCCTTAAAAGTAATGATGCTCAGCTCATAAACTCACACATTTCATTCCCAATGGATTCAAGAACGAAAGAAACAACTAATGCTCCATTCATGTATCTCAATTGAATTACCAATGAATAGCATTCTAGTCCTGCAGTTTCAGCAACTTATATCTCAATTGAGGAATTGGGTTTTATAAGTTTTTTAATTCTCCTTCAGGCCAGACTTGTTCTGAAACTTGGGTCCTAACAATTTTTAAATTTGAGCATACTCAGTACATAGATGGGGTTATTTTGGACTTATCAACATGCTATTTTATTGTTGCAATTTACTAGATATTGATCAGAGAGACACTGTTAATTAAATCTATTTGAGTTGGGGTTTGAACCGACAACTTTGGAGTATCCAATCACCATACACTGACTGCCTAGTTATTCATGATTGCCATTATAAAAAAGAGGAAGCTCTGAGAAAACCAAGACATGCTTCTTGGGGTGGCGCGAGAATGCCAAACTGCAGCGCATTAGGGTTAGGGTTTCCTGAAAAGAAGCATGGTATATCCCACTTTTTAGTATCATGTGCACTGTTTAAGGTTTCTGGTTTTAGAGACAATAGGCGTTGATCTGCTTCCTGCACATGGGAAGATGCATCAAGAATCTGTTTAATGTGTTGAAGAAGGGAGTGGGGGACAATAGGTGGAACCCCAGAAAAGCATCGACCATGAGTCACTTGACTACTGTGAAACACTTTCTATGAGTTGGAAGAAACATTTGTCTTGATCAAGCAAGAAAAAAATATGGACAACCAACAGGAACATTAGACAGCTCTCTCCCCAATGATCCATGGACACAAGCCCAGGAATGTGGATGCCAAAACCAGGAACAGATCTCAAATTATATGCCAACCTAGCTAGCCAGCTAGCTTCTAGAGCATCGCATGGATGAGTGATTCATCTTTCTGAAAAGGACAAGTTGGCATAATGTTTGAGGCCTACATAGAGATTAGACATGTTCATTTTTTAACAAAAGATTGGCAAAAATAGAATAGGTACTACTGCACGTCAGTGGGGTGTTTTGTGCGCATCTGTATACAATAATCAAGTCGATAGGTTTATACATCTTGTGCTATAAAAAAAAAAAAAAGGTAACGCGTGCATTATTGTTGCTTGCGTCATGGTTGTGGTGCATTGAATAATAAATATTCTAGAGAGGACTTCAAGAATAATGATTCGATTTTTCGACATGACAGCTAAATAGAACCTTTTATCTCGTAATGAAGGTGGACCTGACTAGATAGAGCCTAACCTCATATGTACTAAACTTTAGATGGGTCAAGTGCCCCCTCTCTCTCCAGTGTTAGATATGTTTTTTATTCCACATTACTTGTATTTCAATTGTTTATGCCAATAGATAAATCGTGCATAACCTGAAACTACCATACTACTTTTTATAGTCGTGCGTCTATGAATGGGCTGCGACCAAAGTAGATAATATTGTGCTTGTCCCAACATCTCTTGATATATGTAATTTAAAAAATAATGTAGATGTAGCAAAATGACCGTTTTGCAATGTTTTATTCCATGTCAATGGACACACGTCTCTTCGTGTTTAGCTATTGATTCTCATTTAAACTTTACTAGTCAAGATGTTATTGTAATGACAAGCTCCAATCACATGGGACATATTCTAAAATGAAATTCTCTTATTGGAGGTGGATGTTTGCTTTGAATAATATCACAAGGCATAGCCATTGGATGTGAAACTTAGAATTTCACAACTCACAAACTCCCGCACTAGAACCACCAACATTCTTGCCACTGTTCACTCTCGTTGCCCGGTGGCACTCCCCTATTCAATGTGTGGTCCGATCCATTCCTGACCCCTACACCATCCTAGAAAATTGTTAGGAGCCTCATCTTGTCCGAGCCATCTTGTCCCAAAAATCACTCCCTGCCCTTTTTGAATTTGAGTATGAACCTAGTCCATCCACGAATCACACATCTACTAAAGGGGTCCTACAATGATGCCATCTAGAAATTGCTCAGCCAGTGTGCTCGGATAAAGATGGATATTAGCTTGTGTGGTTACTCAAGATACTCATTTTGAAAACTTAAGTAGTTTGCAATTGTAGTTATTTCATATTAAATAATTTAATAATTCATTACTTTGAACAATCTTTTAGTATTAGAATAATTTGAAATGATTTCATACGTTTCCCAACTCTGTCGGAGATTTCTCATAATTTTGTCAAATTGACAATAAAAGATACGTTAATGTGAAGTATTTGTATCATGATATGAGCAAGACGTTCTGGTCAACTCGAATGTTGTGTCATTCACCACGCTGCTGAATTTAATAATTACTTATTAAGCAAAATGGCCTTCTTCCCAAATATGTGACTCATTATTCGATGGATGTTAGTAAAAGGACAATGCGTTACTGCAATTAAAAATCACAAACCGATATTCTCATGCCACATTTATTCCAAACTAGTCAAATGATACTCCATGATTTATCTTAAACTAATTTTTGTCTCCCAAAAATACCCAAATTGGCACTCATGATGCATTTACCCCAAACTAATTTTCGTCTCACAAAAAACTCAAACTAGTACCCTTAACCCAAATCTACTATCCATCAACATTAACTCAATATCCCGTTAAAATGTTACATGTCAATACTCGTGACAAACAACTGCAAGAGGGGTCTAACATAAAAAATGATAGATGCAATGTTGAAAATCTACATGTATTGACACGTATGTGTTTTAACATTGGGTAGATTTGGCTTAGGGGTACCAGTTTGAAATTTTTTTATGACAAAATTTAGTTTTTGGTAAATGTGTCTTGGGGAACCAATTTGAGATTTTTTTTTTTTTGAGACGAAAATTAGTTTAGGATATATGTACCATGGAGTACCAGTTTGAGATTTTTAATAGTAGTAATCCAAAGAGAATACCACAAGAAGAAATTATTGTATATTAATGAAATTCACGAGACACTTATGCGATTGTATGAAAATTACTCTTTTTGCCTATTTTATAAAGTACTCTGCGATTTGATTTATTATTGACGATATAGTTTTAAGAGTTTTTCTTATTCATGTTTAAGATTGAAAAAGAATCTAGAGTTTGCTTTATGTACAGTGAGATGAACAAAGATGGGTTCATCATTTCATGGCCTGATGGTGAGTGTGTCACCTAGTTATATGTAAAGCCATTTCAGACGAACATATAATGAACCTATGTAAGTGGTTGCAATGTGCTCTTTTACATAAGAGTTAGGAACTTAAGTAGTTAGAATTATTGGGTAACTGTTTGGAGCCACTTTAAACATAAAAAAAACAAAAAAAGAAAGTCACCCCAGAAAAATATATTTTCAGTTGAAAAAGATTGAAATAATTTAAATTAGCATATATGGGTTCATATATATTTGAAGGTTTCCAAGTAGTATCTCATGAAAATCGAAATCTATAAGTAGAAATATGAGTAGCTTCTATTAGGGTATCGTCTGCTTGTCGAATGGGCCAGATCCATGAGTTAATTTCACTAGAAGAGATTTTAGCTAGTGATGGTCTTGAACTCGAGAGAAAAGAGAGATATACCTATCAAACGGGTGAGTTGGGTCAGGTTTGTGTCGGATCGAAAATAGTTCGATCAAAATAGACCCATTTAACCCATTTTGACTTATTTCCATATAATACAAATCTAATAACTTATACTTGACCCTAGACCTATTAAACAAGTGGGTCGGGTTGATTCACAAATGGTCCGACCAAAATTAACTCATTAACCTGTTTATGACCTATCTATTTGCAATGTAAATATTCCGACCCATACCCGACCCAACCTATATTACTAAAACACTTCTATATTTAACTTAATATAGGAAAACTTGTTTCTTATGATTTTTTTAAAAATTATACTACTAAAACATTTTCATACAATAAAAAGCTAGCAAAAAATTTTTATAATTTTTTTTTAGAATTGAGGTTTTGTTTGTTTTGTGAAAATTGCAACATTTTTATAAAATATTTTCCATGAAGTCATTTTCCAAGAAAATAAAAAAAAAATTCAATATTTGGCTAATACCTGAAAATGAACTAGAAAATATTTTCCAACTTTTGGCATTTAAAATCTAATTTAATTTTACTTCATTCAATCAGTTTAATGATTTTAATATATTTTTTTAAATCAAATTTTTTTTTTTTTCTTTTTTTTTCTTTTTTTCCTATTTCCTTTATTTTTGGCCAGTGGCCAAAAATAAAGAAAAAGGAAAGAAAAGAAAAAAAAAAAAAAAAAAAAATAAAAATGATTTTGATTTTTTAAAAAAATATATTTTTATAAAAAGGGGGAAAGTGTGTGTGGGCTTAATAGATGGGTTAGAAATGGGTTCCACACTCAGCCCATTAAGAACCATTTATGATAGACTTAAAACTTTAAGACCCATGTAAAATGGGCTCTTCAAAGTTGTAGTGACCCATATATGACTCATTTATTTTTTAAATGGGTCATGTATGGGTTTAAGACCCATTTGACAAGTCTACCCGCCCAACACATACCCAATCCATACCCGACCCGACCCATATTGCTAAAACACTTCTATATTTAATTCAATCTAGGAAAACTCAAACCCAAACTGAAATGAGAGTGCGGAGTATGTGAGCGCGAGATTAAGTGAGGGCAAGAGAGATGAATTGAATTTAAATAAATTATAAACCAATTTCTGACCCATTTAACAGTAATATTCTATTTATACCAATTTATGACCCATTTTGTCACGCCCCGAACCCTGCGAGAGCGCAACATCCCACAATGGTCGCTATGATGCAACGTCCCAGGACTCATCGCCAACCCTTTCATTTTTATCTTTCTTTTTATTACGCATGTGAAAGTGATAACAACCAACACCCAGACAATAACAACAATTAGAGATAGGTAGGGAAAACAATTCACAACAATCAAACAACAACACCATTTTAATATTTACTTGATTAAACCCTAAGAAACATTTTCTTTACGAGCCCACTTCGGGCATTTCCACAAAAAGCCTATAAAAAGATATTAGGCTGTGATCAATCTACTTCGCCATCAGTGGATCGATCAAAAAGTCAACTTCCAGATAGGTTTCTCATGGGCTATCCATGTAGAGGGTCAGTGAGTCAAAGTAGGGTGAGTCAAGGTCGTGCTCCGACGATTCAAAATCCGACAACTCCTTGGAAACAGGGTTGGGCTCAGACTCAGGATCCTCTACTGACCCGTTAGGTGGGTCGATCTCTATAGGATCCCATATCTCGTGCCTAGGACCCTCTTCCAGAGGACTGTCAAACCCCCTAATAGACCTAAACTGTGACATCCCGGATTTTGACTCAATTTTGGGATTTAATAAACGTGTAATTCGTCAGTGTACTTATAGTAAAATCTCGCCCGGGAATTGATCACTCCCGGTTATTGTTTTAAATTTTGAGATTTCGCTAAAATCGCACCCGATCGAATTTGGTCGTTATTTACACCCCGAACTTGGCAGTCGATTTTCGGGAGTTCCGAAGCGAAATAAATTGGACGATATCGATATTATTGTGGCCAACGTCGAAATTGTCAAGAATGATGAGAAAGTGAATTTTTGACCGGGTACGAATTTGGAGTGATAGACCTCCCTCGTAGTGTATTTCGAGTTATTTTATTTTGGCCATTTGCCCTAGATTATTATTGGGATTTTCCGTGGACTGTTAGATTACTTTCGAATTTGAATCGGGACCGTTAGGTCGATTTTTAGTTCGAACCGTGTCCGTCGAATCGCGCTCGAAGATAAAATTTAAATTTTTTCTCTCTTTCTCTCTCCTCTGCCGACTCCCCCCCTTCCTGCGCGTGTCTCTTCCTCTCTCTCCTTTCCTCTCTCTTCCTCTCTCTCTCTCTCTCTCTCTCTCTCTCTCTCTCTCTCTCTCTCCAGAGGTTCTCAGCCATTACCGTTTCCCCTTCCCCATGCGAATCCGATCCCCTCCTCTTGCATGCACATGTACCCCCCCTTTCTCTAACACCCTCTCTCTCTCCTCTCTCCTCCTCCTTCCCTCTCTTCTTCTTCTTCCTTTCTTCTTCTTCTTCCTTTCTTCTTTTATTTTACTTGCGTCATGTCGCAAACAATTTTGTAAATTGAGCTCCATGAGCAGCTTTGCCGCCGTAGCCATCAACTCAAGCCGCCCGACCGAAGGAGGGCCTGCCCGCGAAGGCGTTAGGCATGAGTAAGTACCCTTCGCAGCGCCCGTAAGGCCAAACCGCGCTGGCCGTTAGAAATGCGCCCACCTTACGTCGAAAAAAAAGGGTTTGTCGAGTTTGAAGACCAGCAAGCCTCTCCTTTGCCTCCTAATAAACTTTTCCACAAAAATGCCCGCCATACCTTTGGCCAGCTGTTTTGATGCTCGGTGGGCGTTCATTTGAATCAAAATTCCCTCTCGAAGATCTTGGCAAAACCCTTCCCCCCCTTAGGAAATTTAATCATGCCAAAGCCGGCCCGGCCCTTAGAATGAAGAAAGGCAAACCATTCTCAAAGCAAATCTACAAACGCCATGTGAGTTGAGTGCAAGTGCCAAGCCGGCCATAACCCAGCCCGGCCGGTGCCCGGCCAGTGCCCGTGCCCGCCGCCATGCCATGCGTGCATTGCCCCGCCATGCCCCGTGCGGTGCCGTGCCGGCGCCCGTGCCGCCCGGCGCGCCCCGTGGGTGCCCGTTGCCCGCCCGTGCTTTGACGCCGTGCCAGCGCGTGTGCCCTGGTCGACCTTTGTTCACCCGGGCAATTTTGGGCCCGAGCCAACTTTTCCCAGGCCAAAACTTGATAAGTGACTTCCTAAACCCTACCTAGTATTTTAGGTACTTATAGACTTGTCTCGATTCGAACGGTTAGGGCGTGATTTAATTTGAGTATGTTATGTTTAATTGCGCTATTTGAATTGGATTAATGGTATGCTTGACTTGGGTAATTGAGTGTACCGACTTGAATGTCGGGTTAGTGAACCGATGTGGAGAGTATGAGTTGAATTGAGTGTGATGGCGTGTCGATTGACATTTGTGAAAGTATGGTGATCGAAGTTGAATCGTACGACATGTTGATTGGCGAGTTGTGAATATGGATCGTTTGATGCAATTGGCGTAAAATTGATTGAATTGAATGGCGTGTGCATGCTTGTCGATTTTAAGCCCGGATTGATCGGAGGGCTACGAACTTGGGACGTGTTGACGGCGGTCTGTGTGAAGACTTGGTGGCGGTGTGCCAAATGGAAAGACGGACTTGGGACGTGTTGACGGCGGTCCGTGTGAAGGCATGAATGGCCGATGTGCCAATTGGATGCAGGCTTGAGACGTGTTGACGGTGGCCCGTTAAAGGTGTGATTGGATCGGGACGTGTTTACGTCGGTCACTGGAATTGATTGAATAGTGTGGCTTAGGACGTGTTGACGGCGGCCACTGGAATTGTGTGAATGGTATGGCTTGGGACATGTTGACGGCGGCCATTGGAATTGTGTGAATGGTATGGCTTTGGACGTGTTGACGGCGGCCATTGGAATTGATCGAATTGTGTGGCTTGTGAGCCTGTGAGAATGGACTTGTGGCGCAGTGGCGCGGGTCGTGAGAAAGATGTTCGGACACGCATGCAATTTGAGTGTGACTGAATTGGCTGGTTGGGCGTGCGACTGAAATGACTGGTTGGGCGTGACTGAAATGAGTGGTTGAGCGTGTGACTGAAATGACTGGTTGAGCGTGTGACTGAATTGACTGGTTGAGCGTGTGGATGTTGATCGAATTGACTGATGGTGCGTGTAGATGATTGGTTGGATTGGTTGGGTGCGAGGGTGGATGGTACTTGAATGATTGTGTTATATTACTGGGATATTATTTCATTATCCTGTTTAACTAATGTGCAGAGTGGGCAAGTGATTGGATGGCGAGGTAAGTCCATTGATGTGAATTATATATATATACGTTATCGGTTGGATTGCATGTACGACTTGTGTGGGTACGCATTGGCCTATGTGGGGTTTAGGGGATTGCTTATTGAGACTCGTTCTCACGGTTATTATATAACCATTTCAGATCCGCAACCATGAGTGATTGGAGACGCAGCAAGGGTATCTCGGAGATCGAGGACGGGTCAAGTACTCGACATTTTGAGTTTCCCATTTTGTAGAGGAGTTAAGTTTGCGACGATTGCCCCCTTTCGAGAATTGTGATTCTGCTTTTGTGGTTTAGTTTGGGGATTGTCTTTTGTGGATGTCGTATGTATTTGTCAAGTATATGAATGGCAGTTATTGTTTCATGCTATCGCTATCCCCCTTGTCATTGTTAATTATCCGGGTGGTTTCTATTTGTTTCCGCGTGTGCTTAATCTCTGATGTTTTGGGTTGGATCGGTGACGTATCTGGGACGTCGCCTTCAATGTTCGACCATCGAGGGATGATCGCGAGCTCGTAGGGTGCGGGGCCTGACACAAACAAATCCTCACCATCCCTAACAAACCAAGCTTGAACCAATGAAGAACCCAATGAGTCAGTCCCTCATCCACCCAAACTATCATCCGATGGCGCTAAAAAACGTACAACTAGTCGGGGAACACGTGCATGGAAGCAACAGTCTCCATGTCCTAAGGTATCTCGAACCGTATTGAATGTGTCGACATGCTAAGGTCCTAAAAGAGGTTTAACAACAACAAATGAGATAAAATCTCAATAAGTTAACAGCCTAAGCCCTACTTAGGAGGCTAAATCGCCTCGGGGTTCCTAGTCACGCAGTCACACCTCAGAACTGATCACTAACAGACCGATAAGCAATCACAAGCATCCTTACCTCACATTGGCACACACATCATGCATAACATCAGTCATTAAGCATCATAACAACGCATCTAGCACAGGTACTCGGAACACATAAAGAGATTTCCCATGCATTATGCATCCATGCTCGCGTGTGTCTCGATTATAAGGTAAAACCAACTTGGCACGTCCCATACCATGCTTAGCAGTTTTCACCTCATAATTAAGCACTATGCAACATGCGTGTTCCATTTATCACGACCCCTCTACGCTACTACACATCAAGTGATACGCAGCGAGATGGTAGTCTTCCAGCATAACCGGGTATCGTTCGGCCCCGTCAGGCACGGCAACGTCAAACGACCTACAAGATGATGGCATTTTAATACGACAACATCAAACGATCTACAATAAGATGGTATCCCGTAAGGAGCATCAAATCCATCATCGGGCCGTAATTCGACATATGGAGTATCGACAATCCAGATAATCTCCAGGCATCCGATAAAATTGAATGCAATCTGCAGCAGAACTCAATAAATTGGGCATCATCAAGCGATCTACAACAAGACGGCTTCGACATGTGACCACACGAACACACAAGCATTTAGGTCAATTCTTATCTTTTCAATTAGCCAATGCAAACATGAACTGTGCTTGAATTAATGCCACATAATCATTTTCACGTGATCACATATGCAAACAGTAGCTCAATTTTGTAAATCATCATTTTGAAACACACTTTTCGTTCTCAAAGCCTCAAATTCCTTTCTCAAACATAATTATACAATAATTTATTTTCAAAGATTCAAAATCTTTCCCCAAACCATAATTATTCAAATCATTTGGCCATATATGCCAACTTATACGACGAAATCCAACATTGGCATCATAATTTGTGCATAAAACAATCATGATTCAATATTAAAAATCATTCGAAAATATTAATATTTGATTTTCGAAAATTAAATTGTCACATCCTCAATTTCAGTTCCTGGAAAATAGCTATGGTTTAAGTTTGGTGATTTTCCAATCAAAACTAAATTGTTTTCTCTTGTTTTGGAAAACCCAGTTTGGATCTTTTGTACCCCTTCGTTTTGTTATTTTTGGAAAGACTTTTATGGTCCAAATTTCCAAATACTTTCTTCTTGAAAGTTTCTCCAAACATCCTGAGGTTTTACATACTTTAATTTCAGAATTTTTGGAGTTGATATGAGTGATACAATGGCTTGATTTTCGGACCGTGTGAAACTGCCCAGAATGGGTATTTCGATGATGTTCACCCATTCTTTATTTTCTACAAGCTTTTCTAGGCCAATTTTAGAAAAGTTTCCTTCACAAAAGTTGTTGAGAATGTCCTTTTCTATAACATATGTAAATTTGGAAATTTTTCGAGATGATTTGAATTCTGGACAGAGCTTACTTTGAGAAACAAGAATTTTGTTCCAACAAACTATTTTTAGTCTGTCTTTGAGCTACTAAAAATGGTGTTTACAGAGAGATTTAGATTTCATATTCTTCATGAAAAATGTTTGTTAAGGCCTGTTTATGACATATTCAAATTTGAGAATTTTCGGAGTTCATTTACTATGTTTTCAAGTCTGATTTTGTGAACAGTGCAAAGCTGGCCGGTTTTGTTAGATTTCAAAGATTCAGCATTTTCTATCCGAGAACGTTGGAATTTCGACTTGATGTCTTTTAAGGCATATTTAGAGGTTTTCCCACACCAAACCTCGGGTTGAATGGGATTAACAAGCGTGTTATAGTTTGAAAAAACCCTCGGAGAATAAGTTAGACGTTTGTGGTGCAAGTTGTGGTTTATGTACCAATTAGTCTATTTCGTGTGACCCAATTGGCCCGAGTCATTTATGTGAGAAACCACCACTTCAAAAAGCCTCAAGGAAGCTTCACGGTTCCGTTTAGAAGAAACTAGAAGCCTTGACCGAGTCCAAGCTTATCCTCCAAGCTTCATTATAGCTTATATTTATTAAGTTAGACTTGGTGGCCCTTCATGATGGCTTGTAATAATGAATCAAAACTTTAGGGCCCCTCCATAATGACATGCATTAATGGTCTTGAGTAGTGACCAAGAAAAGTCTTCTATTATTAGGGAGAGAGAGAAAAGAGAGTCGGCCGAGAGAGTTGCCGAGAGAGAAAGAGAGGAAGAGATAAGGATCATTAATGGCTTGTATTAATTGAAGTTAGACTTTAGGGCACATCATTATGACAAGCCTTAAATGATTTTTGACTTTAGGGACCCCTCCATCATGACACACATTAATGGCCATGTGAGGTAAGCAATGACCTCATGCTTCAAATGACCTAAGCCATGACTTAAGCCACACATGACATATGCCATGACTTTATACCCCCACACTTTGGCCCCAAGCTTTGGCCTCTATAAATAGATGGCCTTGAGTGAGAGAAAATCACACCCAAAAACACACCATCTCCTCTACCTCTCTCTCTTCTTCCTCTTGCTCACGCCACCTTCCTCTTTCTCAAGCCGTATGCCACTTGCTTTCTTGTTCCCTTGCCGAGAGAGAAAAGAAAAGAGCTCGCCGAGTGCCCTTGTTTCTCTTGTGTTCAGCCTCTAGGGAGTCACGTATAAGAACCAATTAGCCCGTATCTCTCTTATGGTTCGATCGAGTGAGGAAGCCACGTCCAAGGCCCGAGTGTTCGTGTTCAATCCCAAGAACCACCAAGAATCGCTCGAGAATCGTCAAGACTCACGTGTCATTCACACGCCTCATTTTCTATAGTTCTTGTTTGATATCATTGAGCAAGTGAATTCCCTAATACTGGGAAAGGATGTTGAGATGCATTGTAACGTGGGTTGCTTGGATCGTTTTTCGGTCGTTTGGTTGGTCGTAGTTAGTTCATTTCTCAATTTGATCATATTTCATGTTTGATGTTGTTTTGAGATAGAATCGAGTCTTGGTTGTAAAGTGTGCACGATGTGGACATGCGTGATGTTATCTTGTTTGAACTTTGCTATTGATCTACCATCGATGCGGGTTCGGTAAGGGCCGACTTATGTTAACAGCGATTGGTATATCCTCGCTTGATATTAGTGTTTTCACTTGCTGAGTCTTCCCGACTCATCCCCCATTGTTTTTCCTTTTTCAAGTCCGTAGGATGGTATCTACCCCAGCCCGTGTTGGCAATCCCGTGGAGCAGAGAGCCAAAGTGCTCACCGTGATAAATGTCAAAGAAGACCGCGCCTATTGCCGAATCACAACGCTTGTGACGATTCGATGAGGCCTAACAGACTTGATGCCTCATCCGTGCATAGGTTCAACGATGCTTTGGCGGTGCGGGCAGGCCGGCTCCGGGATAAAGCCACGGGTGGGATGTGAGATGGCCAAGCAGACGAGACCGGGGTGGAGATGAAGAAGCGAGGAGCAAGAAACCGTAGTGGGTATAGAATAACCCAAGTCAAGATTTGCTATTTAAAACATGTGTTGTTTGCCATGGCCCGAAGGGCTTGTTAAAACATGTTTGTATGCATTGTAAACATAAGATTTGCTCATGATGCTTCTTGTCTCATTTTCACAACGCGTATTGATTGTGATTGTCTCGAGATATGCTTCCGCTTGTGTATAACGAAAGATAATAATGAACGGAACGTCACATGAATAACCCCGAGGTCGGGGCATTACATAAATATTTTATTAATAAATATATATTTAAAAATAAAATATTCTTATTTAATTTAAAAAATTAATTTATTCAATAAAATAAATATTAATAATAAAATAATCAATAACTTATCACCAAAATTAACGATAACTTATTGTCAATACACCGATAGCCTATCACGTAAATGGTAATAGCTTATCGCTCAATTACCGATAACTAATCAATCAATTCCCGATAATCTATCACCAATTTCACCGATAACTTATAATCCATGGTTATCAAATAATTCACCAATAACTTATCCACTAATTTTATTTAAACAACCATTAACTTAATCTAAACCTAAATTAAATTACCCTAAGCAAGTTTAACACCCTAAACACGAGATTAGGGGTTAACTTACTCGTCTAACTATGGCGATTACGCGAGAACGATGGCGACGACGCGGTTGTCCATGGTGGTTTCTAGTTTAGGCTCGGCAGATAGTAGCCAACAAGCGCGGCGAAGGTAGTCGCTTCTGTGGGGTTGTTCGGGGGCTGCTCAGGACTGTTCCTGACGTGAATAGTAATGGTGGTGGTGGCCAGGCAGCTAGACAGCGATAGATAGCAACTGTAGTAGTAGGCGAGTATAGCGAGCGATGAGCGGCAGCTATGGGCGACTGACGAGTGACTGTTTGGCGCAACTTAAAGGTTGAATCGAGGATGGGATGGTAGCTGGTGGTGGTGTCCCGATAGCTGGGTCAGCGGCGGCAACCGGCGGAGGCGGATGGCGGCTGGACCAGCGAGAGGCGCAACTCACCTTGGCTAGGAAAACAGCCGACAACGGGTGGTTCCAGGGCAGCTGAGGCAATGCTGCTCGGCCAAGGAGGAGCTGGGTGACAGTGGTTCGGTGGTGGGGTGGAGCGGCTTTCGACAGTTGTTAGTTTGGTGAGGAAATGGGCTGGTGGTGGGATGGAATGGAGAAGCCAAGTAGAAGCAAAGCAGCGAAGCTGCAAAAGCTAAAGGAAAAGAAGGAGAAGAAGAAGAAGAAGAAGAAGAAGAAGAAGAGAGAGAGAAGTTGGTGGAGAGTCGGTGGGGAGTGGTCAACCGAATGATGGAGGGAGAGGGAGGAGAGAGAAGGTCAAATGATGACCCCCACATAAAAATCTCTCAATCCTTTATCTTTTTCATTTTGTAATTTTCTCAATTTCTTGTCCTCCAAAATTATGACCATGTCCTCGGCCCGCGTACCAATTGTGGGCCAACTTTATCTTATCGGGCCTTGATGGCCGGCCCCCTCGGGCATCGATGGCCGGTCCCCTTGGGCGCGAGGCTCAATGGGTTTTGCTTGGCTCACTTCCATTTTTCGTGTCAAATTTCTAATACTTCAATCCTTTTTCGGAATTGAAATTTTTTATGGCAAACTCGTAAAATTATGAGGCAACATCCTATAATTCGGATGTGAAATCCTTGATCATTCGACACTCAAAATCATATCATAATTCGTGCCTGAAATCAATCAATTACAACTATAATACATCTCAAACTAATGAACGGCTGTTGGAAGTAAATTTCTCAATAGCCTTTCCTCATTGATTAGTATTCTCTGAATGATCAAGTCAGGGCAAAAATTAACTAATAGAGCGTCAACAAAATTATCATTTCATAAATCACCAAATTGGATCGAATTTTCATGATATCACACATTTGGTGAACATAACTAACTCATTTATGACCCATTAATTGATATATGGATTAAGAAATGGGTGTATGACCCATTTTGACATGTCTAAAGAGAGACAAGGGTTCAGGGTTTTCTCTATGTTCAAGATTGCAATGTACTCAAATTGAAAACATAAGTCCAAGTTTTCTAATTGCTCTTGTACAAGGTTACATCAAGCTTCCAAGTAATTAGTAGGAGAGATTGGTTATCATATGTTGGAGTTGTGTCACACCCTGAACCAAGGCCGCAATGGTCGGTCCTTAGCTCGATCGTGATTTGCCTTTGTTCCGAGGATCTTGTCTCAACGTCTCGTTATTGTTTTCTTTGATTAAGCCCAAGCGGAAGCAACTAACAAACAATAACAATAACACAACATGAGCTAAGAAGCATATTATACAAGCACACATAATTTCAAGAATAGATGATTATATTACAAGCCATCTTTTTACTACGGGCCTTTACATCTACTTATTTACATCCGGATCATGTCCGGTTCTTTACGTGCTATCCGCTTACATATTATCCGCCTGGCTAGGTTAAACCTAGTTTCACTACCGTCCCTTCTCCAAAAAAAAAAAAGCAAAAAGGTAAGCTTCTTCCCAAGCTTGGTCATCTTACTACGGTCTGCCCGCACTCCCTTGGGTGCGCCATCACTAGCGGCCCCAGGTGGTCCACTAAATCCTAGAAGGGGACCGATCACATCTCCATCCATTAAAACGAACAATGCCTCGTATCGATAGGGAAACCATCTTGTTCGCATCCTCTTGGACCCAAACGGTAGTACTACACTTATGGTAGGTAGTTTCGGTTTCAACATCGACTACGTCTGTGACATCCCGATTTTTTGGCCTAAGAGCCAAGGCCAAGTGATCGATGAATGAGCAGCTAACTTGAGCCGAGGGTCGGTAAAGGAATGGACAATTTAATCGGAATGAGTGTACTGAGAGTTGGTCATGGTTTGATCAAAAGATTTTCCATGAATTGACCTAGGAATCGACAGTTGAGTGACTCCCTAACTACGCAAAATGATTAGAGTAATAAGATCATGTAGTGACCCTTCGATCTAAAGGTCATTAGTAGAACAATCCGGGATAACTGTAGATTAGTCCAGTGTCGGCATATGTCGGTCGCGGGTGATACCGAACGGCCATGCATCGGTCCCAGATGACCATGAATTAATTTCAGGGTACTGAATTCTACGAGTCTACATAACAATTGAGGATCAACCACAAGTCGTTGATACTCGAACGTGGACCCATTGCGAATCGACTACAAATCATTGTGCCAAGTCAAGTAGGCCATGGACGAGCCATGTGCCAGGCCACGAGCCCAATGGCTTGGCCGTGGACTAGGCCATGTGCCAGCCGTGCCGGCCAGGCCGTGTGCCCAAACATGACCGGCCATCATGCCCATCAACTAAGCCACAAACCAGCTACATGCCCGGTCATGCACCGGTCACTGTGCCCAACTCTTGTGTCAGGCGTTATGCCCGTAAGATCCGGTTTCGATCTAGTCCTGTGTCTAAGAAATATGGCCATGAGCCATGCATCGTGCCATTCATGTGCCATTGCGCGTGCTTGGCTATGAACCGATCCCTCGCTCATGTGACCAGGCGTGGTGCTCAGCACGTCGTTCGTGTGGCCGTCATGGTGCTCGGTACGTTGCACGTGCAGCCGGCATGGTGCTCGGCACGTCGCCTATGCAGCCCCAAGCAGCACCCGTGCAGCCCAGCCATATACCCAGCCCTGTGCCTGTGTGGCCCAATCGCGTGCCCGTGTGACCCGGTAGTGCACCAAGCCACACGCTCAAGTCAAACCAGGAAATGCCCCCAACCACCTGGTTGGCTTGGGCTTGTTCTATTTTGCTTGGATCTTGATTTGATTGTGCTAGGTGAATTTTGAGGATATTCTCGCATCGAACCTTCGGTTGAACTGGTATATTAAGCGTGGACAACCATCGGAAATTTGGAGAATAGTGTGATGCGAGGTTATGAATTTAGTATCAATTAGCCGATTTTGTGTAAACCGATTGGCCCAAGTAGTTAGGAATGAACTAGCATGTTCTAGAGCTCCCTCACAGTTCAAAAATTGCAAAGGAAAAGAAGACAATTGGTTGACTTGGTCAAAGGTTTCATTTAAGGCCATGTAATGCCATTTAAGGCTTTCATAATTGGATCCCCTTAGGTGTCCCCTCCATTATTGCTGACCAAGCTGAGCTGGTGCATGCATTGAAGGACGCTTAATGACTCAATGGCAACCAATTATGGGCACAAGTAAGGGACTCAAGAAGAGAAGAAGAGAGAGAGAGAGAGAGAGAGAGAGAGAGAGAGAGAGAGAGAGAGGCCAAAGGATAAGAGCACATTGAAAGCCCTTAGTTGCCATACATCACTCCTTTTGGCCCTAGTGTATTAATGCACTTCAAGCTTGGCTTTTTCTCTAAGCCTAACTTTCTATAAAGAAGCAAGAAGCCCTCACGTGAGAAGCCCCCACAAGAACCGGCCATCTTCTTTTCTCCTCTTGCCTTCCTTTTTCACGCCCAAACACACATGAGCCAACCTTGTTCTTCCTCTTTGCTTGTTCGGCCAACTAGAAAGTCACACCAAAGACTCTCCCAAGGCCCCATTTTTCCCGAACTCCAGCTCTTTCCATGCTGAAGCCAAGCCACCAGCTACTTTCATACTTTAGTATCTCGTGTTCTAGTGGTTTGTTGAGTAAGTAAATTCTCTAATATCGAGAAAGGAAGTTGCGATATGTTATAACATGGTTTACTTGGCCCATTTCTTGGTTTCTCGATCGATTATAACTTGTTCTTTCTTTGGCAAGTGATGCTCATGTGTGACAATCATGTTTGATGTTTGTTTTGTTGTTTCGTAGCACGAATTTTGCTATTGATTTGCCATTAATGCCGATACGATAAAAGTTGACTTATGTGAATGACGATTGTCTCGTCCCGCTTGATATTAAAGTTTTCACTTATTGAGTCTCCTCGACTCACGCCTTGTTGTTTTTCCTCTTTTCAGGTCCGTAACATGGCATCTCCCCCAACCTAGTTTGGAAATCACATCGAGATGAGAGCGAAGCTACTCACAGTCATTGATGCCCGCGAAGGCCAAGCCTATTGTAGAATCACCACATACGTGATGGTAGATGAGGGCCGAGAGGAGTTGGTCCTCACGTGTACCGTTTGGCCAACGGAAATTGGGTTGGACCACTACGTGGGTTCAACGGTCCACTCACAGGCATGGGCGAGTTGGCTGCGTGGCAAACCGGGGATGGGACATGAGATGGCCAGACGAACAAGGAGCGAGGGGAGCTAGAAAATCGAGAAGCCGTAGTGAAGTTAGGAAACCAAGCCAACTTTTCGTAGTGAAGCTAGGAAACCAAGCCAAGATTTTATTGTTCGATAGTTCGCTTTTATAGAATCACCCTTGAAGTGGGCATGTAAATATAAGCGTGGCTTGTAAAGACCCGAGAGAAGGGCTTGATAAAAATAAGCACGTATCCTGTAAATATAACGTGCGATGTTTGCTTATCTCACTCGTGTTGTCTCCTTTATGTTTATTTGCTTCCGCATGCGCATTTGATTAAAATAAACAGGATGCACTAATACATTTCTGCGAGTCACGATTCCATTCAGGTCATGTTCGGTCATTAAGCATCGATCGTGATTCCAGGTCAGGACATGACAACGTCTACCATGCGGACATGCATTTCAATTGGGAGACTGAAGCGAACGGGAGGTGGTAGGGTCATATCTACAAAGCTGAAAATATAAGGAGTGAGTTACATGACTCAATAAATAAAATTTACTATATCTCGGCTAAGAAATAGCCTCGCTATTGAACAAGAAAAAACAACCATTACCGTTGGCTTATCGATGGTAGATTAATAGCAATTCTTCTTTCTTTACCTATGTATTAAACATGGCATGTTCAACATACAAGACGACCTCAAGCATGGTTTTCAATGTTGTATGCAAAAATCAGCACATGGGATTCATTATTTATCAACCTAAATCCATCGATTCCTCCGGTTTTCACTAGGCATCCGAGCCTCCCTCGGGCATCGCCTCGAAATCTATCGATAGCGGCATTGTCTCGAAATCCATTGATAACGGCATCGCCCCGAATTCTATCGGCGGCAACAACGTCCCGAAATTCATCGGTAACGGCTATAGTCCCTCGTGAGATCATGCAACAATCATCAAACAATTTGGTTCTTATCTTCATAACATTAGCTCATGCAATCATATGACGCTTGTGTGATCCATGCTCTATAAGGCGAATTGCCTAACATGCGGATCGCAGTCAAAGGCACGTGGCTCGGTCCGCCATGCCAAGCGCCGACTTGGAGCTGGACTTGGCCCGGATCTACACGCCTCAATGAAAACCCACACCAAGCCAAGTTCGTCCCGTGACGCCACAACATGAGTACGAGACCATATGACACCCCGTTTTGTGACTCATATGTTCCTTGACTCATGGTTATGATACACAATAACAAGCACACAACAAGCATCAAACACGATTGCCACTCAAGCTCAAACACACAACACCACGTCCTAACCAAAATATAGGGAATTCACTTACTACTCAAGGTCCTAGGGTATTTTGATGTTGGTGTGTGACCGGGAGAGGTGACCCAGAATGGTGAGGGGACAATGGCCGAGAGGATGGCCAAGAATGAAAGGGAGACCGAGAGGAAGAGAGGTCGAGAAAGATGAGAGCGAGAGAGAGTGGCTGCTTAGTTTGGGGAAAGGATGAAATGCTATGGAGACTCATCTATTTATAGCCAAACTTCTCATGATTAACTTGCCAAATCGACCAGTGATCTTCTCTCAAGTGGTGCCTACAATGTAGGGAAGATCTTATCCAATCTAAGGCTTAATAATTTGATGGTTCAATTAGCTCACAAGTGTCTCATTAGGGTCATCATACCCTAGCTTAGGACACATGAGTCATCTTATGCATTAAATTTTATAGGGACACCTAAGCTTCTATTATTGGTTCTTCATTAATGTTCTTGTCTTGGCTGTCATTATTGTCTTCAAATCTCCTTGGGCATGAGACTTCCCCAAGAACATTCAAAGATACTCAATAATTGAAGATATTATAAGATAGGATCTTCCTAATGATTATTCTTCAATTATTGGGTCAAGTTGACTTGGTCAAATTTTGCTTCTTGCTCCCCAAGGCTTGGCCAAAATGTGCTGGTTCTTGCCCTTTTGAATTGCTTAATTATAAACTAAAGACAATAGGCTTATAATTCTCCAAAAATTAGTAAATATAATTAGCAAAGTGCCTAAGTAAATGGGGAATTTCCGAGTTTATAACAATCGACCATCCCGTTCATGTCGAGGTTCGATGTAGAAATCCTTCTAAATATGACCAAACATAACCAAGCTAAAGTCCAAGTCCAAATGTGTTAGTTCGGGCTAGTAGGACTGATTAGACGCATAGCCTGTGCAATCGAGTCTGACCGAGCACACTGTCGGGCCATACGGGCACATGGCTGGGCGCACGAGCATGGTGCTGGGTTGCACAAGCGGTGTGCCGAGCACAATACCGAGTCACACAAGCAAGGGGCCGGTTCATGGACCAAACACATGCATTAGCTCATTAATGGGCACAATGCATGGTTCATAGCCAAGTCCATTGGACACGAAACTAGGTCGGAGCTGGATCTGACGGGCACAATACCTAGCACAAAGGTCAGGCACAATGACTAACACACAGCCGGACACGGGGCCTATCCATGGCCTAGCTGACGAGGGCCGGTTCATGACCAGACACAAGGCCTTGGCCGACATGGCTAGCACAATTCCTGGCCCGCAACCAAGCCATTAGGCTCTTGGCCTAGCACATGGCTCGATCCATGGCCTACCCAACTTAATGCAATGATTCGTGGCTGATTCGCAACCAATCCAAATTCAAGTATTAACGATCCATAGTCGACCCTCGATTGTCATATAGTTTCATGGAATCCAGTACCACGAGATTATCCCATGGTCATCCGAGACCGATGCATGGCCATGCGGAATCACCCACGATCGGTACATGTCGTCACGGCACTGATCCATGGTGGTCCTGGACCTTTCTACAAATGGCGCTTATGGTCGAAAAGTCAATCCACAGTCGCATCACTCTAATTGAATTACGTGATCGAGGAGTCATTTTATTGTCGATCCCTAGGCTAATTTATGAACAATCTTTCGATCGAATCATGATCAACCCTTAGTACACTCATTCCAATTATATTATTCGTTCTATTACCGACTCTCGGATCGAACTGCTTGCCCATTCTATTACTATTTACCTATGGTCATCTGGGTCCAAATTTGGGGATGTCACAAGTTGGTGGTGTCATAGCTCTAGATCTGTCAAAATAGGTTATAAATTTATTTCTTAACTTATATTTAATGGGCTGAATTGTTATATATATTAGTTATATTTAGCAAATGGGTTATAAATGAATTTAGAATGATAAAGTCAAAATAATATGAATGTTAAATAAATTCACAACTTACTTAACCCAATCCACATTTATTACTCTCTCTTCACTCTCTTTAGCCCTCACTTAATCTCACGCTTATCCACTTCGCGCTCTAACCTCAAATTATCTATGAGTTTTCCTAGGGTTAAATATGGAAGTGTTTTAGTAATATGGGTCGAGTCAGGCATGTATTGGGTATGAGTTAAATCGAGTATAGCTCACTAAATTTGTATTGTATGAAATAGGTTAAATTGATCAATTTGAGTCATACTATTTTCGACCCAACCCAACCCAACTCACCCATTGGACAGGCTCGTGGAAGGAGGAGCTTTTGGGGTGCTTGAACTATGCACTCTTTATTGAAGTTGATTAATGGATGCAACTGTGATTTGGCCTTTTCTTTCCCTTTCGCATATAAATGATTTTCCACGTAGATCTATGGTGTGATTGCTCTCTCTAATTCCTCTCTTTTTACTTATATTTTCTATTGTGGTTGTTGGTTGATGAGTTTCATATCTTTCTTGGTGTGGTAGGTTAAGGTTCTTTCATCTTAATAGTTTTAAAAAAACCGAAAGGAAAAAGATTGAGATGACAAATGAACATTTGATTTGTAGAACGCATTCCTGAGGTCCAACATGACCACTAGATTGGATCTTTGGAGTAAAACGCATTCCTTTAGTCCATAAAATTTGTAGTGGATCACATTGAAAAATGTAAAATAATCCAAAAAATCTCAAATTTATTACACTTTTACCAATTTGACTCTAAACTTATTGTATTTTTGTCAATTTGGTCCTAAATCCTTTTACTTCTTGCCAATTGAGTCAATCCGACTAATTTTGGCCAAAAATCACTGACGTGGACGCCGGGTGACCTACGTGGCACTAATGTGGATAATTTTTAATTACAATTTTTATGTTTTTATTTTTATTTTCTATCCTTTTTCCTTTTTTCTTTTTTTTCCTCTCCTTCTTCCTCCTCCAACTTGTCGCCGAGAAAAATAAAAATATCGAAAAATATCAAAAAATATTAAAAAGTATTCACGTCAGCGTCACGTAGGCCAGTCGGTATCCACGTCAATACTTTCCCGCAAAAATTGACCAGATGGACTTAACTGGCAAAAAGTGAAAAGGTTTAAGACTTAATTGGCAAAATTAAAAGGTTTATAACTGAATTGACAAAAATGCAATAAATTTCGCACTTTTTTGATAATTTTGCCATTAAAAAATGAGCACATTTTCGAGGACCATTCAAATAAAAGGGCATCAATTAATTGAATTATAAGTTTTTTTTCTTGAAGACATCACTGTTTATCACACTTTCTAATCGTACCCCTTTAGTGCGCACACAAATGCACGATGGCCAATGTTAAACGACACTCATCTGTTTGCAAATTACATTTGCTCTTGTAGCATCATGATCAACAATATATAACCCAAATTGAGACCCGTAAATCTCCTAAGTAATCCCGAATCTGATGAGCCTCTTCCGCAGGATCTCGAAGACGACGTCCGGGTTGCCCGGCAAACATCCGCATCCACTTGAACAAGTAGTTGATTGGCACTTTCTTGGACACACCGGACCAGCTCGAAGCTGCAATCTTGCTCTCACCCACCATGTGTACAATACCCCTTTCTTTGTTCCCTCTCCGGCAAAGGCATTATATTGAACCTGAGCCCTTCCTCATGTATGAACTCCTTCAAATGGTTCCTCAACATCTACTTGAACAACTCGTGTTCCATCCTCAAATCTCTATGCCCGTACTTGACCATGCATCGGTAGATGTTCAGCTCATAGGGGAACGGAAAAAAACTGTTCCGTGTAAGTGGCTTTGCTCGTCGGAAGCAACTTGATCAAGATGAGCACCAAGTGCAGTGCCGGTACGTTCGCAATTTAGGGAGCAAACGCCGGGGAAATGCTGTGGACAATCTCCATGTAGAACAGACCGAGATCCAAGATCCAACGGATCCTCTTCTGGATGCTATCTTGACGACTTCCTCGGTGGAGACCTTGTCGTTGAGTTCGAAATGTACTTCTTTCAGTACCGACAGTTTCCATCTGAACATGATGGTCGCCGTTAGGACAGTGAAGAGCGAAGCAGGTACAAACCAAGCTCAGACACAGAAGCTCAATGAGTGCGATTGTGAGGACATACGCCAAGATGGGAACGATGTTTGTAGGAAGCGTGTATAGGGAGAATCGACTAACCTGTTCGATGCACTCCAAATCAAATAATTTCCAGGATCGTTTGTTGAACCTTGAATCACCGCAAACGATGAACGAATTTACTTCACGTTGGTCCGAATACAATCACAAGGAAAATATTCTTGTTCCACAGCGTTAATGCCGATTGTCTTCTGAAAGTAGAAACGGAATCCTAATGCCTTGATCGAGAGAGAGTTCTTTATTTCTCTTTTTCGTGTCTTGTTTTTGTGTGTCGAAGAAGTTGTCTTAACTTCCATTAAGAAACTCTCTTCGTACCTCTTCAAAGGGTGTCTCTTAGACACACCTCTTATTAGGGCAAATGGTGTCCCTTGGACACGCACATCATGGGCGGACCGACGAAATATAACAATGTTCGTCTTCCATATCATGATCGTCGCGATCAGGAGGAAGGTCGGACTTGTGAAGACCATTGCTATTCCTGTTACAGCGATAATCAAAATTCTCATGATTCTAATTTAGTCTAGGCATCAACCTTAAGCTCTCAACTAGCCTTGTCATTGAACAACTGTAAGAAAAAAATTGTTTATTCAGGAGATATGCCTGAGCTTCCTTACCATAAGCAGTATTTCCAAGCTTGACAGTGTTCTTGAGCCAAAGGGTGACTCCCACGCATGCCTACATGAGGAAGGCGTTCATCTCCGGATATACATTCGGCCTTCGAGCTCTTCCGAAGTGTGTCTGACTCGCGAGAAACACCAGAGTGTGACGGACCATTTGCTTATGGAAAAGGAAGCCGAGATCAAGGCCTGACTAGCAATAATCGCTGCCATTGCAGTCACGACGAACACAGGCCAGTATGCCGGTTCTGCGAACTCTAGCCAAATGTATATGTAAGGTGCGCGCAAAATATTTGTAAGCACGCATCACCTGGAAAAGCAATATTAACAGGACTTACTCGGAAATGAACTGTAAAAGAGAGTTGCAGAATTCTCGGTCTGCTTTCGAAGGTATCAAGCTCGACCAAAGTATGGGAGATCAATGGAAGGATGGCCGACAAGGAGTGAGCTTATTTGAATCGCGCGGACGCCTGAAACCGGCTCTCTGATCAGCCATTTTATTCAAATTTTCTGTCGACAAATTCCCTCCCGACCGCCCCTCCGAACCCAAATCCCAGTCCCGGCACCGATAACTTCCGACCCTTACGAGCGCAACCGCAAAAATGGAAGAATTTTCCCTCACGTAGCAAAGTAAATTGGAATTTGATCTCGCATGTCGCCATTTTAAACCGGCATTATCTAAGGCGTCGGGAAACACTTTCGAGTGATTTAATATTTTGATTAAAGTTACCGCAGACTTCTCGAAGCTGCTCATGCTCCACCATGTTGAATGTCTAGTTATGGCAAGACAAGGCCATGTTACGGGCACCGCCCAATTGTTTCCATTATTAGCAATTTGATAACTAACCATTAGTTGACACTCATATTGTACTGGAGGATCCGACCTGAAATCCAAAAAAGAGATGAAGATTTCATAATAGTTAATATTACTCCATTTATTTCGCATAAAATAAATTATTTGATAAATATATTAAAAAAAATATCACTCGTGCAGTCTCGAAATAATTAATCGACAATAAATGCTTTCATTGTCTCAATAATTTATGTCTAAATATTTTCATGAACGATGAAAATATTTTTCGTTTGTTAAATTTGGTGGGCGATATATACGATTATTTTTATGAAAAGTATTTTTGTTTTTTTGATTATTCGTTTTTTCCGTTTAATAAACTAACCAACTTCTCTGTTTCCACTTACAGCGTCTTCTCCAAGCTCAACGCACGGCGGGAGCTGTGTCTTCCACCTGCCTTCTTCGCCAAGGTATCCGATCCTGCGCCTACAAGTCTCCAATTTCCCTAGGGTTTCTCCGATCATCCCCAATCCCAATCAGGTGTCTCTCTATCTCTGGTTTTCGGGTTTTGCTGGATTTTTCGCTTTGCAATCTCGCTTCGAGGCTCGTGATCGCCTGTGGCCCGCCGCCGTTTCGCCATCGAATTCCGTCCGGTTGGTCTCAAGTTGATCGGCCTCGGACATCTTGCCGTGCTCTTGTTCTCGGAGGGATTGCACCTTGGTTGTTGGCTTTTCGACTTTTTCAGGTTGGAGTGTGAGGTTCTATGCTCTGTTTGCTTGGCCAGAAGTGTGGAAAGCTTGTTGATATGTTTTTGTCAATGGTAGACTGAAGTTAGGGTTGAGTTGTGGAATTTGAGTTAGAATTACCTGAGGTTAGAATTCCTGGTGCAGGTCAATACGGCGAGTCAGATTAGGAAGCTGATACTGCTCAAGATGATAGTGGCATTATCAAGTTTTGGGAAAGATGGATCATTCAATAGTCCAAGATTAAACCAGAGTCCTAATAGGATACTTGTAATTATTTGAATACTTCTCTGGCGGATTAGTGATTGTCCTGCTGGAAGCAGTCAGAAAATTTTTTGGCCTTGCGGAAGAGTAGTTTTCCTAGGCTTTATTGCATCGTTGGATTTGGTTCAGACTCGCAATTTTTCTTTCGTCGATGACTTAATCAGCTTCTACGTGCAGATTTGGTGTTGAGAACCCAATTGTGGAGATATGGAGGCGAATGAGAGGCAAACAATTGATTTAGAACAAGGATGGGAGTTTATGCAAAAGGGTATAATGAAGCTCAAGAATATCCTTGAAGGGCTTCCTGGGACTGAGTTCAGCTCGGAAGAATACATGATGCTCTACACGTAAGCCTTGCTTTTGAATTTGTGACTTCAGGAGTTGTGATACTTAGAATTGTTATCCTAATGCCTTGATTGGTTTGATAATGGTTGATTTTTTTTCCTTCTCAATCCTCCCGGCAGTACTACTTACAAAATGTGTACTCAAAAGCCTCCGCATGATTACTCCCAGCAACTGTATGACAAGTATAGAGAATCTTTTGAAGAGTATATCATGTCAACGGTGAGGAAGATTTACTGTCCACGACTCCCTTTTACTGTTATATTGGTTGTTGTTGGAGTTGCTTTCTTGTATATGCCATTGACTTTCTCAATGGCTGGTGTAGTAGTTGGGTGCTTTCTTTTTTCTTTTACTTGCATTGCCTAAGTATCAGTTTTGTATAGTAAGTACGTGTCTTCATTTAAAAATTCATGACAGTGTCCTTCAATTCTTTAGAAATTTTCAGGGCTGTTTTTCTTCATTATAGCCTAGTACTTTCTCTTTATTCTTTAGAAACGGTATTTTATGATTGTTTTTGTGAATTTTAGAAAAGATAGTAATTTCAAGATAGAAGAACTGTCGCATGAGGTGAAAGGTTGAGTTGTTTTTGGAGAATAGATAGTATCGACTGACTGAGATTACATAAAGTGGATCAACAAAGAGTCGGCTGTCAGAAGAAGTCTGGTGACAAGGTTTCTGGAAGAATAAATAGCTCCAAAAGAACAGCAGAAAAGCCAAGAATGGTTAATAGATTCAAAATTTTTCCGCAAAGGAGTCTAGTAAAATTCTAGAGAGTCAATTTCTTTGTCAGTGCAAAGAGTCATTTATTGCTGCAACTTAGATGTAATCTGGGGGGAGATAGCTCATCATTCTGCTCTACTACCAAGCTAATGTACTATGCCCAAACTTATTGCCACTTAAGTTGATGGTCAAACAAAAAGAAAAGAAGAGAAAAGAAAAAGGGCTGAAGTTTGCTGTTTTATGGAGCTTTGTCCAATATTTAGATGTTAATATGCCTTATTTTCGACTCTGCAGTCAACTCCTCCAGAATTTTGTTGCTTGCTGACTTGTAGCCCATGATTCTAGGGTTTGGCCATTTACCTATATTAGGAGAAATTGAGGAAGTGTACATTCTTTCCCCGTCCTCCTTGTTCTTGCTTTCTCCTTCTCCTCTTCTCTCAACATGAGATCAATTTGCATATATTGCTTAAATAAGAACGTTATTATTTTATTTTATTTTTTTGGGCAGTCGGATAATTAATTATCTTATGATTATACGAATGCAGAGTTGGTTATTATCTGTATTTAGCTTATTGGTTATATCTAGCTCTGTCATTTATGTGGCTCCATTCTCCTCATCCATTAAAAAATCTGCTCCTGCTTACAATTTAGGTATTGCCATCATTAAGAGAGAAGCATGATGAGTTTATGTTGAGAGAGCTTGTCAAAAGGTGGGCGAATCAGAAAGTTATGGTTAGATGGCTTTCTCGTTTCTTCTATTATCTAGGTCGCTACTTCATTGCAAGGAAATCACTGCCACCCCTTGATGAAGTTGGCCTGACCTGCTTCCGCGAACTGGTATGAATTGTTGTTCTCTTTTTTTTTTTTTTTTTTTGCGGAATTTAGCTTAGATTGCATCCTAGGATAGTTGTGGCCTTTAGACAGTTCATAATTGATTTGTTGGTTGACTCTGATAGAGTCATTTTCAGTTTCCTTCATAGATGCCACACTGAAATTTGACTATTGTACATTGTTTGCTGTTTTAAAGGTATATCAAGAGTTAAAGGAGAAAGTAAGGGATGCCGTGATCATATTGGTATATTTGTGTTCATTTAACTACAGTCCCTTTCTGTCTTCTGTGTTAACGTTGAATTGACTAACATACATTGTTTACATTAGATTCATCAAGAACGTGAAGGCAAGCAAATTGATCGAGCTTTATTGAAGAATGTATTGGATATATTCCTGGAAATTGGCATGGGAAAGATGGATTATTACCAAAATGATTTTGAAGCAGCTCTGCTGAAAGATACTGCTGCTTGTTATTCCCGTAAAGCTTCAAGTTGGATTCTAGAGGACACCTGTCCTGATTATTTGTTGAAGGTGAATAAGAATTTAATACCTGTCTAATCATTTGCATCTTGATGATGATGATATTTCATAAGTTTGATGGTTGATATTGGGATTCCCAGGCTGAGGAGTGCCTAAAACAAGAGAAAGATAGGATTTCTCATTACTTGCATTCTAGCAGTGAGCCCAAGCTACTAGAGGTTTGTCCCTTTACTTGTGTTAATTTTGGCTTTTATGGTTCGTCTGATGAGATAACTTGTGCAATTGACTATGAGTATAGTTTATATCTTTGATTCTTGTTTAGATTTTGAATATTCCAAGATCCAGATGAAATTTGGTCCATACACTTTTTAGTTTTGCTATTACAATCTTTTTGCTCTTTCTTCAGAAAGTTCAACATGAGTTGTGGTCTGTATATGCAAGCCAACTACTTGAAAAAGAGCATTCAGGATATCATGCATTACTCAGTGATCATAAGGTATTCTGGCTCCGCTTTTGTCCCTTTATGAGCATCTGATCCTAAATATTTTTTAGGCGTATTTACCTACCAAGTTTTCTGATACTGTTTAGGTTGAAAATTTGTCGAGGATGGTCAGGGTTTTCTCAAAAGTACCAATATTCTTGGATCCTCTCGCTAACATATTGAAGCAGGTCCTTTTCCTGTCATCCATGTTGGATCCACATTAAGTTACACTTGCCTTTGTCAGCCTTTACCTTGTTTTTCATACCTCATATGTCAGCATGTCAATGACGAGGGCACTGTCTTGGTCAAACAAGCAGAAGATGCAGCTGGCAGCAAGAAGGTTGGTTCTCAATTTATCAGTCCATGGCTATGACTTTTTCTTATGAATTTGCAGAATTTTCTCTAGTTCATTCGAAGGAACAAAGTCTCCTTCCATTCTTCTGTACAGTTGGATCGTCATCGGACACTGAATTTGCTTGCTTTAATCATCAGTTTCTGCTCTCTCATCTCAAAATAATTCTGCGTCCTTCAGTGTTGTCTTGATGATCCATAATCAAATGAATCAACAGAGGGAGACTCAATTGGATTAACATGGCAAAAGAAAACAAGCTGAGATTTCGGAATGTTTTGGACTAAAATCTGATGTCATTCATTGATGTAGCCTTCTAGATTAAACAAACTATGCATAAAGTTATTATAACCATAAGATCACTGTCAACCTTTAGTGAAAATGGAATATTTTGATTGTCCATGGCTATCTGGGATAGCCTTTCTGGTTGGACTATTGTCCTTCTTACAGAATAGAGACCTGCTAGGATTCTAGTAAGTTTCATGTTTTTTCAGTTACAGCAGGGTGCTAGCTACTTGGAGCAGTATTAGCGTCAGCAAGTTAGTTTATCCCCTATGCTAATTGCAATATAGGCTAGTCGAATCAAAACAGGGTTTGTTGCTGACTTAGATCACCGTTTTGGGAAGAAGTTTCTCCTTCATTCAAAAAGATGGAAATTAATCTTCAAATAAAAAGATTGACCTACAAAAAAAATGCAGCTTGCCACGAGAGACTAGTTGAGCATTGTCCCAAAAGGAAATCTAGAAAGATAAGTTTTGCGGGGTAAGTGTGTGTGTGCACGCGCACGCGCGCCGTGTGTCTCAATGTACAAAAAATGCAGCTTGCCATGAGAGACTAGTTGAGCATTGTCCCAAAAGGAAATCTAGAAGGATAAGTTTTGCGAGGTAAGTGTGTGCATGTGTGTGTGTGTGCACCCGTGTGTCTCAATGTACAAAAAATGCAGCTTGCCATGAGAGACTAGTTGAGCATTGTCCCATAAGGAAATCTGGAAAGATAAGTTTTGCGGGGTAAGTGTGTGTGTGTGTGTGTGTCTCTGTGTGACAACTTCATATTGGAGGAGAATAACCCAAAGATTAGGAGCCAATATAATATGGTGTTTGGAAAGATGTAAATCACACTAGTGACCACTAGATATGCCATACATTCCAAGATCTGACCACTAGATATGCCATACATATTCCAAGTATACATGTTAGCATAGATAGCTGACACATATGCATTGTTATGTTATTGTTTTAGCATTCGGGCCTATGTGAACCACGATCTGAAGTAGTAATTCAATCATTCAACTATGATTGCAATGCCATTCTGTGTACCAAGAGACCTGGCTTATTGCATACTCATGCCTGTACTGCTATTATGTATAGTAATGAACCACTGTCCGTGAAACATTCGACAGGATTTTCAAAAGGTCTGCATGTACAGTTGTAGTCTTCTCTTGAACAGATATTGTAAGGAGTTTATTGAAGCTCTAGCAGTCATTTAGTTTGAATTACGTGGTGCAATTTTTTATTTAGTATGATGCTTAGGAAATTGTCCTGCAATGCTTTCTAGCTTTAGGTTTTCATAGAGGAACTTGCTCTTCACCAAGTTACCATTTGTGTGTCATTTTAATTCCGATCTAAATCCAACTCGACTTTTGGGACTCGTCATCCTTATCACTCTGTAGTTATAGCGTGTGGTTTGTACATCTATCATAAATGCATACCTTTGTTTTGATTTGTAACATTTTATGAAGCAAGCAATTAGTCCCTTCGTTCCTTTTAACAGGCCGATAAGAAGGATGTAGTTGGCTGGCAGCAACAGTTAGTGCAATCGATCTTCCACTTCTTCTCCATAAGTAAATAAATTTTGTTGGACTGTCTAGGAGCATTGATTCAACTCATTGTTGGCAGGATTTCGTGAGGAAAGTGATTGAGCTACATGATAAGTACATGGCATATGTGAATGAACGTTTCCAGAACCACACCCTTTTCCATAAGGTTCATATCTTGTGATTGAAGTGATTTCAAAAAGCTACATCAGATATAGACTCATTTGGATGTTCCTTCTGACAGGCATTTAAGGAGGCTTTTGAGGCCTTTTGCAACAAGGGTGTTGCGGGAAGCTCAACTGCAGAGCTATTGGCTACTTTTTGTGATAATATACTAAAGAAGGGAGGTAGTGAAAAATTGAGCGACGAAGACATCGAAAAAACACTTGAGAAGGTTTGTTGTTTGGACATTAATTTTTGTAATGTAGTCTAGCATCATTTATTAAAGTATCACAGGTGGTTATTGTACCTTTTGCAGGCAGTAAAGCTGCTCGCATATATCAGTGACAAGGATCTTTTTGCTGAGTTTTATAGGTAATATTTTTAGTATGGGAGGCGTATAGTGCATAGCCTACTGACCGTACTGTTGGAAATGAAATTAACTAAATCTTTTATGTCACAGTATCCACAGTAATACTGTATAAAAGATAGTTCATGATATAATGAAATTAGGCTTACTAGTTTTATACATCAAAACTAGTTCTGTCAGTTTCCTGAGTACTTTATATCATAGGACACTAGACCCTCGAGTAATGGGTGCAAGTTTACTAAGGGTACTGTGCTAGTCTTTGTGCCAATGATCTTCAAGATGAAGAACCTAAATTCTCAAGATTGATTTCTCTTATATATTAATTAACATCTCTCTTCTGTACTCTATAGTAAAAGAGAAATTGATTACAGTGATTCTGAGAATACACATCAAGCATGTTATTCATGTCTGCAAACAAAATTTATATGCATTAGAATATGAAACTTAGCCATATCAATTTTTCGAAACAAATGCCTCATCCACTAAGTGGGATCTGTTATGCAGATCCAATTTAATATTCCATTGTTGTCGTTGTCCATTATAATTGACGCTTGGTGATGCCGTCAAACTGCTTACTAATAATCATCAAAACTGCCAGGAAGAAGCTTGCTAGACGATTTCTCTCTGATAAGAGTGCCAATGATGACCATGAGAGAAGTATGCTGACGAAATTAAAGCAGCAATGCGGTGGTCAGTTCACATGGAAGATGGAAGGGATGGTTGGTGTTCCTAGATTTCCTTCTTAAGAACTAGTTTCACCTGCAGCCAATACGTTCCTAATTCACTTCTCCGTGTACCAGGTTACGGATTTGACGTTAGCAAAGGAAAACCAAACAAGTTTTGAAGAGTATCTCAGTAATAATCCAAATGCAAATCCTGGCATTGACTTGACAGTCACGGTTCTGACTACTGGTTTTTGGCCAAGTTACGAGTCCTTTGATTTGAACCTTCCAGCAGAAATGGTACTTGCAGAATTTTGCTGAGATATAAAATTTGAAGATTTGTTTGATGTTCTTAGGCAATTTCCGATAGTTGAAATAGATTACTTCTCTCTGATTTAAAAGTCATTGTTAATTTATGGTTGTTTCAGGTAAAGTGCGTCGAAGTTTTCAGGGAATTCTACCAGACAAAAGCAAAGCATCGAAAGCTAAATTGGATTTATTCATTAGGGACTTGTAACATTATTGGTAAATTTGAGCCAAAAACCATGGAGTTGATAGTGACAACATACCAGGCAATTTGTTTTTTGAACTTTTTGTTTTTATCAATTTTGACATCTGGTGCTCTTTGGGATTCGTTCTTTCTTGTTATGTTTTTTTTTTTTTTTCGGTTGAAAACTTTTTGTCCCCTCTCTATTGCTTTGTAGGCCTCAGCTCTGTTGTTATTCAACTCGTCTGATAGACTGAGTTACTCGGAGATAATGACCCAGTTGAATTTGACTGATGATGATGTTGTGAGGCTTCTCCACTCCTTATCATGTGCCCAGTACAAGATCCTTAGCAAAGAACCAAACACAAAAGCCATTGCTCGTACTGATCACTTTAAGTTCAACTCCAAGTTCACTGAGAAAATGCGGAGGATCAAGGTATAACCGACTGTTTTTAGATTGTCCTGATATGTCTGACTTTGTCTTTCTACATCGACCTTTAATTGCAATCCTGTTTTAGTTTTTCTCCCCTAATGTGTGTCAGTGCAATCTTGTTTTAATATGTCCCAACATTCAGATTCCTCTTCCTCCCGTAAATGAGAAGAAGAAGGTGATACAAGATGTTGATAAGGATCGGAGATACGCAATCGATGCCTCACTTGTGCGTATCATGAAGAGTCGAAAAGTTTTGGGTTATCAGCAGTTGGTCATGGAATGTGCCGAGCAGTTGGGTCGAGTGTTTAAGGTCTTTACTAAACACCGGGTCGACCCATCACCTTCATCCTGGTTCTGTCAGTTTTTGTGTCGACTGATCTTTGTTTTGTTGCAGCCTGATGTCAAGGCAATCAAGAAAAGGATTGAGGACTTGATCACTCGAGACTATTTGGAGAGAGACAAAGACAACCCCAGTCTGTTCAGATATCTGGCATGACATTTTCTGGATGATTGTCCAGATCGAGTGACCTCTGCTCCTGCAATGGCACGGGAACAAGTTCGAGATCCCTTTGGTGGTGGCGCCGGAAACAATGTAATCGCGTCTCTCCTCGGTGCTGGGAAGGTAGGACCTCAGAATGCTTGTAAATTTTGTCAACACGACTGAGCGTGAACAGGTGGAGTTTGTGTTTTTGCCGTGTTGTAAAGTATTTAAAGGAAACGGTGCACCAAAAGTTTACATAAAACTTATCAATTGAGTCCTAAAAAACTTTCAAAGTGCAATCAAGTCAAACTTATCAAATTTGTGCAATTTAACTCCAGAAATTGTCCAATGAGTCCTAAATCAATTGTACATATGTCATTTCAGTCATAATCTTTTAAATTTTGTTAATTTTTTTCTAATTCTTTTCTAGAAATTCCACTGTTGTCTTTTTTGTCGATTTTCGACGGAAGGACTATGCCATGTTAATAATTTTCAGTGAAAATTTAAGGACTACGTTGGAATTTCGTGCTAATGTAGGATTAAATCAATAAAATTGAAAAGTTTTGGATTAGATTTGCGCTCGTGCAATAGGTTAAGGACTGATTTGGTAATTTTTCCTCCAATTTGGCTAACGGAAAATACCGACATTGACGTGCCACCATGGGTTGTCGAGATGTGGCAATTTTTATTATTTTTCGAAGAGGGAAGCGCTAATGCGACATATGCTTCCTTGGTCCAACATTTTGGCACTTGTCAAATTTGTCCACTAAAGAAAAAAATTGTCCAAAAAGTCATATACCTATGCTAATTTAGTCCTAAATCTTGCAATTTTACCAATTGAGTCCTAAACATTTAAAAAAATCTTTTGACAATTTGTCAATTGAGTCCATCCAAACCAATTTTAGCTAAAAAGCATTGGCGATAATCTTTCATTATTTTATGTGACATGGCTAAGTCTTAATGTGAACATTTTTAATAATATTTTAAATTTTTTATTGTTCTTATGTTTTTTTCCCTTTTCTTTACTTTTTTTTTGTTGTTGTTTGGAGGATCCCTGCTGGCCACAAGCGAGGGCCGCGTGACCCTCGCTAGCTAAAGCGAGGGCCGCCAAGCCCTCGTCTGGTCACAAGGGAGGCTGCCAAACCTCGACTAGTGGCCAGCGACATTTGGTCAGAGACCCTTGCCAGCCATTTCTCCAAAACCCAGAAAAAAAAACTGTAAAGAAAAAGGAAAAAAAAAAAAAAAAAACCATAAAATATTCTATAAAATATTAAAATCGATTTAAAAATGTCAACGTCTAGCTCCGATCGTCACGAACGTGCCATGTAGGATGATCGACGTCCACATTAATAATTGTCGGCCAATTTTGGCCATATGAACTCAATTGGCAAAGCATAAAAAAGGTTTGGACTGAATTGCCAAAATTAAGAGGTTTAAGATTGAATCGTCAAAAGTTCAATAAGTTTGTGACATTTTGGACAATTTTCCCCGCATTCAAGTCCATCCGTTAACTCCGTCTGATTTGGCTAGCGAAAAATACTTACGTGACTTTTCTTAATGCTTTTTTAAGACAAGTGATATTGACGTGGCATCTACTAAGTTCTACGTTAGAAAATTTCACAAACTGAAAAGGGAAAGAGATTAAAAAAATCAGACAAGAAAAAAAAAAAAAAAAAAGAAAAAGAAAGGGTGGGATCATCGGTTTTGCTGCGCCTCGACCCTCGTCGGGTTTATATTTTCGAAAAGAGAAATTCTCGACATTTTCAGAAAAGTCTCTGTCGAAAGATTCTCGAAGCTCCAACACAGCTACCGAGCCCTTTCGAAACTTTATGAAGCGTCAGAACTGGACCACAAAAAGAAGGAGAAAGCCTCAGCGAAGCTTTGAGGACTTCGTCAAAGCCTCGAAAGATGGGACATTTGAAAATGCAACCAACACGTTGTCGTGTGATTTTCCAGCTCTTGTCAAGGAGAAGAGTTGAGATGTCCACATCGATGGAAATTGGGTCCGCATCTAAAGACCGATGGCAATGGATCTACCCCTGAAGCAAAGCAGTCATCTCGCTCTCGCTCTCGAATTCTTCTCTCCTCTCGCCCTCTTAAACTTTCCCAGTTTCGTAACTCGCGGTTCAAATACGGAGAGAGATTTTGCAGCTGTTTTTCGTTAGGTTTCGCGGTTCTCTTTCCAGGACAAAGGAAAATGTCTCGGATCGGAAAATTGAGGCCGAATCTGGACAAGGACAGCACTCAGGTGCTTAGCCTCGCCATCCCGGAGCGAGTCGAACATTGAAAGAAAGTTGTATTGGGTTGTTGGAGAGTCGCGAGGATGTTGGCGGATCTGTGTTTTGGTTGAAGGTTTTAGATTTGAAGAATCGGACTCTGTTTTGGTTCCCAAGGAAAGCCAAAATCCCAAAATAGACAAATCAATCCTTTCCTTTCTTCATTCAATAAAAAATAAGAGTCGCCGGCCCTTGCCAATGCCTAGATGAGGGTCGTCAGAGAAGGGGAATCAATGGTTTTGCCTTTTTTTTCCTTTAAATCTTAGCTTTTTCGTTTTCGTAATTCTTATCTTTTTTTTAGGTTCAAAATGGGAAAATGACATATATGATTCATGAAATTTGGCCCAACATGCAATGTCGTCCTTGAATTTTTAATTTGTTCAATATGATCTTTAAACTATAGTCTAGTGTGTAATGTCGTCTCTGAATTTTCAATTTATTTAACGTGATCTCTGAACTTTTGATACATATTCAATCTAGTCTTTGGACTATATAAAAATATTTAATATTGTTTATAAACTTGAATTAATAGAAGAACGATATTAATATTTTCACATAGTCCAAGAACTAGGGGTAAGCATGGTTCCAAGATAGAACTTGGAATTTGAGAACTAGACCGATAGAACCTATTGATTATAGGTTCCAGGGTATACATGATAGATGCCACGTTCCAAAATTTGAAAAAAACCTATTTCGACGGGTAGTTTCCTTGTTTTAGGTAGGTGGAATGTCCTGAAACCTGAAATAAGTTTTTGTGTTTTTTTTTATGTTGTCGCACGATCCCGTGGTATTCCATGGCGTTCGAAAACAAGTGATAATGTAAAACCACTAGTTTGAGCTTTCATTTTGTGACTAAGACATTTATTTTGTTAATGTTTTATCTTCTTCATGTGTCTAAATATAAGTTGTAATTAGTGGAATGCAACAGCAATTAGTGGTCATTAAAGGTGATAATTCACTATAATCATTCAATTAATAATACAGGTGGAACATTGGCAGACCTTGAAACCAACCTTGGAATCGGTAATAGGGTAGATTCCAGGTTTCAAGGTATACGGGAGTAGGTTTTAGGTTCCCAAAAATGAAAAACTTGTTCCAACGGGCGGGTTTTAGGCTTCAGGTGGAACCTGTTTGGAACTTGCCTGAAACCTGAAACTACTCATCCATACCAGAGACTAGTTTGAATATATACCAAAAGTCTGGAAATCTTATTGAACAAATTAAAAGTTCATAGACCATATTGCACATTAGGCTAAAGTTTAGGGACCACATTGAACAAATGAAAAGTCCAGAAATTGCATTGCACATTGATTAAAGTTTATGAACTATTTACGTTATTATCCCTTTCAAAATTTTAAGTTTTTTTTTTTTGATGTGGCTCTTGGTGGGCGCCATATCAATGCCACGTGTCTTAATAATGAAATAAAAATCGCCACATCAAGCATTTTCATTAATCAAATTGGACAGAGTTAACGAAAGGACTTGATTCCATCAATGGGACTTTATTGCACTTTTTGAAATTTTTAGGACTTAATTACACTAACGTTACTAATAATCAGGACATGATATATGTTCAATCTAGTCTTTGGACTATATAAAAATGTTTAATATTGTTTATGAACTTAAATTAATAGAAGGATGATATTCATATTTTCACATAGTCCAAGAACTAGGGGTGAGCATGGTTCCAAGATAGAACCTGAAATTTGAGAACCAGATCGATAGAACCTATCAATTCTAGGTTCCAGGGTATACATGGTAGATTCCACGTTCCAAAATTTGAAAAAAAAACCTATTTCAATGGGTAGTTTCCTTGTTTTAGGTAGGTGGAACGTCCTGAAACCTGAAATAAGTTTTTTGTGTTTTTTTTTATATGTTATTGCACGATCCCGTGGTATTCCATGGCGTTCGAAAACAAGTGATAATGTAAAACCACTAGTTTGAGCTTTCATTTTATGACTAAGACTTTTATTTTGTTAATGTTTTAACTTCTTCGTGTGTCTAAATATAAATTGTAGTTAGTGGAACGCAGCAGCAATTGATGGTCATTAAAAGGTGATGATTCACTATAATCATTCAATTAATAATACAGGTGGAATATTGGCAGACCTTGAAACCAACCTTGGAATTGGTGATAGGGTAAGTTCCAAGTTCCAAGGTATGCGGGGCAGGTTCTAGGTTCCCAAAAATGAAAACTTGTTCCAACGAGTAGGTTCTAGATTTCAGGTGAAACCTGTTCGGAATTTGCCTAAAACCTGGAACCACTCATTCCTACCAGAGACTAGTTTGAATATGTACCAAAAGTCTGGGAACCTCATTGAACAAATTAAAAGTTGAAAGACCACATTGCACATTAGGTTAAAATTTAAGGATCATATTAAACAAATGAAAAGTTCAGGAATTGCATTGCACATTAACTAAAAGTTCATGAATTATTTTCGTTATTATCCCTTTCAAAATTTTAAGTTTTTTTTTTTTTGATGTGGCGCTTGGTGGGCGCCATGTCAACACCACGTGTCTTAATAATGAAATAAAAATCGCCACATTAGGTATTTTCATTAATCAAATTGGACAGAGTTAATGAAAAGACTTGATTCCAACAATTGGACTTGATTGCACTTTTTGAAATTCTTAGGACTTAATTGCACTAACGTTACAAGTTTTAGGACTTTTAATGTATATATCCCAAAAAAAAATTAAAAAGTCACGTTAGCATTTTCCGTTAGAGACTCAATTATACAAATTTGATAAGATTTAGGAGTTGATTGCACTGTTTAAAAAGTTTTAGAATTAAATTGTACTTTATTTACAAGTTTTATGACTTTTGGTGCATACATCCTAATTTTAAATTGTTCTAATGAGTAGTGCGAAATTTTTGTTTCATGTACCGCAAAAGGGGTATCGCCGTGATTATGAGATGAAATCTCTCTAGTTTTCTTTTCCTCAAATTTGCTAGGAAAAAACTCTAATTTGTCAGAGATTGAGGGAAGTTCCGTTATAGACTAGTCCGCTTGCGTTTGGTTTTAGCACGAGTCTAATCTTAGTACTTTTGCCTTCAGCTGTTCATCATCTTCGCGAATTGTGATCACAAACTTCTACCATGCTTCCTTTTGGGATTTTAGCTTTCTCCTTCTTTAAAAGGGTAACCGATTCACGGTCTTGCAAATTGTCCGAGTTTGCGATAGTTGATGTCGTTTTCAATATATCGAGTCTTACCCTATTTTCTCTCTGCCGATGCTCGAGCGAACCAGGTATCCTCCGCGACATGTTCCCCCACCATGCGCCATCGCATCTTCAGGGTGACATCCGAGTACAGAAACACCTCCTCTTCATCAGCAATTTGTCACGAAATGATTTCGCTTTCCATCTCGAAACTAGCTAAACTCGAGTCGTTGTCCACTAACACACTCACGCTTTGTCAACTAGAACTGACACAACATGACTTAACATGACACTAGGACAAGACTCAAACGCAATACAAATCTATCACGAGAAATCTGAACGTGAGATGACATAACACTGCTTAACTCGAAACTGACACGAAATGACATGTGATCTTTAATTTCTAAAGGAAAACACTTTGCAGCCATATTGAAACATTCATGCAACGACAAGGAATGACGCAAGTAAATTGACAAGAATACAGTACAGAAACACCAATTGCCAGCCCCACTTCTAAATCAGAATCTTTCGCTAGGATTTGTATCTTAGGTGAACAGTCTCGATGGCCTCAATTCCTTCCTTGCCACACTCCTTCCAAGTAAGTGCATTGAATTCCTTCATGTCCAATGCACTCTATATGCAGCGTAATTTGTCAACTCATAGCAGAGTGTTGGAGAGCGTGAATACTTGTACCTCATCTCAAATGGATAGTGTCATTAGTGTCATTCTCCAATTTGAGTTGGTCATTGCTTTCGTGCAGTCCACGAGTACTTTCAGATCCAGAGGGTTTTATTGACCCTCTCAGCGGGATCTAACTTTTAACCATTTTCGAGCACTTGATAAAAGAAGGTGTTGTACGGAATGTAATCAAGTTCTAAGTTTTTAATTGGCGCACTTAAATTGACGTAATCGAGTTATAAACTAAGGCCTATACATAATGAATGCCTAAATATATATATATATATATATATATATATATATAAATATATATAATAAGGCAACTTATGGTTGATACGTGGGCAGCATTTCATTGCCAACATTTCCGTACCGTTCAAGTGCCGTAGCCAAATTTCGATACTGTAAATGAAAGGACATTGTTGCACTTTTTGAAAAAGAATTAGGTCCCGATCGCATTCCATACATGAAATTTAAGAGTTTTAGTGTATGTGAAAAAAATTGCTAAAATCAACATTAAATCTATTTTACTTTAAACACACGTAATTAAGATATATACCCTTCATGTAGTGTACATAAAAAAGAAATAAAAAGTCCGCCAATATGACAAAATCAAAGAAACCTGTGTCAATGCTGAAACTTGGCATTACTATCCACTGAATATGTGTTTGCTTTTTGACAACCAGGTTGACTCAACTTGGTACCTGCCATTGAGAAGAATAAGTGAAAGGAGAATGTCATGGAAGGACAGAAGCAAAGCACATACTTGTTGGTTGCAGAAAATTTCGTCGAAGAGGTGGAAAAATGAGTGAAAACGACACAGAAATATCTGATTCCAAGCTCAAGATGTAAATTTCTCTCTTAGATTGATGTTTGTTCAAGAGAGAGATTTAGGAAACTATGATTTGATTGTCATCGTGCGTTGAAACTTTAATCGTTTATCTGTTTGTTGTTTGTGCGATTTAATCTTCTAATTTTTTATCGTGCAATCAAATCTTCCATCTTTTTTAATTTGTCCAATCATATTCTTTCATTAGTAATCGTTATTAACATTATTAAATTGATGACATGATGAAAACTATTCATGTGGCTCCTCACGAGCACCACATCAAGGGTCACTGACCCGCGCTGCCGATTGGGCATGGATGGGCAGCCCCACTTGCCCCTCTTTTGTCTCCCTTGATTTTTTTATTTTTTTTTAAATTTCTGCGATTTTTTAAAATGTTGATGTGGTGTTGACATAACATTGCATATATAAATTTTAGCGATGTTGATGGTGTGTATAATATAAATAAATGGTGGAAGAATTTGATTGCACCACTTAAAAAAGATAAAGAACGTGAAGACACAATGAAAAGAACTCTCAAACAGCAAAAGCTAGAGGATTGAACTGTACTTAATCCACTGGCCAAACAAAAAAGGAAAAAAAAACTGTATTTAATCCAAAATTTAACCCAAGGAAAAGAAACACACTAAAATAAAGAGTTAATATCATGAAAAATTCTAATTTGAGACACCTGTAACAAATTTATCTTAAACTAATTTTTTGACCACAAAAAATCCTAAACTGATACACATATGACATATTTACCTCAAACTAATTTTTTGATCACCAAAAACCTTAAATTTGTACAATTGTGACAAATTTGCCTTTCATTAAATTGCATTAATACCATGAAAAATCACAAATTGGTAAACTTGTGACAAACGGAGGGGTAAAACTGTAAACTAATATAGCGTGTCATCTAAACTTAGCAATTTGATGATAAAATTTAATAAAAATTAATTGAAGGTAAATTTGTTACATGTGTTTCAGTTTGGAGTTTTTGGTGGTCAAAAAATTCATTTTGTGTAAATTTATCACAAGTGCATTAGTTTGAGATTTTTCGTGGTATTAACCCTAAAAAAATGCTTAGAGTCCATTTGAACGATTCGAGTTTGTGATCATGTAAGCATCACGTGTTGGCGAATCTACAAAAACAAAGGATCAATTTCATCGAACAGAAGATCAACTTCAGGCCCTTTTTCGCCGCAGGGGTACGAATTTTCTGGTCATCTTCAACGGCGACCTTCCGCCCTTATCAGCTTCGCGTGGATTGAAACGTGGTAGATTGATGTTTCCAGCGATTCACGAGCTCTTGCTTTTGATTCAAGCGATGGTTCTTTCTAAATTTGAATAGCGTGCTTTGATTGCTGACGTCCAGATTGAAGCGAACGGGTCTCTACGTCAAAGAAGACAACAATGTTTTCTTGGGAAGCTCTCTTCTGAAACGCCATTGCACTCCTCTTACCCTCTCACACCCTAGAACAGCACCAGAAATTTCTGGTGCTTTTCGACGCCAACATGGCTTCTGAACTCCACAGATTCTTCTACCGTTGTGGAAATAAGCGATCAAATAGTAAAATAGACAAAAAAAAAGTACATAGATTGAACACCAGGTTTTACATGGTGCGATCGGTGGAATCTACGTCCACGGGAAAAATAGTAAAGAATTTCACTATAAATTATGCGATACAACAAAAATCACAATTACTCACGAAGTAATCTCTCAATATCATAAAGGAGTAACCCAAGATTTAATTAGCTTCAATATTTGAATTGGCATGAAGAAAATCACATAAGAAAACCCACGCCAAGCACTCGGTTGAAAATGGCGCCTCAAGACCACTATTCCACTTTATATATATGTATATATAAAAAGATATTCTTTATAAGATCATTTGCAGTGAAGACGATTTCCTTCGTGGAGGTCTTTCTAATTGATCGGTGGTTGGATGTGGTCCCGGCAGTAAAACCTAGTGGGGTAGTGAGTCCGTTGGTCAACATCATTTAAGATTAATTAGAAAGAAAAAAAATAGTCTTTTGCAATGAACTTGTTAAGAAGATCCGAGTCTTCCTCTAGTTCTTTATCACAAATGTCCTCATATCAAGGACCAGTAAATAGAGAAGAAATTAGAGTAAAAGATTTTAATAAATCTATCGAAAATTGGATCATTCCAAAAATCAAGCTTAATCAAATTTATGGTCATTCAAAGTTTAAAATTTTTGGACATAATGATTATATCATTGTTATTGAAGAAAAAGATGTACCACTTTCTAATTCTTTTGCTTCAATACAACTTTTGAATAAAGATTCTATAAAGAAACATTCCCAAAAATGGAATTATATGCATATAGGATTAGTACAAGTTGGTGCTAAACCCCTTACTAAAGAAGGTTTAGATACTTCTTTGCTTCTTCTGTTTTAAGAGATGCGAGATTTTTAAAATATGATGAATCTATTCTCGGAGATGTAGAAACAAGTCTATGCAGTGAACCAATTCATTTTGATAGTCATCCTGGTCTTACCGTTTCTCTTAAAGACAAAAATATTTTAAAATCTTTAACTCTTCAAATAAAAACTCATAATTACTTTATAGCTGAAGGTTTTATCCCCATAGCTTTTATTTACAGAGTTTATTACAAAGTAATGAATTTTTCTTTTGGAAGCAAAGCTTTTAAACTAAATTCCAATAGAAAAACTCTTCTTTTACAATTCTAAAGCAAATATTACCATCCCCAGGACCATTCCTTGGAATCAAATAACCCTTCCCGATCAATGGGAATTAGAAAACCGAATTCCCCAACAAATCATTCAAAACTCTGATCCTACTAATATTATTCAACATCCTGAAGGAAGAATAATTATACAATTTTCCAGAAGATCCGTTGATATTCCTAGAAGGTTTTGTGACATCAGATCAATTCCTTCTTGGCATTCCACTTCTTCTCGAAGATCTATAGATTTTGTTCCTAACATTCCTTTGAATAATCCTGAGGAAGCATCTACAAGTGCTCCTCCTCTTCCAAATATCATTGGTATAAATAGCAGGTCAAGAATTTTCAGACCAGTTTATCAACATATTCCTGATTTCCCTAATCCAACTCCTTCTGAAATGGAAGATCCCGAAATCAATGTTTTAGAATCAGTTTTTGAACCAGAAAAAATAATTTTAAATCAAGAATTTAATTCTTTTGAAAACAAACAAATCAGAGAATGGTTCTTTGAGAATTTTCAAAAACAAGTACTCAAAATAAAAAAAGAGTATTATGATTACATGTACCAACATGAAGTCCAAATATTCTTCTTTGATTGGTTTGAAAACAAATTTTTGGAAGAAAAGCAGGTTTTTGTTCTGGACTAGTTTTATAAATGGAAATTAGACAATGAACAAGTCATTGAGTCTAATCATCCTCCTCTTAGAAAAATAAAATTTGAACACCGAGAAACTAAAATATATATATATATATATATGAAATCCAAGTTTGACCCAATATGGTCCAATTCAAAAGTCCACAGTTGACTTTCCAAATTCAGCCCAACTTTCCAACAAGCAGTAAGAAAATTGATTTCCATATAATTCCTTTTTCTGTTTTTCTTGGAATCCTTTGCCCACCGAAACTCTTACACCATAAAATGAAATCTAGATTCCCATGGCATATATATGGGCGTCCACATACAATAATTTATCTTGACTCGAGTTTTGTTTACTGGGTCTGACTCGAGACTTATTTTAACATCTACCAATAAGCCTATTTTCTGTGCTTCTCTCTTGCCAACATGTTCAACCCTGGTCTCCGAATCCGTGCTCATGTAATCAGGTCCGACCTCGACACCAATAGGTTCGTCGAGAACAGTTTAATTACTCTTTATTTCAAGCCAAGCTCTGTCATTTTTGTGACTTGGACAGTGTTCGATCGCTTACTCGGTAAGGTTGGGTAGTGACAATTATGCAATGTGGCTTACCACTTGGTAATGATAGAGGCAAAGTTAAATGGCACAGGGTGAGCGCGAGCGAATATTCTCTAAACTCCGATTTGACTATATATACTAGTCACGCCACAAGTAGCCTAACTTTTTACTATTGTACAGTCAAGTATCTAAAATTTTTTTTCAATCTAGTACCTCAACCTTTCAAAAGGAAGATAACGTAAAGCCTCCATTAAATTAAGTGCCATGTTACGTCATTTTATAGAAGCGGGACTACCTAATTCGATTAAAGTAATGACGTGGATAACCACGTCCTCTTTCTACCTCGGTTCGTGCCTAAACAGCTCCCCTCCACCCTCGAGGCCGTCATTCCCGCCGCTCCGTCGCCATCGCCCGCCACAGAGTTGCCATCACCGTCTCGGTGGTCGATGTTAGATCCCGCGCCTAGCCACCATCCCCGGTGAGAATGGTCCTTTCCTCGTATTTTCACCGGAAAAATGCAATTTCAATACATAGCAGTAGTTCTAAAATTAGAAGATACAAAGTGAAACTTAGATCATGTCAGACAAGGTGATCAAGACTTCCGTTTGTTTCACAAAATATGAATGATTTGAAAAATATATTCCAGAAAAATAATCGCTTATATCGCTTGTGAATGAACGAAAAATATCTTTATTATCCATGAAAAAATTTAGACATAAATTGTTACCCGTAATGAAAATATTTTTCATCGACTAATTATTTCAAGCAATCATATTTAAGAAAATGTTTTCCAGATCATTCACTGTTTGCAAAATAAACGAAGATCAATCATCTGGTGATCAATTCAACAATACCTCAGTGTCCTTCCATAGATTTGCCTTTGCTTTCATGCGAGCACGATCCGTCTCTAAAACTTTTGGGCGGATAAGAATTACTATATATCAGGTAATAATAACCACAACAAGAAAGAGAAGGCAGAAGAGGAAAGTGACCCTTTCGTAGGGTTGCTGACAGTTTTAGTCCTCCGAGTGTTATAATTTTTACGATTTGGTCCTCTAACTATTTTAGTTTAACGAAGTCCTTTACATTCCCCGATACATGCAATCTAGTCCTTCATCTTAGGCATTAGTTAACATCATTAACGTGCTGACATGGCTTCGCCATGGCACGAGATAGACACGTGTCGATAACGCAATGGCACATTAGCATTTTTAACAACTTTTTCGTTTTTTAATTACCATGTGGTGTTACGTTAGAGATATGTCGATACCTAAATTTTGATAACCTATTTAATTATTCATTGCACAAAAAAGATTTAGGAATCGACCCCGATCCCTGACAAAAAAAAAATCAATAGTTGCATTTGCATATTAGTTAGCATTTTTCCTTCATGCATTATTAATCCTCATAATTTTTTGAGCCAAAAAAAAAAAACCCATAATTTGCATTGGACCGATGGCGGATGAACTTAAGGCAATGAGGTTTGGAGCTTAATTTAAATCATTTGGTTTAAGCCAGCGGCAATGTAAATTCGGCCAAGCCCATCAGTCCCCATAAAAATTAGGGATGATACCACGAAAAACCCCAACCCGATAAATTTATGACCAATTTACCCCAAACGAATTTTTTGATTACCAAAAATCTCAAACTGATACATCTGTGATAAATTTACCCTTCGTTAATTTTTATCAAATTTTACTATTAAATTACTAAGTTAAATGACACGTAACAGTTGATGGGTGTATCAGTTTTGGGTTTTACCCTCCGTTTTGTTATAGGATTACCAGTTTGTGATTTTTCATGGTATTAATGCAATTTAACGGAAATTAATAGAGGGTAAAATTGTCACAAATATACAAAATAGGGTTTTTGACGATAAAAAAATTAAGTCGGGGTAAATTTATCACAGGTGTATCAATTTATAATTTTTTATGGTCAACAAATTAATTTGGAGTAAATTTGTCACATGCATATTAATTTAGGGCTTTTCATGGTATTAATGTTAATAATTAATAAAGAGGGGTGCCAAGTTGGAAGATACTGGTTAATTATAGATAAACTTGGGGAGCAATTAAACCTGATGCTATCACAATTTGAATCGATAAGAGATGGTTTCCTATTGTGTAACATGGAATGTATCTAGGATTCCAAAATAGGAAAGGGAAGGAATCGTGTGCTCTTAAACGAAAAACACGGACTCGTGCCTCTATATAAACAGGCGAGGGCATACAGCACAATGCACGTTCTGCACAATACAAGAAACCACAAAGAAAGAGAGAGAAGATCACAGGGAGGCTCAGAAGAGAGAGAGATCGTGACAGGGAGCCGAGAGAGACGGCGAGTGGCAGCTTCCGTCGAGACCTTACACTGGTACGCCCGTGACATATTTACCTTCCTTTAGATTTTATCGAATTTTATCGTGAAATTGCTGAGCTAGATGATACTCGGCGATAACTCGATTGTGAAAATCTGTGAAAATCCATATAAGCTTGGGGTATATTTGTCACAAGCATATATTATTCTTTGTGATATCAATCCCCGAATAAAAGGTACACGATGCCAGTGAGTTTCGGTATAATCGGAAGACCAAATTGCAGTGTAGATTGGCGATAGACGGCGGCGAGTTAAAGATTTCATCAAAACCCAAAAAACCGATATCCCCGTGACATATTTATCCTTATTTATTTTTCGTCAAATTTTACCTCGTAATATCCAAGCCACGTGAAAATCCATGTCAATTTGAAATAAATTTGTCACGAGTGTATCAATTTAGAATTTTTCGTGATATTAATCTCAAGAAAGAAAGGGTCATGGAAAAAATCCGACGGGGACCCGGACCCGGAAGAGAGAGAGACGAGGGATTTGACGATAAAAGGAATTATATAAAAAGAAGGGGGCGGACGAAGAGAGTTTTGCCCCAGTTGTGCCGTTTTCCTGCTTCACAAATCAATGTACTGTCGGAGGAGGTCTGCGTCTCCCTCCCCACCATCCTCCCCCTCCCTCCCTCCTCCTCCTCCTCCACCGACCGGTGGCCTCCGATCCACCTAGGGTTCCGCCGATCCTCCCCCCCGCCCCGCGGCGCCCCCGCCGCCGATCACGATCAGGTCTCTCTCTCTCTCTCCCTCTGTGGCTTTCCTACTTCGTGCCGTGATTGTCCCCTTCCGCAATCTCGCCGCGCGGCCGCCGCCGACGCCGACGACGACGACTATCCGCCATTGGATTCCGCCGCTCGGTTCCGGGTGAATCGGCCTCGGATCTGTCGCGCTCTTCCCGGAGCGGTTGCGCCTCGCCGTTCTGCCTCTTGGCTTTATCCCCCCTTCTTTTTTGAGGCCGAGGCGCGGAGGCTCTCTCTTTTTTTACTCTTTTGTTTGCGCGCCCCCCTCTGTTTGTTTACCTAGGAGCTCGTGGAAACGGCGCCGTGGATAGAGGGGAATTTTCTCGGTCCGGTAGCTTTGTTGATGCGATTCTGTCGGCGGTAGGCTGGAGCTAGGGTTGGAGTTGTGGAAATTTAGGATTAGAATTCCAGGTGCGGGTTTAGATTAGGAAGCTGATGATGCTGCTGCTCGAGATGTTGGCGGTATTATCGAGTTTGGGTTAAAGGCGGATCGTGCGATCGTCCGAGGCCTTAATCAGAGTCCTAATAGGATACTTGTTTTGAATTTATTTTAAAATACTTCTCCTGCCGATTAACGATTGTCCCCTGCTGGATGCGGTCGATCGAATGTCCTTTGGCCTTGCCGGTGGAAGAGTAGTTTTCCTAGGTTTTATTGCATTGTTGGATTTGGTTCGGGCTCGCAATTTTTCTGTCGTTGATGACTTTATCGGCTCCTATGTGCAGATTTGGTGTTGAGAACCAGATTGTGGAGATATGGCGGCGAATGAGAGGAAAACGATTGATCTGGAACAAGGATGGGAGTTCATGCAAAAGGGTATAATGAAGCTCAAGAACATCCTTGAAGGGCTTCCCGAGACTCAGTTCAGCTCGGAAGACTACATGATGCTCTACACGTAAGCCTCGCTTCTGCATTTGTGACGCTTAGAACTGTAATCCTAGTGTCTTGTTTGGTTTGCTAATAATTGATTTTTTTTTCTTCTCAATCCTACTGGCAGTACTATTTACAATATGTGTACTCAAAAACCCCCGCATGATTACTCCCAGCAACTGTATGACAAGTACAGAGAATCTTTCGAAGAGTATATCATGTCAACGGTGAGGAAGATTTACTGTCCACGACTCCCTTTTTCTGTTATATTGGTTGATTGTTTTCCCTTGAATTTACTTCATTAGCTTTGCATGTCTGGAAAACTTGAAGTTGTGATATGGAATTAAAGAAGTTTTATCTAGCGCTGTTGTTGGAGTTGCATTCTTGTATATGCCATTGACCTTCTCAGTGGCTGTTTTTTCTGTCACTTGCATTGCCTAAGTATCAGTTTTGTATAGTAAGGAATTGTCTTTATTTAAAAGTTCATTAAAGTGTCCATCAATTCTTTGGAAAATTTTTGGGCTGTTTTTCCTCGTTATAGCCTATTTCTTGCTCTTTACTCATTAGAAATTTTTACTTTTATGATTGTTTTTGTGAATTTTAGAAAATATAGTAATTTCAAGAGAGAAGAACTGTGGCATGTGGTGAAAGCTTGATTCGTTTTTGGAGAATAGATAGTATCGACCATCTGAGATTACATAAAATGGATTAACAAGGAGTCGGCTGTCAGAAGAAGTCTGGTGACAAGGTTTCTGGAAGAATTAAGAGCTCCGAAAGAACAGCAGAAAAACCAAGAATGGTTAATAGATACAAAATTTTTCTGTGAAGAAGTCTGGTAGAACTCTAGAAAGTCAATTTCTTGATCAGTGTGAAGAGTCATTTATTTATTGCTGCAACTTAGATGTAATCTGGATTGAGACAACTCAGCACTCTGCTCTACTTCCAAGCTAATGTCCAAGCTAATGTTCTACACCCAAACATAAGGCCAGTTAAGTTGATGGTCAAACAAAAAGAAAAGAAGAGAAAAAAAGGATTGAAGTTTGCTGTTTTATGTAGCTTTGTCCAATATCTAGATGTTAATATGCCCTATTTACGACTCTGTATGGTTATTCCTGTTTTCGTGGTCAGTCAAATCCTCCAGAGCTTTGTTGCTTATAGTTTGTAGCCCATGATTCTAGGGGTTTGCCATTTACCATTTCATACTTTGGTATATTACGAGAAGTTGAGGAAATGTACATTCTTTACCCATCCTCCTTGTTCTCGCTTTTTCATCCTCCTCTTCTCTAAGCATGAGATCAATTTGCATAAATTGCTTATACAAGAACGTTATTATTTTTTTCCAGGGGGAAGGAAAAGTTGGGGGTGACATTTATCGCTTTTTCTTTGCGTGGGTTTGGGACGTCTAATAATGAATTATCTTATGATTATGCCAATGCAGAGTTGGTTATTATCTGTATATAGCTTATTTGTTGTATCCTGTCATTTATGTAGCTGTTGTCATTTTAGTTTATCATCCATTGACAAATCTGCTTCTGCTTACAATTTAGGTATTGCCATCATTAAGAGAGAAGCATGACGAGTATATGTTGAGAGAGCTAGTTATAAGGTGGAGGAATCATAAGGTTATGGTGAGATGGCTTTCTCGTTTCTTCTATTATCTAGATCGCTACTTCATTGCAAGGAGATCACTGCCAGCCCTTAATGAAGTTGGCCTGACCTGCTTCCGTGAACTGGTATGAATTATATACAATCTTTCGATTTTCTGTTCTCTTTATATTTTTTGCGGGATTTAGCTTAGATTGCTCCATAGATGGTTGTGGCCTTTAGATGGTTCATAATTGAGTTTTTGGTTGATTCTGATACAGTAATTTTCAGTTTCCTCGATAGATGCCCGCTCTAATGTTCTACTATTGTACATTGTTTGCTGTTTTAAAGGTATATCAAGAGTTAAAGGTGAAAGTAAGGGATGCCGTGATCTCATTGGTATGTTTGTGTCCATTTAACTACTGTCCCTTTCTGTCTTCAATGTTAATGTTGAATTAACTAACAGAAATTGTTTACATTAGATTGATCAAGAACGTGAAGGCGAGCAAATTGATCGAGCTTTGTTGAAGAATATATTGGATATATTTGTGGAAATTGGCATGGGACAAATGGATTATTATGAAAATGATTTTGAAGCAGCTTTGCTAAAAGATAGTGCCGCTTATTATTCCCGTAAAGCTTCAAGTTGGATTCTAGAGGACTCCTGTCCTGATTATATGTTGAAGGTGAATAAGAATTAGTTACCTATCAATCATTTACATCTTGATGATGATGATATTTCATAAGGTTTGATGTTTGATATTGGGATTCCCAGGCAGAGGAGTGCCTAAAACGAGAGAAAGATAGGGTTTCCCATTACTTGCATTCGAGCAGTGAGCCCAAGCTACTAGAGGTTTGTCCCTTTACTTGTGTTGATTTTGGCTTTTGTGGTTAGTCTGGTGGAACAACTTGTGCAATTAACTGTGTATATAGTTCATCTGTTTGATTCTTGCTTAGATTTTGAATATTCCAAGATCCGGTTGGAATTTGACCTGTACAATTTTTGAGTTTTGATATAATTATCTGTTTGCACTTTCTTCAGAAAGTTCAACATGAGTTGCTGTCTGTATATGCAAGCCAACTACTTGAAAAGGAGCACTCAGGATGTCATGCATTACTCAGAGATGATAAGGTATTCTGGCTGCGCTTTTGTCCCTTTATGAGCATCTGGTCTTGGATATACTTGAGCTGTATTTATCTACCTTGTTTTCTGATGCTGTTTAGGTTGAGGATTTGTCAAGGATGTTCAGGCTTTTCTCAAAAATACCAAAAGGCTTGGATCCTGTCGCTAACATATTTAAGCAGGTCCTTTATTCGTCATCCATATTTTATTGTCATTAGACTGCATTTGCCTTTGCCATCCTTTACCTTATTTTTCATATCACATATTTCAGCATGTTACTGCCGAGGGCACTGCCTTGGTCAAACAAGCAGAAGATGCAGCTAGCAGCAAGAAGGTTGGTGTATAACTTTTCAATTCATCAGTCCATGGCTTTGGCTTTTTCTTATGAATTTGCAGAATTTCTGCTCTAGTTCAGTCGAATGAGCAAAGTGTCCTTCCATTCTTCTGTATTGTTGGATCGTCGTCGGACACTGAATTGGCATGCTTTACTTGTCAGTTTCTGCTCTCGTCTCAAGATGATTCTTCATCCTTCAGTGCTGATACAGAATCAATTGAGTACACAGAGGGAGAGTTCCAATTCTTCATATTGGATTAACAAGGCGGAAGAAAACAAACTGAGATTTTGGAATGTTTTGGACTAAAAATCTAATGTGATTCATTGATGTAGGCTTCTAGATCAAAAAGCTATGCACAATGTTATTATAACCATAAGATTACTGTCAACCCTCAGTGATGATGGAATTTTCATTGTTGCCGACTTAGATCTCCGTTTTGGTAAAGACCTTTTCCTTCATTCGAGAATATAATCTTCAAATGAGGAGATTGACCAGCTTGCCGTGTCCGTGTCCGTGTGTGTGTGTGTGTGTGTGTGTGTGAGAGAGAGAGAGAGAGAGAGAGAGAGAGAGAGAGAGAGAGAGAGAGAGAGAGAGCCCAAAGATTAGGAGCCAATAATGCAAGAAAGAATCTGCCAGACCCATCATTAAGAGAGAGCATCCAAAGATTAGGAGCCAATAAACACAAGAAAAAATCTGCCAGACGCATCATTAAGAGAGAGAACCCAAAGATTAGGAGCCAATGATGCAAGAAAGAATCTGCCAGACCCATCACTAAGAGAGATATGGTGTTTGCGAAGATGTACATCGCACTAGTGACCATTAGATATGCCATACATATTCCAAGATCTGAATATATGAGAACATGATTTACTTACTCATGTTAAACATGATTTACTTACACATGTTAGCATAGATAGCTGACACATACATCGTTATGTTATTGTTTTATTAGTCAGGCGTAAGTGAACCACGAGCTGACGTAGTAATTCAATCATTCAACAATGATTACAGTGCTATACTGTGTGCCAAGAAAATTGGATTATTGCATACTCATGCCTGTGCTGTTTCACGTATAGTAATGAAACACTGTCCATGAAATATTCAAAAGGATTTTTGAATATTCTACTTATACAGTTGTAGTCTTCTCTTGAAGAATTATTGTAAATAAACTGAAGCTCTAGCAATCAATTAGTTTGAATTGTATGGTGCAATTTTATTATTTAGTATGATGCTGAAGAAATTGTCCTGCGATGCTTCCAAGCTTTAGGTTTTCATAAAGTTATTTGCACTTCACCAAGTCACCATTTATGTGCTATTTTAAATTCCAATCTAAATCTGACTCATTGTTTGGGACTTGTCATCCTCATCAATCTGTAGTTAGTGTGGTTGCACGTCTATGATATTTATGCATAATTTTGTTTTGACTTGGAACATTTTATGAAAAAAGTAACCTAGTCCCTTCATTCCTTTTCACAGGTCGATAAGAAGGATGTAGTTGGCTTGCAGGAACAGGTAATACAATCGATCTTCTACTTCTCCTCCATATGTTAATAAAATTTTGTTGGTCTGTTTAGGAGCATTGATTCAGCTCATTGTTGGCAGGTTTTTGTTAGGAAAGTGATTGAGCTACATGATAAGTATGTGGCATATGTGAATGACTGTTTCCAGAACCACACCCTTTTCCATAAGGTTCTTATCTTGTGATTGAAGTGATTTCAAAAAGCTACATCAAATATATACTCATTTGGATGCTCTGTTTGACAGGCACTTAAGGAGGCTTTTGAGGTCTTTTGCAACAAGGGTGTCGGTGGAAGCTCAAGTGCAGAGCTATTGGCAACTTTTTGTGATAATATACTTAAGAAGGGAGGTAGTGAAAAATTGAGCGATGAAGCCATTGAAGAAACGCTTGAGAAGGTCTGTTGTTTGGACATAAATTTTTGTAATGTAGTCTAGCATCATCTTTAAAGTATCACAGGTGGTTATGGTTATTGTACCTTTTGCAGGTAGTAAAACTGCTCGCGTATATCAGTGACAAGGATCTTTTTGCTGAGTTCTATAGGTAATATTTTTAGTATTGGAGGTGTATTTGGGGGTCCATAGCCTACTGACCATACTGTTGATAATGAAATTAACTACATCTTCTATGCCTCAGTATCCATTGTAGTACTGTTTAAAACTTAGTTCATGATATATTGAAATTAGGCTTACTAGTTTTCTACCTATTATTTAGTTACATCAAAACTAGTTCTCATTTTCTTGAATAGTTTAATATCATAGGAGACTAGACCCTTGAGTAATGGGTGCGAGTTTATTGAGAGTACAGTGCGAGTGTTTATGCCAATGATTTTCAAGATGAAGAACTTATGTTATCGACATGTGTTTCGGTTATATATTATGTTAACATCCCTCTTCTGTATCTCTATAGTAAAAGCAATATAAGGCCATTTCCATGATCAATTTACAGTGACCGTTGAGAATATATATCAAGCATGTTATTCACGTCTGCAAGTAAAATCTCCATGCATTTGAATATGAAACTGAGCCATGGTAATTATTGGAAACAAGTGCCTCATCCCACTAAGTTGGGTATGTTATGTGGATCCACTTACTAGTCCATTGTGGTCGTCATCCATTATAGTTGAATCTTGGTGATGGCATCGATCTGATTATTAATGATCATCAAAACTGGCAGGAAGAAGCTTGCTAGACGACTTCTGTTTGATAAGAGTGCCAATGATGACCATGAAAGAAGTATCCTGACTAAATTAAAGCAACAATGTGGTGGTCAGTTCACATCGAAGATGGAGGGGATGGTTGGTGTTCCTAGCTTTCTTTTCTTAAGAACTAGTTTTCACCTGCAGCAATACGTTCCTAATTCACTTCTCTGTGATCCAGGTTACTGATTTGACGTTAGCAAAGGAAAACCAAACTAGTTTTGAAGAGTATCTCAGTAATAATCCAAATGCAAATCCTGGCATTGACTTGACAGTCACGGTTCTGACTACTGGTTTTTGGCCAAGTTACAAGTCCTTTGATTTGAACCTTCCAGCAGAAATGGTACTCGCAGAATTTTGCTGAGATATAAAATTTGAAGTTTGGTTTGATGTTCATAGGCAATTTCCGATAGTTGAAATATATTACTTATCTCAGATTTAAAAGTTACTGTTAATTCTTGGTTGTTTCAGGTAAAGTGTGTTGAAGTTTTCAGGGAATTCTACCAGACAAAAACAAAGCATCGAAAGCTAACATGGATTTATTCCTTAGGGACTTGTAACATTATTGGTAAATTTGAGCCAAAAACCATGGAGTTGATAGTGACAACATACCAGGTAATTTGTTTTTTGAACTTTTTGTTTTTATCAATTTTGACATCTGGTACTCTTTGGGATTTGTTATTTTGTGTGTATTTTTTCACTTGAAAGCTTTTTCTCCCCCTCTCCATTGCTTTGTAGGCCTCAGCTCTGTTGTTATTCAACTCGTCCGATAGACTGAGTTACTCAGAGATAATGATCCAGTTGAATTTGACCGATGATGATGTTGTGAGGCTTCTCCACTCCTTATCATGTGCCAAGTACAAGATCCTTAACAAAGAACCAAACACAAAAACCATTGCTCCTACTGATCACTTTGAGTTCAACTTCAAGTTCACTGACAAAATGCGGAGGATCAAGGTATAACGGACTGTTTTTAAATTGTCCTGAATCGTCTGACCTTGTCTTTCTACATTAACAAAAGTTAATTGCAATCCTGTTTTAGTTCTTCTCCCCTTATTTGTCAGTGCAATCTTGTTTTAATATTTCGCAACTTGCAGATTCCTCTTCCTCCTGTGGATGAGAAGAAGAAAGTGATAGAAGATGTTGATAAGGATCGAAGATATGCAATCGATGCCTCAATTGTGCGTATCATGAAGAGTCGAAAAGTTTTGGGCCATCAGCAGTTGGTCATGGAGTGTGTTGAGCAGTTGGGTCGTATGTTTAAGGTCTTTACTAGACACTGTGTTGACCCATCACCTTCATCCTCGTTCTTTCATTTTTTATCGACTGATGTTGTTTTATTGCAGCCTGATTTCAAGGCAATCAAGAAAAGGATTGAGGACTTGATCACTCGGGACTATTTAGAGAGAGACAAAGACAACCCCAATTTGTTCAGATATCTGGCATGACATATTCTGGATGATTGTCCTGATCGAATGACTTCTGCTCATGCAATGGCACGGAATCAAGTCCGAGATCCCTTTGGTGGTGGCCCCGAAAACAATGTAAATGCATCTCTTCTCAGTGCTGGGAAGGCAGGACCTCGGATTGCTTGTACATTTTGTCTACACAACTGAGCGTGAATGAGTAGAGCTGGTGTTTTCGCCATGTTGGTAAGATTTAAAATTATTCTATTGCGTAAAGTTGCACCAATTGGACCATCTTAACATCTTTAGTTAGTAACGCAAGCTCTTTTTCATGCTTGTTCAATAATCCCTTTCTGCCTGTCCCGAGAGAAGTTTATTTGGAGTAAGATATGTTTCGTTCCTATGTTTTAAGCTATCGGCCATCCGGTGAATTGTTGTTTCGTGAACCGGGATTCAGACAGTCAGAAATTTATGTGGTGTATAGCGATGTTGATAAGGTGAAAAGTATCTGGTTTTCTTTTCCTCAAATTTGGGAGGACGAAACTCTAATTTCTCAGAGATTGAGGGAGGGAAGTTGCTGAATCGGTTAGTGCCCTTACAGTTTGTTTCGGCGCAGAGTCTAATTGAAGTATTTCTGTCTTTTGGTGTTCCTCATCTTCACACATTGTCATCACAAACTTCTACCATGCTTCCTTTTGGGATTTTAGCTCTCTCCTTTGTTAAAGGTGTACCGATTCGCTTTCTTGCAAATTGTCCGAGTTCGCATTAGTCGGTGTCATTTTAAGTACATGGAGTCTTACCCTTTTATCCTCTACCGACACTCGAGTGAACCAGGTATCCTCGGTGATATGTTCTTTCCGTCTTGAATCTGCTTAACCCTTGTTCTCGTCCGTTTGACACACTCTTACTAAACTCTTACTATGTTTGGTAGGAGGGATAGGAGTATATCGGAATGCAAAATGTTTACGAAACTCGGAACTTCTCTTTTTCCCTCAAAAGGGAATTATAGACTTTGCACTTTTTCGTCTAAACTTAAATTACCTTCATTTTTCTCTTCTTTTTCCAAACACAGCGTAGCTCTCCTATCGATCCTTTGCCCTTCGTGAAATCGTTGTCGACTAGACGCTAACAAGACATGAGAACCAAGGCTCGAGCGTGAGAGGAATTTAATATGAGAAATCCGAACTCTACTTGACATGACAACCATATCGATGTATTTTTGCAATGACGGGAAGTGATATGAATAACACGAGGCACGAATTGTTACCCCTATTTTCGAACCGAAATCTTTCAACAGAGCCAATATATGTCGTAGGTAAACAGTCTTGATGGATTCAATTCCGTCCTCGCGCCACACTTCTTAGTGGTGCATTCGATTCCTTAATGTCCGATGCACTCTATGTGCTGACATAATTTGACAACTCGTGGCAGTATTGCTGAGGATGAAATTGCCATTGTTTCAGGCAGTCGATAAGCACTTTCCAAATCCGGAGGGTCTTATAACCCCCTTAACATCGGATCTACCTTCTAGCGTTTTCGTTAAAAGAAGATGTACAGAATGCAATTGAGTTCTTTTAAAGTACTTAATTGGTGCGCTAAAATTGGTGTAATCAAACTCTGCACTGTGGCCGAGAAAAATAATCAATTTATAAGTCTATACTAAAAAAGGGCAATTTAAGGTTGATACGTGCGCAACGGTTTGATTGCCACCGTAATATTGAAGCGGCACACCCAAATACCGATACCGTTAAGCGAAATGACATGACTGTGAAAAAAAAAATAATATTAGATCATTGCATTCCAAACATGAAAATTTTAGTGAATGTGAATAAATGGTTAAAATAAGCATTAAATCTACTTTACTTTAAACACACGTATAATTAAGGCACGAATAACCTCCATGTAAGTGTACATATAAATACAAATAAACAAAAAGTTTCACCAATATGACAACAAAAAAACCTGTGGCAGTGCTGAGAGCTTGGCATTACTATCAACTAAATATTTATTTACTTAGTTGATTCAGCTTGGTGCCTGCCATTGAGTAGAATAAACGAAGGAGTATGCTGTTTGTTCAAGAAAGAGATTTAGGAAGTTACATATGATTGTTATCATGCATTGATCTCCAATAATAATAATAATAATAATAATAATAATAATAAATTTGATGGAATCTATTAATAAAGCCTGATTTGAGAAAGAAATTTTTTTCCAAAAGTGGCATTTATTATATATTTGTGTTTTTATAGTTATTTCACTCCTTTGGTTTTAAATATAACTCTAATAATTTATTTGTTGTTTGTCCGTGCGATTTGGTCTTCAGATTTTTCATTATGCAATCAAATCCTTTTTTTTTTTTTTCAATTTGTGCAATCAAATTCTTCCATAATTTACCATTATTAAATTGATGACATGATGCATTTAACATGAAAAAAAATACTCAATAAATTAGAAAAATAAAAATGGAATTTAAAGAGAGAGAAACGCATCCCGCCCCAAGGCCCATTGGCGAGGATGGCATCATCCACGCCGGTGACTCGTGAGGGACTCAAGACCATCTAGCAAGGGTCCAGCAACTCTGAGCACCATCAAGGTTGTCGATTGCCTACCGGTATAATGCGAGAGTCGATCCACTTTTTAAAAAAAAACCTAAAACTTATCATGAAAATGTAATCAAGTTTTAGAATTTATCACGAAAATGTAATCGAGTCCTAAACTTTTTAAAAAGAGCAATCGATTCCTAAAACTTTTAAATAGTGCAATTAACGGAAAATTTTGATTTGATCAATTTCACAGGTTTTAGAATTTTATTGCAATTTTTATAAGTTTTAGGACTCAAAAGCACTTTCGTAACAAATTTTAGGACTCAATTGTACTTTTTTTAAAATTTTAGAACTCAATTGCATTCAAGTCCTAAAACTTGTCGTGAAAATACAATTGATGGATGGATTTGATTGGTTCAATTTAACAAGTTTTAGAACTTAATTGTACTTTTTAAAGGTTTTAGGATTTAATTACATTTCCGTGACAATTATTCGATCACACGGCTTTTTTTTTTTTCGGTCAGAAACGCGGCATTGATACGACATTATGTGCAGTAATCCCAGCGACGCCGACCGCCTATATAAAACAAACGATGGAATAATTCGATTGCAAAAGAACAAGGAGAACCTGAAGATACAATCAAAGGAACTCTTATAACAGCAAAAGATGGAGAGGATTGAACTGTTAACTCAAATCCCCGGGCCATTGACCAATGCATGAATCACGTGGAGGTCACGTGCTTCCATCTGCTCATACGGGTCGGGTCGGGTCGGGCGGAGCCGGATCTCCCGCCGGGAGCAGTACATCCACCTTCCCGTTGCAAGCGGACTGCGACCAGAGCAGAGGAAAGCGCGAACACTGCTTCGAAACGCGGTCGAACGATGTTTCTCGGTCATTCACGAGCTCTTGATTCGATTCGGGCGACGTTGTCTTTCGAATCGAACGATGTTTCTTGACTGCTGACGTCCGGATTGAGGCGAACTAGCTTCTGGGTCGAGCAGACATTGGTCTCTTGGTTCGTCTCCTTAACGTTTCATGAAGCTCTTCTTGAAGCGCCATTGCAGTTCTCTACCCTCTCTCGCCGCCCTCGACAGACCCAGGAGTTTCTCGTCCGACAACGCTGCCGAAATCGTCCGCCTCTGCAGAGCGAGGGCGCTTTCCGACGCCGTCCGGCTCCTGAACTCCACGGATCCTTCCGGCGTAACCAACAAGCCCGGCCTCTACGGTTCCCTCCTGCAGACGTGCGCCGCGGCCGGCTCGCTCGACCCGGGCCTCCAAATCCATGCTCGCGTGATCAAGTCCGGCCTCGACGCCGATGGGTTCGTCGGGAACAGCTTGATTACTCTGTATTTCAAGTCGAGTTCCGACATTTCAGAGACCCGGAGAGTTTTCGACGGCTTGTTCGCTAAGGATGTGATTTCTTGGACGTCGATGATATCGTGGTACGCGAAGGTGGGGCAATGCGAGGATTCGCTGGAGCTGTTCTGGGAAATGCTGGGGAGTGGGATTGAGCCGAATTGTTTTACTTTATCTGCGGTCATCAAGGCGTGCTCGGAGCTTGGTAGAGTGAGGTTAGGTTGGTGCTTTCATGGGGTCGTTTTAAGGTATGGGTTCGGCTCGAATCGCGTTATTACTAGTGCTCTGATAGACATGTATGGAAGGAACTGTTGTTTGAATGAAGCACGCAGGGTGTTTGATGAGTTGCTTGAACCAGATGCTATTTGCTGGACTTCTGTTATCTCGGCGTATACGAGGAATGGTTTGTATGAGGAAGCATTGGAGTGCTTCTATTACATGCAAAGGAACCATTTGAAGCCAGACAATTTCACATTTGGAAGTGTATTGACTGCTTGTGGCAATTTAGGGTGGTTGAAACAGGGCAAACAAGTACACTCCAAAGTGATCACCTTTGGTCTTTGTGGACATGTTGTCGTCGAGAGCAGCCTCGTGGACATGTATGGAAAGTGTGGGTCGCTTGATGAAGCTCAACGTGGTTTCGATAGGATGATCAACAAGAATTCGGTTTCCATGTCTGCATTGCTTGGAGGGTACTGTCAAAGTGGAAAGTTCGAGACCGTAATTCAGCTTTTCCGTGAGATGGGTAATGCTGATCTCTATGATTTTGGGACAATAATTCGTGCATGTGCAGGTTTGGCAGCTGTGAGGCCAGGAAAAGAGGTCCACTGCCAGTATGTGAGGAGAGTTGGTTGGAGAGATGTTATCATAGAATCAGCTTTGGTTGATTTATACGCAAAATGTGGTTGTATAGATTTTTCCTATAGAATATTTGTGAGGATGCGTGTCAGAAACTTAATAACATGGAACTCAATGATCTGTGGCTTTGCTCAGAATGGAAGAGGTGGAGAAGCTCTTGAAATATTCGACGAAATGGAAAAGTTGGGGGTCAGACCTGATTATATTAGTTTTGTTGGGGTTCTCTTTGCCTGTAGTCAAACAGGTTTGGTTGATCAAGGGCGAAAATATTTTACTTTGATGACTGAAGAGTATGGGATCAAAGCAGGAACAGAGCATTACAACTGCATGGTAGATCTTCTTGGCCGTGCAGGTCTCCTGGAGGAGGCTGAAAAATTAGTAGAGAATGCTGAATATAGAGATGATCCATCTCTTTGGGAAGTTCTTCTCAGTGCATGCACCACCAATACAAACTCTGCTTCTGCAGAGCGCATCGCAAAGAAAATTTTGGAACTGAAACCTGATCACCACTTGAGTTATGTTGTTCTGGCAAATGTTTACAGATCTGTTGGAAGGTGGACTGATGCTTTGCAGATTAGAAGCCTAATGGATGATAGGAAGGTCAAGAAGATGCCAGCTATGAGCTGGACATAGAATTTAAACCTGCAGCTTTTTGGATGAATTGTTTACACATTCACATTAAGGTGGTAGCAAATCGCCGAATCCATTTGGCAACAGAGCAGCATACAATAAGGTAAATTTTTTGTCATAGCGGGCTTTATTTTTTGAATAAGTTGAACTATTGTTTAAAAGCATCTCTTTGCCTAATCTTGCGGAACTTACTAACTGGATTACCACTGTGTATAGCCTTAAGGCCAATCAACAGTTGTTGACACCGTCATCTATCTGCCGGCACCATCTGCACTGGGGGCCTGGGACAATCATCACCACAGGTTTTGCCACCGTCATCGATCTGCCAGCACCATCCTCACCAGATCAAAGACTGCTGGATTTGGCTGTCTCCAGAATCAGACTGATTACCAACTAAGCTTTTTGATGACTCTGTCAGGAAAAATCCCTACGGTGTTTTGAGAATGACAAAACATTTGAAGTATACTGCCATGTGTAACCGAGTGTGCAGAAGATGTTGCCTTCACATACATGGATTTATATGCAGATGATGTTAGTAACAGGACGGGCGTCTAAAAGTGGCTCTACAGAAGGTGAACAATGTATTGGACATGGAATATGTTAATGACTGGACAGACTTTTGAAATGATGAACTAGTTATTGGACATGAGATATGTCAATGTCTAGGACTTTGCAATGCGAATAAAATAGAGGACATGTTATCATCAAAAAGTTTGGATGGATCAACAGAAGTTGAACTGACTAGAGGACATGGAGACGTCGGTGGGCTTGGGTGGACCTTGCAGATGGTGAACAAGCTAAAGGACATGTGATTGTTGAAGAGTTTGGATAAACCAAGTAGAAGGCGAACAGTCCACAGAACATAAGTGAATATGCTTGGTGGCACCTAAATGTAAAAGGAGAACAAGATTGGTTATGCAAAATCTTGGATATACCTGACTGCAGAAGATGTTCTAGCTACAGACCGTTGTAGAAGCAGAACTGACTATTTTGGAAAACTGTTCCTACGGAGCTGAGAGTGAAGTTCCACAGTTGCAAACGACAGAACCAATGCTACTTGTGGGATTCAAAAGTCACTTTATGTGCAATGGCATTAAAATTCAACCAAAGGGCAGAAGTTTAGTTGGGAAAAGAACGAACAAAAACTAATCTATGTTCTGAATGTTCATCTTCTAGCTGTTCTTGTGTGCAGAAGCTATGTATATCTGGATGTATTTCTACGTAGAGGTCTATGCATCTATAATTTCTGTATATGCGGTCAATGTCGCAAGAATTTCAATAGATGATTCCGGTGTTGATTTGGGCTGTTACAACTCGGAGAGAGGAGTAGGTCGCTCGAACAGGCTAAATCACTATTAATATGCTTTGCATTTCTTCTACCCTTCACTCCCCTTTATATTCAATCGACAGAAGTAGTTGTTCTTGTATGCGCACGGTCGTTCCATGCACGTTGCACATACTGTCTAGCACTTGAACGCGAAAGAGGTTAGGATTTCCTCGTCCCCTCTCGGTTGTTTGTGCCTAATCCGTCTATCATATATTAGACTCTGATATGATAAACAAATCGCGATCAGTCAAGTAAAGACGCAAAGCACAACTGCTACAATAATCTTGGAAAAAGACCAGAGTTAAGTGATTATATACGACTATGCAGACGTAAAGCACGATTGCTTATGTTTTTCTTTGATAATGATGCGAAGGTAATTGCATATACATGAACATGCACGTTTTCAAACTAGATGGATCTTCTGTGACATGAAACGTAAGCAGCCGTGTGTTGTTGGAAATTTTGGGTTGCTATAAAAGATGTCTTTATCTCAAACTAACATGCTCACTATAAATTTAAGGAAAATAAGTAACTCTTTTGAAATCTCAACATGCTTTAGCTTTTCTAAATAGTTTTGCAAATTTGCAATAATTCATTTCATGAAAGAGAAAATGACATAGATGGCCTCTGAACTATGGCAAAAATATATAAAGTCGCCCCTGAATTTGTTTTTTGTTCAATGTGATATATGAAATTTTGATATCTATTCAATTTATCTAAAATGTTCAAAATTGTCTTTCCATTAGTTCAAGTTAACGAAATTCACTAGTTTAGTTTCTTGTCCGATACATTCAAATGATCGAAAAAAAAAAAAAAACATTACATATGAGTTAGGGTTAATACCGCAAAAAATCTTAAACTGATACACCTGTGATAAATTTACACCAAACTAATTTTTTTGATTACCAAAAACCCCAAACTGGTACATCTGTAACAAATTTATCCCAAACTAATTTTTTAACCATAAAAAATCCCAACCGATGCATTTGTAACAAATTTACACTTCATTATATTTGATTATTACCATGAAAAATCATAAACCGCTACACATGTGATTAACGGGGGATACAATCCCAAACTGGTATATCCGTCAACTGCCATGTGTCATTCAATTGAGAAATTTAACAGTAAAATTTAACGGAAACTAACAGAGGATAAAATTATCACAGATGCATCATTTTAGGATTTCTGATAATCAAAAAATTAGTTTGAGATACATTTATCACAAGTGTATAGATTGAGATTTTTCGTGATATTAATCCTATCAATTATCCACGTAAATATTTAAACTCCCGTGCATGTTTTTAAAAATTGACTTGAGATAAATTTATAAAAAATGTATAGATAAAAATTTTTCGTGATATTAACCCTATAAGTTATCCACGTAAATATTTAAACTTCCGTGCATGTTTTTGTTTCGAAGCGAAACAGACAGGCGAGGGCGTGGCGACGAGCCCCGGACACGCTCTCCCTCTTGCTGTTCCTGCTTCCGTGGGTCTGAAAGAGAGAGAGAGAGAGAATCCATGGAAGGACTGAGCGAAGAAGACAAGCGAGCTCTTCGCGGGAGCAAGTTCGCGCCTCTCCCTTCCTTGCCGCCCCCTTCTCGACCCAGGTACGCTCTCCACCACGCAGTCAGTCCCCATTCGAAACCCTCCACCCCGAAGAAAACGATGGGTGGGGGGAAAAAGATTGGATGAATTCCGTGTTTGAATTGATTCGAATGCGCGAGAGCGGTCGGCTTGCGATTCGCAGGTTGGCGCATCCCGGTGGGGCCATCAGGACGAACAAAGCGGCGGCTCTGGCCAAGTTCCTGGAGCGCAAGCTGCAGGAGCCGCAGGGGTTGGCCTCCATCGACCCCAATCTCGTCGAGCTCGCCGTCAAGAATGCCAAAGACTGTGCCACTGCAAGTAATTGTTTTTTGTGCAAATTTCGCTCGCCCGTGCTCTTAATTGATTCGGGTTTTCTTCTGATCGTTGTTATATTGCGCGTTTTATCTGGTGTGAGAATTTGGGACTGATAATGTTGATATAGATAGTTGTGGCTCGGTGTGGTTGTAATGGTGATGGCGTGTTGTTGGTTGATGATGAGAAATTTGATCTTGCCAATTGTTCATGTGTGAGGTTTGGCTTCCTTTCTTGGTTATCTATAAAACTTTGTAGGTATCGGTTAGCTGATGGGGTTTTAAGGCTTAATGTCAAGTGGGGTTTGTTGCTTTCAAATTGCTTTCTGTGATGATGCTGTAATCGTTCTTTATTTGGCTCAGACCAGGCTGTGAGGCATTGCCTTTGGAAGCAGACATTTCACTCTTTTGGTGTTGTATCAGCTCTGAAGTAAATCCGTGTCCTAATGGATGCTATTGTTGCCATGGTCTCTGTCTTGAGTCTTGGCTACATTTCATGCTCACCCATCTGTTATTATCAACAGAAGGGAGGATCAATTTGGAAATAGTATTGCTCTGTGCTTAGTTTATGTTCTTGGTTGATGCATGTTGGTAAAATCGTATGTCAGCTCCAGGTTCGAGCGAAAAGTTGCTCAACTAGAGGGTGGAGATTCTACGCTTCTTGTTTTGGCTTGTGTGGTATGAAAATGTGACCTTTCTAATTTGTGAATAAAATTTCGACCAAAATTGTGAGCAAATTGTGCGGTACTGAAGTCGAGGAAATTAGTAACTAATTCAGACTGATGGCTAAGCTTTTAATCTCCCTTTTCCTCAGGCAGTACCTCAACTTCAGGAAAAATAATCAGGCATGTTGATTCCTTTGATAATCCTCAGGTAGGAACTGCTTGTACTTATTTTCCTGTGTCTCAGTTCTTGGATCTTATACACTTGTGCAGGATCATTTCAATGCAGGACAAACTGGAACTAGTACGGAGATGAACAGCAAGCGGAAGAATAAGAAAATGATGAAGAAGGATAAGAAAAAGAAGAAGAAGAAGGACGATAAGAAGATCAAGAAAAGAAGGGTACTTTCTCAATACTGCTTCAGCTTTGTTTGTTAGTCGCTACCTAATTTGCCTCCCTCCTGCCACTGCTAGTTTTGCCAATTTGGAAGTTTATTTTATTGTAGATACCAGAAGATGTTGTACGTACTGTGAAGAAGAAGTCCAAGAAGATGAAGTTGAAATTGTGAGGGGGGATGATTTTCATGGTAAAGAAGAAACGAATTGAAGTACAAATCCAGTTGCGCTAAATTGCGAATCTCCTGGAGGAAACACAAATGTCGTTTCCTAAGGTAATTCGAGGATCTAGTGGTGAAAACTAGGACAAGTCAAACACAAAGGCTCTTTCCCCCATATGTGCTGTTTCATTGAATGTTTTTGCGACATTGAAACAGTTGTTTGCCTGCACATTTCAGTTGTTCCTCAGGTAACAACTAGATTTTCAGTTCATTCTTTTGGAGAAGATGGTAGTCACATCTTTGGAAATGAGTACTTGGGGAATTTGTTTTCGACCTATGAAGAGCAATTTAGACAGCTTTTTCTTACCAGTTTCATGTTTCCTTGATGGGCTTTTATAGGTGAAGAAATGTGACTCAATTCATAGGGTGAGATTTATGTAATTTGTAATGTCTTCGAGGTTGTAGTTTTGGATCTCGCATAAACTGTCATCCGACACCGCCTTCAGTTCTCTTATTTGAGGAGACTGATCAGATGTCCGGAATTATAATTCAAGAGAACTCTGGATATCAGAATATCCTTAACCAGAAAATGTTCGATTTTGGGTGCGCAATCACATTGCAGATGCTGAATATTTCGAAATACTTTACCATCTTATTAGGAAAAAAAAAAATGAATGGAAGAAAAATTTATACAATAACAAAAGCCACCCATCATTACTGGCAGTTTCTTGTACATAGCACAGTTTCCCTTTAGATTTAGGTCTTGTTCTTTTGGGCCAAACTTCAGATTTAAGTCTTAAGCGCGTCTTAGCTTGAAACAGGAAGCAGAAAGTTCTCACTGTGCACTTTTAGAAGTTACGGTAATCTGTTCTATTTGTTGTTGAAGAACTTTGATGGTTGAATCTCTGTTGCGTGTGCTCTTTCAATTTGGAACTTTCGGTGGCCACATGGGCCTGAAAAGCATATTCTGGTGGAAGCCCACAAGACTCCATGAGAGGAGGAGTGTGAAAGAGGATTGTTCGAGATGCTTAACATGTTCTTGAGTATGAAAATTGGAAACAAGGAAGAAAGATCAAGCCGTCAAAACAAGGACAAGAGAGAGCAAGAAAATTAGAATGGGATTGATTTTCGAGTGACACGCCGTTTGCCAATCGTTCCATTCGACCTACCGCAGCCCTCCCGATGGTGAGCCTAAGGTACTCCCGGTGCACCGCTCTCCTCAAATCGTTGTCTGGACAATTGAAATTCTCGGGTCTCGACTGATTGAATTCTTACCTAGCGCCAAAGTTCTTGTACCTGAATTGACAGATGATGGTGCATCAAGAAATGAATTAGAACTTGACAATTGGGTTCTAAAACTCATGCAATGAATCCACTAATGTCAACACATGTTCTTCGAAAGAATAAGGGCAAGTGTTCGATTGACAAAAGGGAAGGAATTGCTGGTAAATTTTGTCTGTCGGATGTTTGTTCGTGTCTTTTCGATTTTGGGCGTGTCCGCGGGTGGTTGGTCTCTTTATATGACCGTCCCAGCTTTTTGAAATTTGATACCGACTCCATAGTCAACACCTTCGCAAACTGTACCTCGAGTTTGACTGTAATAACTGTCCTGCTGTTTCTATCCTTGCCGTCGATGTTAATGCTTCTCGACTCAACTAACATTGACTTGATTGAGATCGACTCGACTACCGTTCAGACGGAGGAAAACTGTTCCCGCCTTGTCGATTTAACTCTATTGGATTCTCATAATCAATGCTGGTGTTTGATTGTCGATTGTGTTCGTGATCAATAACATGTTCTATTAATTCGTCTATACTCATCCTCCTGGTCTGGCTCTCAATTCTACTTTGGAACCGTATTGGACCGGACCGAGTATATATTTTTTTTTATATTTTTATTTCTTCAAAAAAAATTAGTAAATGGTGAACTAAATGCTAAGTGAAGCACATTTTTTTATTCGTCTTTTTCAATTTGAGAATCATTGCATACATATCACTTAATTCAATAAGAAAAGATAGCATCAAGTGGTGGGAAAAAAGAAGTGATCGGTTCAATTAGACCAGACCGGCGGTCCGGTTCGTTCCCTGTTCTAGGACCCACCGGACCAGTCCCCGGTTCCAAATTTTGGGAACCGATCACCTTAGAATCGGACCGAACTAGAAACCGATAACTGCTATTAAATTTCATTTCTTTGATCAAAATTGACTCCTTTAGGATGCAAACAGATTCACTTCAGAAAAATATGAGCAATTGAATTAAATGCCTAGTCAACAGGTAGCCATTTGACAAAGGCTCGCATGTTCATCATAAAGTAGTTCAATCATCGTAAATATTTTGATTATGATTATAATGTTTTACGACGTTTTACAACGACTTATTTCATTTTGTCGTAAGCTTGTGCAAAACATTGTAATAATCTAAATAATCTAATTTTTTAACCTTTTATAAAGCATTACAACTTTTTTCTTGTAACCTAACTACCCTGATACCTATTTTATTTTATGACGTTTTCGAAGGGTTTTCAATTTTTCATTGTAAAATAGTTCAAAATTCGGATTCATAGGTATTTAAGTAATCCAATTTTTTGTACAATATGACATTTTACACAACAGATTGAATTTTTTTTTTTGCAACCCAATGCAAAAGGTTGTAAAAATTAAAATATCCTAATTTTTATTAATTTACAACATTTTCTTATGATTTACAACATTCGTCGTGACGTAATTCAAAACAACGTAAATATTATGATATTTCGATAATTAATATTTTATGACATTTCACAAAGGTATACTACGTTTTACGTCGTAGTATGGCGTTTTGTTGTACCCTAATGCAAAACGTCGAAAATATCTAAATGTCCTACTATTTATTAATTTACAAAGATTTGTAAAGGCTTACGACACATCCTAAACTTTTTAATGTTTTAATTATTAATATTTTACGACGTTTTACAAAGGCTTACTACGTTCTGTCTTAACCCAATGCATAATGTCGCAAATATTTATGTTAAATATTTTACGATGTTTGAGAAAGCATTAGGACGCTTTGTCATAATCCAATGCAAAATGTTAGAAATATTTAAATCTCCTAATTTCCAGTAATTTACTACATTCTTAAAGTGTTTCGTTTTACCACAGTTCAAAACGTCGCAAATATATTGGTATTTGATAACATTTTACAAAAGCTTACCATATTAACCGCAAAACGTCACAAATACTTAAATAGTCTAAATATGTTCGACGATGTTTTACAAGGGCTTACGACGTTTTCTTGTAACCCAATTTAAATCGTCATAAATATTTCGATGTTTAGATATATTTATTTTTTAATAATTTACGACTTCGTGCCAAAACTATTGACTTCTCGGCACGACGTCGTTCAAAAATTGGAAATATATGAAAGATACATATATATATTTTTTTGACAGTTGAGAATGGCTTACAACATTCATCATAAGCAAAATAAACCCTAATTTAAATTTTAAAAGGCTTAAGACATATTGTCGTCATTACCTTTGTTTAAAACGTTGTAAATACATTTGTCTGTTCTAGTTTCTAAAATTTTACGAAGTTTTATAAAGATTAAAAAAAATTTTCCGTACCCACGAACCAAATATATTCGATGACTAAATATCTACTATTTCACGACGTTTTATATAGCTCTTAATGCGGTGCACTAATGTTATTTTTTGTTTTAAGTTCTAGTAATTTCTTCAATTTGTGATGTTGGCACACGGAAAACAAAACAATTTGCTAAAGTTATTCGTGCAGGAAATTGCTAAAATTGTCTACAGACGTTTTAGATTCACAAATATTTCATCTGGATATGCGAACGAAGAATTGTTGCCGCTTATTATAGAAATGCACCTGATAATAAATAGCTACCTTAAAAAGAAAAAAAGAAAAAGATAACTTAAAAATAGAAGGCATCTTCTCATCGCCAGTCAAAGCGGCCGTAGGGCTTGCCCGTGGCCGCCATTCACATATGTGAATGGGGAGATGGGGAATTCGAAACCCTCTTCTTCGGATAAGGGGTTTATGGGTTTCGGGGTTTCTCCGGGTGGGCTCACTAGGGACCTACCAAACTCCTCATAAATGAACTCCAAAGTCTAGGAATACACCTAATAGACTTTAAAAAAAAAAAAAAAAGTGACTCGGGGGATGGTATGTCGGGAGTAGAAGTTTCAATGAAGCCTAAGCCTTATGATTTGATGTACTGTATATGGTCGGAGCTTATATTCGGATGTACGAATCTCCGGTCCAATCATCTTTCATCGACACGTGCAAACTGTCACGCCCTCGTATATCAATAAGGCTCCACCCATCGAATCAGCAGGTATGCTCCTGAGGTTTTTAGCTCAAGTGGGGAACCTCGTAATTCATACACCGACTTTTTCTTTACGCCGTGCAGCTTCCGGCCTCTTTCGAAACCCGGAACTTCCGATATTTCCACGACGCTCGGGCATTAACATTTGGATTCGCTTTTATTGATTGATTTTTTTTTTTTCAGTAATTTCCCGAAATTCGGATGATATTACATGTTTGACGAGAAAGTGAGGGAAAAGGAGAAGAAGAAGAAGAAGAAGAAGAGCCCTATCGGCTTTACTTTTGAAGCGCGAAGAGAAACGGACGAGAGAGCCAACAGGGAACCGAAGCAGTTTCGAGCCGCTGGCGTTGGGCCGAACGCGGTCCACATCATCCAAACGGGCCCGTACCGACGGAGACAGATAGAGATGGAAAGACAGATAGAGAGAGAGAGAGAGAGAGAGCCAGCCACTCCAAAATTCCAAATCGCATCCGAACAAAAATTGACCCCGACAAGAGAAAAACACTGGGGAGACAATAAATAAGATAAATAAATAAACAAATGGTGAACCAAATACAGGGGCAAAAAAACTAATCAGTGGAGCGAAGAAAAAGCAGAGGCTAGAAAAAGCGCCACTTGTGGTGGCCAACCATCGCCTCGCCAAAGTCAAACGCAAGACCCACGTTTTCGCTTTTCCACCTGATGACCCGGCCGCTCCTCCCTCTCCCCCACTTGGCCCCACCGTGATATTTATGGCACCCTTGCCATCGTGCTGGCACGTGTCCCCTGCTCTAGGAATAGGGATTTTGTTTAGACAATTTAGATGCAAACTTTCACTATAAGTATATATATGTAGGGTGTTTTCATGCGATTAGTGTTTGCATGGTAAATTTGTGCGTACCCATTAGACTTCATCAAATAGGCGAGTCAAATTGAGTCGAAAATGATCCGATCTAAATTGGCTCATTCAACTCGTTTTGACCTATTTTCGTGCGATGCAAATCTGGTGACTCGTACCGATCTAATTGGTACCCAACATTACCCTATCCGAACCATAGTGATAAAGCACTTCCATAATTAAACAAATTTAGGAAAACTCATACTGATACTAAAGTGAGAGCGCGGTGTGAGCGAGCGCGAAATTAAATGAGAGTAAGAGAGAGCGAAAAGAGAGTGTAAATTATGAATCCATTTAACACTTATACTATCAAATTATTTCATTCGTATTTTAGCTCCATAAAAGTTCAAGAAACCTTTATTTTTCGGCATATTTACTTTACATTATGATGGTGGGTTGATTTATATTATATCTGAGTTAAAAAAAATGAATCGATCTAAATTTTCAGGACACGTGCTTTGGAAATTCCTAAAACTCGTTATGAAAGTGTAATTGAAAGATAAAACTTTCAAAAAGTGTAATCAAGTCCTAAAATTTACCACGAAAGTATAAATCGAGCCCTAAAACTTTTAAAAAATGCAATCGAGTTATAAAACTTGCTTTAAAAATGTAATCGAGTTCTCAAACTTTCAAAAAGTGCGATCAACGGAATTACGCGATTGGACCAATTTGATAAGTTTTAGGATTTGATTGCATCACATTTATCGCGACAAATTTTAGATGTTGATTGCACTTTTCGAAAGATTTAAGACTAAATTGCATTTTGGTGATAAATTTTAGGGCTTTCAATATATTTTATCCCGATTTTTTTCACCGAGCAGCACTGCACGAGCAAATCGCTAGCTGCATACTCGTCGTATTTCTCCAGATCATTATCTACGGATGCGGAAAAAGGAAACGAAATTTAACAAGCGTTTTGGAAAATTTCAAAACGCTAATTAAAATTATGTTTTCCCTTTCATGACTTAAGCGTGAGCAATATGATAACGTAAGCTCGAATTATATTCCCTTGGGGTGTGGTCCAAAACCGTCCTCTGCCAAGGCGCGTCGCTGGATTAGGATGGGGGAAGGTACGGCTCGCCTACCGGTTACCGGCTCGACCGGTCGCTCCCGGGGTCCCACGTGGCGTGCCGGGAATTCAAGGGGGGCCATTTACGAACCCCCACACCCCAACCCGTGGGCAACGTCAACGTCATTCCCACTTCAGCGGAGGACCGACGCCGACACTCGAGAGATCTCGGCCGCCCATCCCTTGCGAAGGGAGGACATCTCCGCCGTCAATTTACTGGGCTAGCAAAAAAGAGCTCGCGCCATGCTCTGGGCTACCAAGTGCCAATTCACCCGCGTCACCGGAACTTGCAAAAAATATATCGAGTTAATATCACAACAAAATTCCAAATTGTTATATCCGTAACAAATTAATTTCAAATTAATTTTTTGACCACCAAAAACTCCAAACTGGTACACCTGTGATAAATTTACCCTCTATTAGTTTTTATTAAATTTTACCTTCAAATTATTGAGTTAGATGGCACGTGACAGTTGACGAGTATAACAGTTTGGGATTTTATCCTCTGTTTCTCACAAATGTACAAGTTTGTGAATTTTCGTAGTTTTAATCCAATTTAACGGAAATTAACGGAGGGTAAAATTGTCACAAATGTACCGGTCTGAGGTTTTTGGTGGTCAAAAAATTAGTTTGAGGTAAATTTGTCTTGGGTGTACTATTTGGGATTTTTTATAGTAAAAAAATTAATTTAAGATAAAATTGTCACAGGTGTATCAGTTCGGGGTTTGTCGTAATATTAATCCAAATATTTTTCGCTCATGAAAAATTTTGTAATATTTTCATTATGAATTTACTAAAATAAAAACATGCTGTATTTCGCCATACAAGTAGCTCATCTACTTTGATATTAGATAATTAAAATAGTCCATGGTATTGTGTCGTGTGTAATGGTGTAAGTTTAATCGATTATATATATGAAGCAAAACTTTAAGTTTGTTTAACTAGTAATTGCACTTTTTTTTTTTATAAAAAAAAGTAGCAATTGCACTTATATAGATGCTATGAACATGTTTAGGATAATGTTAACATGCTTACGATGGTAAGGGGTGGTTCTCTCGGTTAGGAGGGGGGGTTTATATTATAGGATAAAATAAGATATAGATCATTAATCGAGGAGTTACTATATTTTAGGATCGAATAAGTGCAATTGTCCAAAAGGTTTTAAATTTATCATGCGGCGGCCAATTCAGTTATAAACACACGATATATGTGTTGACTTGTTCTCAAACCATGACTGATTTCTTGTGCTCGGGTAGATTTATTTGTACTTTTAGATGGTGCATTCGTTCATGAAATTTAAGAAAATACCAAAATTGTAGCTCGCTTTTGAGCCAAATATCACTGCCATGCCTCTATTTTCAAAATTACCTTTATCATACTTTTAGACAATACACAATCGTAAAAAGACCGTATTATACCCCTTAAAAAGAATAGTTAAGCCCCAAATTCCCCTCAACTTCCTGGCTTCAATCACTCGACGTTCTCATCGCCCACCTCCGTCCATCGTGCCCCGCTATTGCTAGTCCTCATGGTCGGCTGGCGGTGACAGCTCTAATCCCGTCCTGAATCCCGTGTTGTTAAAATCATAAAGCTCGATTCAATTCACGCGTAAAACGATGTGATTTACGGTTATGAATTAGAGATGCGTTAAAATCGTGAATGCATCTCGTGATGTGATGGGATACGATTTGGTACCATATGCCACGATTTGATCGGACTCCTAGAAGTCCAATTGCTGGGCCCCGAAAGTTTTGACATTAAAGCTTTACACACGTTACATGTTGCGCATGCTTAAATATTGCAATTTTATTGATAGAGACATCATCTTCTTGAATTTCTGAGCGAAAACCATTTATTTGTTTGTCTTATTACATTTTTTTCCATATGTTCGCAACTAATATTTAAGATTTGGTAGGATGTCCTTTTAAGTTATTCTAAAAGTTTCCGTTGAACGTTATGATTCACAAATGGAGACTCAATTTGAAAAAATGAATGTTACGATCCGTAATTTGAATCTCGGTTTGACAACATTATCGGCAGCCACCGCTGCTCCGGCCTTGCTCTATGCCTTGACCATCACCTGGCTTGTCACTCGTAGCCTCGACTCCCTTCTCTTCTCCATGTCGTCCGTTGTTCGCAGCTTGGACAACCGTGACGAGGTCGGCAACCTCAGTCATGATTGTCGACCTTGATCATGGTCGTTAGTGACCTCAGATCAAGGTCGCTGCGTTGCCACTTAGCATCAACCTCATTCCGAGGTCCAGCCGACATGGACAACCCCAGTCGAGGCCATCCCTGGCTTTGATGGAGTCGATTTGAGTTTGCGGATGCCACGGCGATCTCTTATTTGGTGACGATCAACGGTGATAGGTGGTATGGTAGCTGAGCTAGGGTTGAGTTGAGTATGAGGGGTTTCTAATGATGGTGGATTCGAAATTTGGATATGGGTATTTTTGAAATGAAAATGACAATTTCGTAAATAAAAACAATAGAATTTGGTGTCCGCGTACAAATTGGAATTTGTAGAAAAATAGAGCTGTGAGAATAGTCGTAAAATGAAAAAAATGAGACATAATATTAGTATTTTCCCTTTTTAAAGTTTTCTCCGGAGTAATTGTCATGTTGAAATGTTAATATGACGTCGGAGGTCTAATCGACATTTTTGACTGCTAAAATTTTCTAATTAGAATTCAAAGTCTATCATTCTACCAAAAAGGAGCATGTTCCTTCTAGTCCGTTTGACAAGTTAGATCGGTCAAATAAGAACTTTTTCCTTATTGATACCGACCTAATGGTTGACCTAAACCAATCCTTTTGAATTGTATTTTTTTTTAATACCGTGATTAATACGATCCTTATTTTTATGCAATTGCCTAAGGTTTGGTACCTCACAATTCTACCATGCATCCTTTTGACTAGGCTATTTTAGGAAGCAATACAGAAAACGCTATTTTGGATAAATCGAAGCGTCCATTTCGAACGATTCGTGTACATCATACTTCTCACGTATTTGGGTGTATTATAAAATTAGGACGCTATATCGGGCTCGACATGTAGGTCAAGTTAAAATACTCGTAATAAAATGAAAACAAAGTACTAAATAATTTGATAGTTACATTTTTTCTCCTATACGGGTACTAATTTTACTAATTAAAGTTGCCAATTGTATATATACACACACACATGTTGCAAAATTGTTGCCCATTGAAATAATTTATTCTCTCCTTAAACTCAATCTCCACAATGGAAATTGCGGAATACTAAGTTTCGTTTATTTTGCAGAAAATGAATGATTTGAAAAATATTTTCTTAAAAATAATTCATTGTATCGCTGACAAAAATGAAGGAATGAATCGACATAAATTGTTATTGATAATGAAAACTTTTTCCGCTGACTAATTATTTCAAATTATATAAGCGATCATTTTAAAATATATATATTTATTAAATCATTCATTTTTCGCTAAACAAACGGAATCTACGAGGAAAAATTATTTAATATGGAGATTACGAGCAATAAATCTCGTCAATAAGAAATTAAGGCATATAAAAGTATAGCAACACATGGTCAACATTCTCCTAACAACTCCTCAAATGCAAGAATTAGTAGTAGTCTTGCAATATTGAGGTGCTATAGCTACGTGACAACCACTTAGTCTTATGAAATAATTTGTAAATACATAGATATTCCTAATTTAAAAAAAAAAAAAACGATAAAAATAATAGGAGAGCTTACTTGTCAGATGGTTATTGGTCAAGAATCAGACCAGGGTTACGCCGGCAGTGAATATCCAATTGTTCTGTCTGTATTCCACCGTCCGAAAAGAAGAGAAAAATGAAAGCGATTATTATTTTTGGCCAATTTTTCGTTTTCAGAGTTCGATTAATCTCGGCATCTGTTCGTGGAATACTAGACCGTCATAGTGAAATCCAAAGTAACATATACTAATAAAAGAGCTTATATACTTTTTTTTATGAAGTGTCGTATCACCCTAATGACTATTCATCGACAGTTTCTAAGAATTAATGTGGCACGTCATGTTCTATGAGGATATAACGGCGACGGCGGCGGGCGGTGTCGACGACAATAAAAAAGATATTAGATGCGATGCGCTGCAATTGGAGATCGGTCCCTCAATGATCCACAGAACTTCTCTTCAAATTAGGTTATTCTTATTGGTGGGCGGTGGATCACGGAGATAGATAAGCATCTCTTTAAGGCTTCGGGTGTTTCGCGAAAAATAAATGATTTGGAAAATATTTTCCTAAAAATGATTGCTTATATTGCTTGAAAAAGTGAAAGAACGAAAAATATTTTCATTGTCCACAAAAATATTTAGATATAAAATATTGTCTATAATGAAAACATTTCTTATTGGTTAATTATTTCAAGCGATATAATCAATAACTTTTAGATTTTTTTTCAAATTTTTTATTTTTCGCGAAACAAATGGAGCTAATTGTTAAAGCGAGAGAAAAAGGCCAAACGATGAGTTTTATTTGCAATTCAAACTCTATGTTACATTAGTTAGCTTTTGCATGTGATTTTCCTAAGATTCATATCAATTGGTATCATAGCAATTCACTATGATTCTTACTTGCGATCAAGCGGCACTGGCAATGACATTAGCTGTCGCAATCAAAAGGCGGAAGTGTGAACAAAGGCAACAATTCGAGTGAGAGATAAATTGCAGAAATTAAACCTGCGCACGGACGATTTATGTGGTTTGGCGATGCACCCACATTAACGAGGAGAGATTGACCATCGTGATGATTCCACTATAATTAAGGTGAAGGAGATTATAATTGCAAAGTGTTTTCTGACCCTAGAAACCTCCAAAACCCACAAGAATCTCAAAGCACTTGTAATCTTTACAGCAGGACCTCAGATTTATTGCTCTCTCATCGCAAAGAACAATGCAAGTCGCCGAGGACGACGAAAAATTGAGTGGGGGAGAATACCACAAGTCCTTTGTAAGTGCCTTGATTCGGGCATCTCTAGAGCACATTGTGCATGGCCCTTGGGTCCTTTCACATTTTCTTATTTTTCGTAACTTCTAGACGGTGCTAATCTTAAGTACAAGTAGGCTCCGTTTGTTTCGCGAAAAATAAATTTTTTAAAAAGCGTTTTACTAAAAATGATCGTTGTATCGCTTGAAATAATTAGTCAATGAAAAATATATCTTCAATATTGACAATAATTAATATCTAAATATTTTCGTGAATTATGAAAATATTTTTTTTATTTATTTTTATAAGCGATACAAGTGGTTGATGTACATTGCATTGTTGTTGATTAATACAACTTAGAGCATTTTCTCACTAACCGTTTTCGTTCTTGCTATTTCCCCAAACGATCTGCAAATTATGCATACACCTTAGTATCAAGGTACTGCGCCCTTGAGTCGGCCGGTGTACAATCATATGATCGAGGACGGTAAACACGGCACAGTCCCTCGAATAGTGTCAACGGGTAGATTGTGGTACCTGGGCACCTCGCCAATTGAGAAAATATTTAGTGATTTTATAGCGTGGCATCTACGGCTGATGCGACAGGCATTTTTTTACTTACATCCATTCACAAATTGACGCACGTCAATTGATGTGGAGCTAAATAGCATAATTAAAAATCGCTGCTCCTTCCTTCTTCAATTGGTAGCTCCTTATTCTTCAGCTAGCCATGGCCATGGACGACGAGCTAGCCAAGCCAAATTTGGAGGCTCCTTATTCTTCAACTATAGCCATGGCCGACCACTGCGGTATTTGTAGACGAGCCATCGATTGTGGTTGGCCCTTCCTATGTGTCTCCAAATTTGTAAATGGGCTGCCATCCAAATTTGGAGGCACTTGTTGGAAAAACTTAAAGAATATGGAAATGAGAATCGTTGGAAATCTGTTGGGAAAGATGAAAATATAAAATCAATTGTCTGAGGCGTGTAAGCATTGTCCTTAAGGATAATTCTGCCCATTAAAGTACGAAATTCGGTGCTATAGGCTCTAGTGGTTATTCTTTTAGGATACAACGTACATTTTTCTTTATTACGCACAAAATATTAGAAGGAACATAAATAACTAAATTGTATGTATAACCCAACAAAAAAAGGGAAAGAACATTCAAATGAGAGTAAGGATATTAATGTTGTTGTATATATCTTTTCGATTATGATCGGAGTAACAATTTACAAGTAAATGAAAGAGAGCCGTTTTCCAACATCAATTATTGCATAAAATTGAAAACCGTTACAAATGATTGCTGACGTGGTGCCACGAGATCACTGAATATTTTCCCTCGTCAGCTAGCCTAGGCAGTGGCCTGGGAATCGGGCCAGGTGCTTGGTTCATCCGGGGATAAGCTAGGCCGCCATTTTCGATCTTCTGTCCCAATGCATGCCAGTCACTCCAGGTCCCCCCTCAAAACCTTCAAACTTGTGTTTAAGGGATAAACTTCGAGCCATATCGCCACGAGCATTGCGAGGTTTGCCTACGTTGGCGAAAGAATAGCGCACGACTAGCCTAACGTTTGCATCGCGAGTGAGAGCGCACGGTGGATTATCAAAATCCTAAATGCAAGTCGTGGCATTGGACCTCTCACATCGATGGCGTGGGACATTGACGCAGGATTTACCTAGCCTCTGCTCTCCCACTTCAGTATAGCTAGTTTTGGGATGCGGTTCCTCCAGGTTCATATCCGTTGGTATCGGGGCAATCCAACGTGTCTCCTAGTCACAATCGAGTGGCAAGGATGGTGACATTAGTGCTGGCGCGTTCAGTCCAGCCTTAGGATAAGGCTAGTGCACAACTTGCCCCTAGAGACGTACGAGATGTGAAAAGCATGGCGAAACTTTGTTGCGACTCGAGTCGCACAGTAAAGGCATAGGACCTCGCCGTAGGATTTATACGGCATTGGGCTCTTTCACCTTGATAGCTAAATTCTGGACAGTGATTTTCCCAAATTGCTAAGCTTTCATAGCGCGTTATTATTTAAATTACATCGTCGGGTATCCCCCTCTCCCTCTTTATATGTGATCATAGTGCGTCATTCTAATTCAATTCTCATTTCATGAGCTGTAGTACCTTATTCATTTTCATTTTCATCACTTATTGCAATTCTTTCTTCTTCTTCTTCTTCTTCTTCTTCTTCTTTCTGCTTTTGTTTATGGAAACTCAAAATAATAAATGTTGCCCTCCATCTTATTCATAATTAATTAGTTATCTCCATAAAAAGACTCTAGATCTGTATTTGTGCATAAAGAATGACTCTTGATCGGTTTCCATTTTAAACATGATTAAGACATACATTAGTGTACTCACCACATGCCAATTGCCATAAAGGGTGACCACCAACTGATTAATTAACATTTGAAACCCCCGTTTACTTCTTTATAAAGAAAGGAACAGCCACATACAATTCATGCCCACATGATGATGTAACACCAGAAATATAATAATAATCTCCAACTTGTATTATTAAATTAATATGACCAAAACCCATAAAAATTCTCCAACTTGTATTAAAGATGAAGCCACACAAATTTTGTTTCCATTTGCAATTTTATTAATTTCCACCCAAAAAGTCAAAAAAATGGGAAGAGTGTGGGATCAGCCTCCTTCCTTAGATCCTCACCATATATATTTTATTTAAAAAGACATGATACTTCAAAAAGTGGCCCCTTTTTGCAACGCTCGATTAAATATTGAACAAAAGAAGTTTTAATTTATTGGATCTACCTTTATGGAATAAGAATAAAGTCTGACCACATGCATACAAAAGCGTGGCACTATCTCCAATTCCAAACTCTCCTTTCCCATTTTCTCTGGGAGATCTTTCTTGCCACGTTTCATATTGCCTTTCTATATTAAATATTTAGGTCTATTTCCTATGGAAAAAAGAACAGTTATATCATATTATAGATTTATTCCAAACACCGTCAGTAAAAAAAAAAGAGAGTTAAGACCCCGAAAAATTCCAAACTCGTACATCTGTTATAAGTTTATCCTAAACTAATTTTTTGATCACAAAAAACTCTAAATAGATATACTTATGATAAATTTATCCAAAACTAATTTTTTGATCACCAAAAACCCCAAACTGGTATATTTGTTATAAATTTACTCTCCATTAAATTAGATTAATATCATGAAAAATAACAAATTGATAAACCTGTGACAAACGGAGGGATAAAACTTCAAACTGGTAAACTCGTCAACTGCCACGTGTTATCCAACTCATAAATTTGACGGTAAAATTTAATGAAAACTAATAGGAGGGTAATTTGTCACAGGTATAAAAGTTTGGAATTTTTTGTGGTAAAAAAATTAGTTTGGGGTAAATTTATCATAGATGTACCAGTTTGGGGTTTCTTGTTATTAATCCAAAAGAAAATTCTTCATATTACTATAATGATGAAGGCTGTATGTGGAGAAAATTTTCTTTACTTATAATGTTTCTAAGTACAGTCCTTGTCATATAAAGCTTATGTTATGAATGAACGTGATTAATTTTTTTTATATGTTTTAATTTATTAAACAAAAATCACTTAATTAGTCTAATCAAACCAAGGTGGACCAGCAGCTCCTCAAACATATCATATATATTTGTGAAAGGACCACCACAATGCAACAAACAATTTCATTTTTTTATTTCTACCTTACGATCATGTGTCCAAATACAAGTTTATTTAAATATTTTTAAGCACCATCTGATCCAGAGGAGCCAAGCAATTATAATCTATTGCTACAGAGTTATTGCAAGGTTCATAATTAATTTTTATTTAATATTGATGGAGAGAGGTGTCAAGAAAATGGAAAAAAAAAATAAAAAGAGGAGGAAAACATTATACCCAAGTTCGCGGTGTTTGTTTTCGGAGACTGAATTTTAGTTGTTTTTTTTTTTTGGTCAGAGAATAAATTTTAGTTGTTGTAAAATCAGGAATGATGGACTGAGAAAATAATTAACAATTATTTTAAATTCGAACTCGGGGGGGGGGGGGGGTAATGTAATCAAAGATTCTAAGTACGGTCTAATCTAAAGATATGCATGTCGCGTAATATTTTTTTGGTAAATTATTGATATTAAAGTTTCTATTAAATTAATTTAATTTAACGTAGAGTAGTGTTTCGTAAAACAATAAATATTCTGGGAAAGCCCAATTCAGAATATTTCTCGTATTGCTTCCTTCCGTGCGTTCATTTGTTTTATTTTTATTTTTTCTAATATCGGTCGATTTTCAAGCAAATTCCAATATTTTGACTTGAAGATTTGCTAGATCTCAACATTTGCAAGTTCAAAAAACATTTATAAGTTTAATAATACAATGGTAATTTAATTTTTTTTTCTAAAAATACCAACTGCAGCAATATATGTGGATTGTTATGGGACATCTTATAATTTTTACATTTTTTTAAAATTTAGATCTTTCAAAATTTACTGATCTTCTTACATAAACATTCCGTATGGCCAAATTGATTACAATTCCTTAAAAGCAGAGACTTCTTTGTACATATCCCAAATGCAAACCCCTAAGGAATCATGTGCAATTAGAATAACAACATTATAGTAAATCGTTTTTCAAAATTGATTAGTTATCGCGATATGACAAATTATATGGCAAAAAACCCGAGACGACAAATTTTAATGGGCGGTTAACAAAATATACGATCGTTGGTTTTCGATAAAAGTCTACTCAATGAGAATCTACCATATCACGTACATTAATTTGATAAATCATTCTGAATTCACTCAATCATTCATTTTACGAAAAACAAAAGAGCAAAGCGAAGAACTCTCGGTTTGCATTGTTGAATACGTACTATAAGCATCCCGTTCCCATCGTTAACCATTTTTAAGAAAAATATCCTCAGCCCGAATTTCGCGAGGGTCCGGAAATTTAAAACCGTGTATTATTTAAATTTAATATTAGAAGAGTCATGGATGCGGTCTGACGAAAGGAACATTCGTTGATGGACGCTAAATAAAGCACATGTATTCGCGATCATTAATCATGATTAGTTTTATACAAAAAGATAAATTAAAAAGGTTAACCTCTTTGAACTTAGCGCGTCCAACACCATAATGCATTCTAACAGAGTTTTTTTTAGCAAAAAAAAAAATGTGCACCCTAAGAATATTTATTTATTTAATTAATTATTGGCAATATTTAGAAGGGGGGGAAAAAAATAGTTCGTCGAGAACTCTGACAAAAGTCAAACTTTCCAAGTAAATGCTCCTGAACCAGGTCCAGGGGCGGTGGTCCTTTTCCGACAAAGTACAGAAGCAAGGAAAGGCCCCACGCGCGCTCCCGTGGGCGCGACCGCACCGGATCCCTCCCCCACCCCAAGCGCTCGCCAACTTCCTTCTAACTTCGATATTTGGCGCGTACAACAAACCACCTTCGCCTCACAAAAAAAGAAAAGAAAAGGGAGGTGGGGTCCAAACAAAAATTTAAAAAGAAAAAAACCGAAATTCGAAAATCGAAAATGAAAAATAAAAAAACGAAATCCCCACATACATTCCCCGCATAAGCAAAGAGGAAATAAAAGAAAATTAAAAATTGAAAAGGAGGTAAGAAATTGGAATAAAAAAAAGGAAAAAGGAAACTGAAAGAGCAGCAGCAGCACAAAGAGTGAAGAGGAAACATCTTTTTCTCTCCTCTCTCTCTCTCTCTCTCTCTCTCTGCTTCATCGCGCACGAGCTCGAGCTCCGCCCCGCCCGCCCTCCGCAACTCGGGGCACCGCCGCCCGATCGGACCCCATTGCCGCCGCGGCCGCCGCCCCTCCGCCGCGCCGCGATCGCCCGATCGCCATTCCGCCGCCGGTCCCGACGAGCCCGGCGTCCCCCGCTCCTCCCACCACCACCGCCGCCGCCACCGCCCGCACCACCCCCCCGGCCCCACCCCGACCGTACGATGGAGCCGTACGGCCCGCCCGGCGAGGAGCCGCGGTCCGATCCCGGCGCCGAGACCGGCCTCGAAGGTGAGTGGCGCGCCCCGTTCGGCTCTGCATTTCGGCTTCTTTCCTTTTCTCCGGTCTTGCGGGGCGTCGCCGCGCGCCGCCGACGGATTTTCGGCGGCGACGCGTGCCGGGAATGCGAATCGTGAGCTTCGGTCGGTTTTCTCTTTTGCGTGTTGCAGAGCGCGTGTGGCGGTTGGAATTGGGAGGCGCTAAATCGTACCCGGAGAGGCCCGACGAGGCCGATTGCATCTACTATCTGCGGACAGGGTTTTGCGGATACGGCGCGCGCTGCCGTTTCAATCACCCGCCCGATCGTAGCGCGGTACTTCCCTGCCGCCTCCCTCTGGTTCTGCAATCCGATCGTCGTTTTGGTTGTTCGTCGGTTGGTCGTTTGTTCGATCCTTTTTGATCTTGTTTTGGACTGGTGTGATCTTGTCGTTTTAGATTAGTTAATTAGGCGTTGCGGTTTGATTTTGGTAATGCTGTTTGGACAGTGAATGACGCTAGTTTGACAAAACTTGTTGATCAAGGTTCTGAAAATGTTTGGCACGGAGTAACTATGTTCGGAATAGACAGACGTGCGATCTTTCTAGTTGCCATTTCTGGGTGTCAACTCAGATGTCATTCACCAAACAATGTAGATTTTGTACGCTTCTCAGGTGCTTGGGGCTACACGAGCTGGTGCAGTTGAGTATCCTGAACGCTTGGGCCAACCAGTGTGCCAGGTAATACATTTGGTCTTCTTTTTTCCCCCTGTGTAGGTATGCTCAGTGCTGGATGTGCCGGGGCCTGCTCTCTGTTTTTCTTAGGTAGTGTACGACGAAGGTTTTTGTTCCTCTCTAACGGGCTCTGGTTTGGATGCAATGCATTTTCTATACTGCAGTACTACATGAGGACGGGTACATGTAAATTTGGTGTGTCCTGTAAATTCCACCATCCTAAGCAGGGAATTGGTTCTGCTGTCCCTGTTGCGCTCAATTTTTATGGTTACCCCTTACGCCCGGTTCGTATAACATCACTCGCAGAGTTTAATAAATAGATGCCTTGTTATGTTTCATTATCAGATTCGCTCCACATCTAATTCTACGAAAAATGAACTTTTAATGATTTCAGGGCGAGAAAGAGTGTTCCTATTATGTAAAGACAGGGCAATGTAAGTTTGGTGCCACGTGTAAATTTCACCATCCTCAGCCAGCTGGAATCCAGGTTCCAACACCAGGAGCAGCACCACAGATTGCTCCGGTGGCTGCTCCGGTGGTGCCATCCGCAGTGTATCCTACTGCGCAGTCCCCTGCTGTTCATTCGTCTCAACAGTATGGTGTTGTAGTTGCAAGGTCTCCTGTATTGTCATCATATGGCCCTTACGGTTCTGTTTTTCTTTCCCCCAGCATGGTTCCTTATCATGGTTGGAGTCCTTATCCGGTAGGTGAATCAAAGTCCACTATTTCCAACTTCATGCCCTATTTAGTGCATGCGCTCTTTAATTGTATGATGTCTCCCTCAGGCAACGGTTGGCCAGGTTGCCTCTCCAAGTGCTCAACCTTCTATGGGGTCGAGTTCAGTGTATGGAGTAACCCAACTATCTCCACCGGTGTCAGGTTTCCCTGGACAATATCAACCTTTACTTCCCTCTTTCGGTGCTTCGAGTGGTTACCAAAAAGAACAGTCATTTCCAGAGAGGCCTGGCCAACCTGAGTGTCAATATTACATGAAAACAGGATATTGTAAATACGGATCTTCGTGTAGATACCATCATCCGCCAGATCTGATTTCACAAGAAGCAAATGTTTTGCTTAGCCCCATTGGCTTGCCAATGCGTCCAGTAAGCATCTTTCCCTTGCCCTTGATTTTTCTTGATTAAGTTACTGGTTCTATGGAAACTCTGTGCTGGTCCTAGGTTCTCGGGCCAATCCTGCTCTGTCTACTTTAAAAGCACACGTTAAGAATGGGACTAAGCTGGGCTTTGATGCGGGGTTTAATCTGTTTTTTTCTTTTTATCTTCCCCACATGTTCTTGGGAGAATCTTCACAATGCTTGACTAATAATTGACAAATTTCTCCATGATGTTGCCTTCAATACTTTGTGATCCAACCTCGACTTTTATGGTTGTGAAGAGAGGAAATTGCCGACTCAGTTGAGATCCTATCCTGAGGGGATGCATATATCTCACTACTTAGAGATTGAGTATAGAGAACATAATCTTTCTGGCATACTACTTGAGAGGCTTATTTTCATGACCACTGAAAAGATGTTTTTGAGCAATGTTCTGTTGGTTACAGGACATGATATATTCATGGACAACAAGCTCCAAACTGCAATCTGCAGCATTTAGCGGTTTTAAAGTTCAGCCAATGATGTGATCTGCCTGGAGTCTTCCCTACCAATGTCCATAATTTAACTTGTAATACCCACATGGATTTTCTATTTCCAAGCATTTGTCATCCTTTCCATAGTTCTTCCCTGTTCTGGGTTTTCTCAAATGTGTTTGAGTTACAGTTCATGATGCTATCAATTCCTTACTATTTTGTTGCTATGGATCATGATTCTTCAAGTGGAAAGAAGATGGAAACTCGGTTTTTCTATCCTGCCAAGTTCGTGATGCTAGTGCGAGCGTGTGTATTATATATATATATATATATATATATATCTAGTCCACTCTCTTCCCTCTCAATTACTACAAACTAGCAAGATACAGTTGTATCTTGAGGAGTCCCAGAGTCTGTAATATAAGAGTTTTCTTTCTCTGCAAGCATGAAGAGTGATACTACTCCATTAACCATATCTACTTCTTGTGTTATTTGTGGAAACTACCTCTGCTTATCATGTCCTTTAGGGGGAAGGCTTTGTGCTTTAGTGTTGTAAATGCTGTGGAGAGAACTATGAACCAAATAACCTGCAAGAGTATACAAAATCATAATCTTCCCAAGAACTTAGAAATTTTATGGCATGAGGCTTGTTATTTTTGGACTGTGTAACCATAAATAGAAGTCAAATTGCATGTTATCTTTTAGTGTTATTGGCAGCCAATGATGGTAGGGGAGGTCTCGTATCCCTAGACTAGTATAGGAGGTTCAGATTTTCTGGTACCTTCCAAGCCCCCACGTAAATAGTGGACGAATGAGCTAATAAAGTTCAACATAATAAGTGTAGCTTTGTTTGCCCAAAATTGTGTTTTCTCTATTGTCTAGTGACTAATGTGTGTTGTTTAGCCATTTTTCAAAAAGTGGAACCCACTGAAACTGTCTCTTGCTAATTGACGAGTAAGTATGCAGCAGTGGATCCTGTTGTTATGTATTCAGTGAGCCATAATGCCTTTGTCTGACTGAAGTGTTTCACTGAAGGTCTTCTATGTTAGGGCGATGATGCAGTTCACAAGAATGATCAAGTTGACATTTTGCATGATGTTTCCATTATCATTGAGTTGATGCGATAATTTATCTTCACCAAATCTTGGTGATTATGGAAATATGGTGACACCTATCAAGTTGATCGATATTGTGGGCTGCATCGCCCAAATGGTGTCCAGTTTTTTACTGGTGCAATTGGTAAGCGATCATCTGACTAGCAACTCAGCATGATATTCACGCAGAGACTTCTCTCCAATACCTAGTGAAGAGTTTGGTGAGATGAACGTTCTTTTACAGTTAACAATTTAGACTCAACCGTAAATTTTGGGAGAAGTTTCTCCCTTTCAAAATTGAAAATCAAGAGTAAAATCTTTCACAAGAGTTGCATTACTCCAGTTAAACTCATAGAATGTTAAATGATAAGTTGTTCCCGTAATTCTTTTCTATTTTCCTTTCAGATTTTTAGATCTTGAAAGAAATATGAATTCTTATGTTCAGCCTTTTCTGACTGATTCAGAAGTCTAGGAGAGCTAAATTGAGAGTTCGATGTGTTCCTCTGTTATTGATATTGCCATTCTATGCTTAAGTGGAATGCATCTGGACTTATCATCGATGTGTTACATGAAAAATGTCCATTTAGGAATCTGAGAATAACAAAAGTAGCAGATAAAGAACTGATAAGTTATTGCTTATTCTGTTGACTTAGCTTATTGTGGCAAGTGAGAAGATGGACTATATAGGGAAGGCAATGGTAGATCTAATTCAGTATGCTGGAGTGCACATATTAACATCTGACATTGTGAAAACCCTTTGTTTATTTTTTTCTTAAATTTTTGGTTGGCTGCTTGCTTGACATCAGTGCTTGTTTATGCCTGTTTCTGTGTGATGTCTGCATATCGTTTGAATACTCAGTCTACTCTTTCCACATGGCTTGATTATCATTTGCAGTATGCATCTTGCATTCCGTGATACCTAATCTTAGGCCTTAAAGATCAAATTAGGTATTCTTATAGAAACTATGGCCTTAGTAAGAATCTTGTAAATACATGATGCTAAGAAAAGGTAAATGGGTAATTAGATTATAGTTTTTGGAGTAAATCTAATCTTGGGATAGGTTTGATATGAGTTCAAAAGGTGAAGATTCATTTTAATAACCTCAAAAAGTGGGAATAAAATTGAAAAATGGAGAAAAAGTGACAATTTTTATTGCAATTTGGCCTAGATAAAAAGGAGAATAATCATTTTCTACATACATGATGAAATTCTTAATAAACCTTCAAAAAGTTGATTAGCTTATCATTGAATTCTCGATTTGAATGCAGCGAATTCTTTTTTCAAATTATAAGATATCCTAATAAGCGAAGATGATAGCTATATTTATAATTCGGTAGGTGAAGTCTTGCTCAATGTGTGTTGACACCTTGCTAGTAATAAGAATACTAAATGCTCGGCATATAAAAAAAGAATCCTTGCAAACGAACTTTCAATAAGCTATCTTTGGACAAATTAAGTTTAGGGTATTTGTACTATGTTTAATAAAGAAATGTTTTCATTTGCAAAACACTTAAAGGCATCATTACAGTATTGCAAAAATAATAATATTTTTTATTTGGATGTTTAAAAAATCTCTTTTGTCTTGACTTTTATTTATCTTTTGCCATTCCAAGAATCCAATGGCTTCTGCACTTGGCTGTACTCAATCCACCAAATATTATGAGGAACTTCAGTAAAGTTTGATTCAAAACATACCAAAGCACAAGGCTTACCTTTCTTTTCAAACCAAGCTTTACGCTTCAGGCATTCTTTATGTCTGTTTCCGTGTGATGTCTGCATTTAGTTTGAATGCTCAATCTACTCTTTCCACATGGCTTGATTATCATATGCAGTATGCATCTTGCATTCCACTGGGTATCGAGTCTTACCACAAAGGTGCTTATCTAAGATAAAAGCTTAAGAGTTTCAGTGTACAATCTAATGCTGGATGGCATATCATGCCTCCTTGAGCAGTGATAATACCCCTACACTAGCCCCAAAGGAGTCTCATAACTCTACCTTATTTTGCATCTTCCCACTATTTATCCTTCTAAAAGATAGCTGGATCAGCTCAAGTATGGCTAGACTGAATTGAAAAGTACATTTTGCCACCTGAAGCGTGTCCACTGTATCAATCTGCCCCATCTAAGTTTAATTTTATCTCATTTTACCTCCTACACTATTAGAACTGTAGCAGTTTTCCTCAAGTTCCTGCTAGTGGTGAAGTTTTTGTCCAATCTGATGCACGAAGCATGTAATCCACAATTGCTGTAATGAATATGAAGAGGTTGTTTTATGTGAATCTTGGAGATTAAACTGTGAAACTTCAGCCAAGAGTTTCTGTATCAGTCCCAATCAGAGACTACTATTCTTTTTTTTTTTTTAAAAGAGACTACTGTTTAATGATTGCAAATATTGATTCTATGCAATCTCTTTTGGAATTATATCAAATTGGTAAGTAATTGAGCGTGGCATGCTAAAAAGGGTGACTCAATAGAAATTCGCTAGTGAAAAGTACTTCAGGCAAGCTAATGTAAATTCTGAAATTGTTGGGGTAAAGTAAAGGAAAAGAAGATTTCAGGGGAGAAAAAAGATTCAGATTGTGTATACTTCATGAAATGAAGTGCGTGTTTTTTTCTAAACTAAATTTCAGTCATGTTATAGGTGTTTGCTTCTCTGTTCTTAGATGGATTGCAGTGCGCATGAGATCTGCATCCTGCAACTATATTGAAAATTAGGAAGTTTTCGTGATGCTTGCCAGTATGTTTTGTGCTAGAATAATACAAGCCAAGGTATTTTTCACAGATCATGGTTAATTTTTTTGAATAAAAGTATGCCCATATCGATACATAGCACCGTGTCTCACTGTCATGTAGGTTTATCTAGGCAAATTTACCTCAGTTAAAAGGGTTTCTTCTCTTCTGCACACATGTTTTTCCCAATTTATTTTTAGTACTTAACCCTGATGCTAATTGCTGACTTGTTGATTGTTATCCTGCATTTCATTCTCATTACAGCTATGACAGGAACAGAATGTAGCTAATGTCTTTTCTTCTGCAAAAGCAGATTTATTTTTGTATTCTTTTAAGATCTGTCAAGTGGTATCTACCAAAAATGACCATTCATCACATAATTCCCAAATAAAGAGTTCCATTATGGAGTCCAATAAGAGCTTTATCTCCAGTTGAATGGCTATTCCCGCTTTCTTATTTGACTTGTGATATGTCAAATTGCGATTGGCCTGCAGGTTTAAGTTGTCTCACTCAACTTGTGTTTGCATTTGTTTGCGAGACTGGAGTATGAAAATCATGAAATTGCAAGTTTACTATTTCCAAGCTCTTCTAGAAAGGATAATTGAATACGTAGGCATTTGGCTGGGCTTCTTCCTACATGATAGTGATGCTGATGCTCACTGCTTGTGACTTGCCTTTGGCAGTCAATATAAAATTTAATAGGAGGTACGATCCCTGGAGAGTGAGTGGACTTTTTCTAATGTGCCTTGCTTATTGCTAATCTGGTTATGTTTAGATGCTCCCTGATTGGGTTAGGGTGCAGATGGTATGCGCTTCCCTAATTAAGACAGGCACAACTGCAAGCTCAATAAGCACTTTTGCCTGCTCATACTCAATTTATTGACACTAACTTCTCTCATCTAGAGTGAATTTTATAACTTTATGTTGTATGACTTTGCCATCTTCTGCAGTCCCTCATGAGATCCTAGGCATCTTCTATTGTTGCTAAATGGTATGCTAGTGACTTGATAGTTATGACTCAGAAGGTGTGGCACGCATATAGGTCTGCTGGCCTTCAAATCTGCATTATCTCTAATTTCATTACTCTGACATCCCATCGTCGCGATTGTTCATTTAGCTTTTCTCCTTATTTCTATTCTCCCTCTATTTTTACACATTAATATGGGATCGTTTACTTTGATATACTTATCACGGTCGTATTGCTACTTTTAAGTTCATGATTTTGTGACTGGGCATCTCAACTTACCTTTTTCTCATTGTCTCCATGAAAATTTCAGCTGTTGTAAAGCTACTCTTGTTCGTTCATGCTTGTGCTTAGCTATTCATGATTAATTTGAGTAACCCTACCATAACTTCTTATTTTGGCCTTTTTTTTTGGTCAATTAGGGTGCGCCACCCTGTTCTTATTTTGCGCATCATGGAGTATGCAAGTATGGACGAGCTTGCAAATTTAATCACCCGATGGGAATGCTGAGTTACAGCCCATCTGCATCTTCTCTGGTAGACATGCCCGTGGCACCCTACCCAGTGGGATCTTCCATTGGCACACTAGCTCCGTCTTCTTCTTCTTCAGAATTGCGGCCTGAACTTATTTCAGGGTCTCTCAGGGAGGCATCATCTACAAGGTCATTCTCATCAACGAGTGCATCCAGTGCATCAATTGGTTCAGTTCTATCGAAGAGCGAAACCGTTTCTCTTTCTAAATCCCAAAAGTCTTAGTCAGACTCCTGGCTCTTCACCTGGCAACAACAGCAGGACTACTGAAGATCAGAGTTCAATCTGAATTAAGGGAACAAAAGGCTTTTCACAATACGTAGTTAGCCCAATTTTTGATGAACCCAAAACATCACATTTTTTGCCGAAACAGACCCAAGTAGGAGGCGCATTCTCAGATTCTGGTGCCAACATTCAGGTCTAGCAGACCGCTGCAGCTCCTGTCAGCTCCACTCTAATACAATTTTTAGTTGGCCACACCTTTTTTCTTGAATAAGCATGGCCAATCGACAAAGGATTAGCACAAGCTATATAATTTTCCTTCATTGCTTTGAATATGGGCAAAGGGAGTCTGCAGTCTGAAACTTACAATTGTCTGCCCCAAATTTTGAAGGTTGCGTTTATTTATGACTAAATGGCGAAGATTGCTGGTACTGTCCTTCCTCATTAGACACATCTTGATGTTCAATTTCACGTCAATTTTGGGAACAAGCTTCCAGTTCAACTGAGAGAGAAACTTGAAGTTCTTCCCCTTTCCCCTCTTTTTGTGCAGGGTGTATTATTGAATAAAAGCAGTTGACAAGAGACTCCAAGGACTCACTCCGGGTTCCTTTACCTGATTAGTAGATATATCATCCTCTTGGTACAATGACTGCTTGACTCGGTCTTTGAAATTATACCAAATACAAAAACATGAACAGTTCTCTCTAACTTGCTCGAGTAGTTATTATGTTTCTCTTGTACTGAAAATGAGATACACAGTTTTGAGTGCGTTTATGTATGACAACTGCTTGCTAGAAAGAACAGAAAATCCTTAAATTCACCTGCGTAAGTTGGGTACTTCCAGAAGGCTGCTGGCATGAGTTGTTACAATGCGTTTTTTTGTGTAAAAGGTACTAGCCATTTATGTTATGCAGGTATTTAAGGCGTCAAAGCCTTAATTAGTGAGCGATTTGGCTTGAAGCTTTCTGACCTTTGCATTGAAACTCCTACATTGTCTTTGAATTACGTTTTTGGCTCGGATTACTAAAAAAATACCAATTTTTTTGCCTGTTCTTCTTGTTTGTGGTTTTCGCCTTGTTTAGTTGCTTTTATGTTCAGTGTTAGTGTTATGTTGGTGTTTTACATGAACAAGGAGGATGTGCATGTATGCTTTTCATTTGGATTTTCATTTTGTCATAATCTATGCATTAGAAAGTGTCTCCTGTACCAGTAAATCAGGAGTTTACCCACTTTGATCCTACCTAGTCTAATCATCAAGGTTTTGCATCGGATTCTCGAGGGAATGACGACTTTTCTTCTCGTTCCTTCTAAGACTCGAGTTTTCAGTTCCACTATCTTCTCGATATGTGAAGATGAAGCAGAATGTGCATATATGACGAAAGCATGATTAGATCTATTAGGGTCACATGCATATTCTGCATCAGCTCATCATGTCTTTCGGTTCAGTACTTATGGAATCTCGACTGTAACTTCAAACAAGGTAGCTAAAAATGGCGACAAGAAAAGGCAGCGCAGCAATGTCCCTTTCTCTTGTAGTTCTTGCTATTCCGGGAAGTCTTGGTTTGCCAAGAATAACTAGTTCAAAGGTATATGAGTAGCCCAACTTCACACTAAGCAGGCTCGTTGATATCGTTTTGATACATGCAAATATAGTGAGCGGATGTGCTTTTGCATGGCGCTATGCTGTATGGGTAGGCCAATCTCGAATGGCGTTACACTCTCTTGGGCGATTCGAGATTTGATAGCTCTTGCTGCCATGTTGCTGTGACAATCCATTCACCCGAGGGTAGAGAACGATCGTAGAGACCGAAGGGTTAGGATAAGGTGCGTCTCGTGTCGAGTGTTAGATAGTCGACCATGTCCCAAACCATAACCCCAGAAGTCCAGACTGAAAACTCGAATCAGTTCCACGTCCCACGAAGGTTTTCAAATGGTATCCCCAATCCATTTTGATCAAATTTCCAAGGTAGCAATGTCGAGTTTTTGCAAAGCTGATCGATCTACTGTTTCCTAACCAGTGCGGCTAGCCTTCCCATACTCACTCACAAGAATCTTAGAGAGAGACTCTTAAGAGAAGCTCTTGAATGTATTTCACTTGAGAATGAGGGGTAGGGGACCCATTTATATACAAATACAAGGCTAACCGTATCCGTAAATTTCTCCTTGATCCAATGATGGAGATTGCACCTCCCTATTGTCCAATCAAAGGCCACCTCTCTATCGGCCAATATAATTATAAGGATGAGGTACAATTACAAAATACTCGCCCACAGGAGTATTCTAGAACATATCAAGAAAATTCTAGTACATAGAATACCCAAGGTCCGCTTTCTCGTTCATGAATCGGTCACGGTCCATCGTTCAGAAAACCTCAAGAACGATCCAATTCTGTGGGCCGTGACACTTAGATCTTTCTAATCTTGATTCTCAGTGATCTACTAAAATGATTCGAAATTTTGAAAGCAGACTTTGAGCTGAACTAGATTGATCGAACATCTTAAGTAAATTTTAGGGAATGGATAATGATACAAATAGTCCATGAATTTAGATCTAATGTGCAATATGTGCAATGTAGTCTGTGAACTTTTAATCTGTTTAATGTAGTCCATGATCTTTAAATCAATATGCAATGCTTTCACTAAACTTTTAATTTGTTCAATGTGGTCTATGGACTTTTGGGATATGTTCAATATAGTTCTTGAACTATATGAAAATGTTCAATATTGTCCTTCTATTAATCAAGTTTAGGGATAATATTTAATATTTTTATATAATCCAAAAACTAAATTGAACATTTACCAAAAGTCCACGGATCACATCAAATAAATTAAAAGTTTAGGGACGATATTGTATATTATGCTAAAGTTCAGGAACAATATTGAACAAATTAAAAGTTCAGGAATTATATTATACATTAGGTCAAAGTTCATGGATCATTTGTATTCTTTTCCTTGTAGGAAAATTATACTACTGGGTGTGAGTCTACGAGGTGAAAAATGGTGGATGGGCACTTCTATGGTACACCCAACGTACCCCACAATGTTATCTTGTGTAATTGTTATTAAGTATAAAAATGTCATAATCAGAGTAAAAGAATAGTCGAAAAAGAGGTTGCACAGACATTATTATCAAATCCATCGAGAAGTAATGTCAATTACGGATGTATTTGTTTTAGGAGGTGGATTGATGTCCCGATTAACTTTGTGACAAATCATTAATCTTATCTGATGTGACAAAAATGTACTTTTGAAATATCATCGTGATAATTAAGAAATATAGAATACTACAATTCCTTTTTACATTTTCACAGGAAAGATATATCGATGACCCTTGGTTTTCTAACATTTTATAAGTGAAAGGTCGCATGAGTTATCTAGAGCGTCTAAAAAGGCAAAAAAGTAACGTGAACAAAAAAAGAGAAATTACAATTTTTTTTCCCCTACGAACTAAGAAAATAAAGGTTGTGGGGTTGCCTTAAAATCTTTTTGGGTCCCTTGCAAAATTTCTGGTTTTCATTACTAAGTTTTTAACCGGTCATTCTAATGCGGATTAAAGGGTGGGCACCATGTCTGGGGGCAGGGAAAAGGCGCCCAAAACCCAAAAAATGACCAACTTTTGGTTATTATTATTGATGTGATTGACTTAGTCGATGAGAGCAGAGTTTGATCATTTATGAATCGAATTATCAGTAACTTGAAGAGAATGGACAACTTGCCAGTGAAGTCATTAATGATACACAACGTGAAGTTATCGTTGTGAACTTTGAAATTGATCGGCTAAGTCATCAACATCGACATCGAGCAATGGACACAAGGATAACCGCTTGGTGGTTGTTTGTCTTGCCACTATTTTAAGACTGTTGTAATTTCTTATTTGTAAGTGTTGTTAGATAATAAGAAATTGCGAAATAATTTCTTGTGGATAATGTAATTTCTCGTAACCACTAGGAAGTTATTTATTTATTTGAATTTAGTACCATATGTAGAGGGTTATAAATAACCCAAGTATGTTCTTTGTAGACCCCCCCGAACAAATGACCAAAAAACTTGTTATCTCTCAATTATCTTTCAATTTTTTTTGTACCTTGGCTGTAGTTTCTAAATTTTTCATTGTCGATTAAATTCCAACATGTATCTTAGTTATATTTTTTAGATTTGGCAGTCAATTAATTTCCAGCGTGGTATTATTATGTCATCATCACTTTGTTGTAGATTAAATTTCGGCAAAGCTTTTATGTCATTGCACTTCATTGTTGATTAAATTCTATTAAAGCATATATGTTCCTTGTGCTCCATAGATAACACTTATGTTTGGAATAGGTACAAAACTCATCTTCTCTAAATAAAATCGAAGAATGAATTTTGGTGAAAGAAATTTCTTCATCAATTAAATTCCGGTGAAACATCTATTTGGCATGCCTAGTGGGACAACTTGTGATTTGATTTTTTAGGAAATTCAATACCAAAAACAAGGAATCATCTAGAGCCCTTGATAATATCGTGGGTAACAATCCCAATTGCAGTGACAAGGCAATGCACAAGAATCTTCAGCCCTTAACCAAGAGGTAGAAGAAGGTCAATGCAAGAGGGCATACCTGCCCCGACGTCTCATTGCACCAAATCCTTATACGTTGGCCACCATGAAGAGATTGTTTGAAGAACAATGGAACAATATGGCCAATTACTTTGTGAGTCACGTGTTAGTCATGATTAAATCGATCGTCATTAATGCCATGAGTGATGTTCTCTCAAGGCCAAGATTGTCCAATCAATTACCATTACACAATTCAGTGATAATAAGGTGTGTTCCTAATCCCTCTCCATTTATTGATTCCAATAATGTTAGTCAAAGTACTTAACCCCCTATAAGAATTATGTAAATCTGAATCTTTTAATCAAGGTTACATTGATGAGTATAATCAGGCTGATGTTGATAAAAATAACCAACCAAATTGGTAACAATAATTTGTCAAATCAAACTGGTCAATAGGCTGGTCAACTGCTAAGTGTTGAAGATGTAAGCTACTGGCTCGATTGGTTCCACCTAATGTGAATATTCCTATCAGGCCTAACATGTCGATTAATGTTCATAATATATCAAGACCAGCATTATTGCCTAGAGGGAAAAATGACCAAGCAAATTCACAATTGAACCTAACCCCGTTGTTAAAGAAGCTCGACAACTATTGGGGTTAAATAGGGATATTATCACACATGTTTATAAAGAACCGCGTCCTGAATGGGTCGATAACTAGCCTATTCCAAGAGGCTTTAAAATCCTTGAATTTGTCATTTTTACTAGCGAAGATGAACAATCGACCATTGAACACATTGGTCGATTTATAGCCCAATGCGGAAAAACAGGGACAAATAAGTTTTCAAGAATTAGATTATTTCCTTTATCTTTGTCAAAAATTGCTTTTACATGATACACTAATTTACCACCTGATTCGTTGTAATTAGGCAGAGATGGGAAGACAATTCCATTCTCAGTTTTATAGAATGATCTAAGGTATTGATTGTTGATTTTGCCATACTCTATCAATATAATAGCCAGTCGATCAATTGGTTTGTTGCTCAATTCAAAAAAGGCTAGAAATAGATGCCATACTTCACTCTTAAAGAAAGAATTAATAAATATAGCTTTCACTGGATTGAAATTCAATTTTAAAGAAAATTTAGAAGCCCAAGATTTTGCCAATTTATCCCAATTGGCAACAAGAGGGTCTAAGTATGAGTAACTACTTAAGGACACAGGTAAAGGGCCACATGAAGACTTTACACAAAATGTGGCTTTCATGCAAAACTATAAGTCAGAGGATGAATTTGACCACATTGAAAATATTACAATTGCCTGTGGTACAAGTGGTGCTCGACAAGCCTTATATTTGTCGATTCTTAAAGCCTGCCAACTAAAAGAAGCAACAATAGCTAGGGCTAAAAGACACTCAAGTTTACTCGATCGATGTTGATAAATCGGACAAAATCTTCTACTTACTTTTGCAAGATGGCCTAAGTAAATTAACCAGAAGGCCAAGTAACTCCAATTAAGGAAGATTTAATAAAAAAAAAATATTGTAAGTGGCACCATTTATGGAGCCTTAATATTGTTAATTGTATTGTTTTTAGAAAACAAAAAATCAAGAGGCAATTCAGTAAGGAAATATAAAATTTGTTGATGACAAGTGGGCACATGATGACTCATGATTATCCAATTTTAAAAAAATCGTATAATCAATGAATCATTCAATTTATTTTAAAAGTGGACATATGTTTACACAAGAAGGCTTAATTAAAAAAAAAGCACAAACTTTACCTTAAGTGACAATTCTGGCTAAGACTTTTTTTTGTCTCATAAAAAATCATTAACTTTCAATTAAATATCAAATTTGGCCTAAATAATTTGAAAATTTCACATCACGGGGGCGAGATTTAGGACTCGAACAAAAGTTTGATGCATTTTATTGAGACAAAAAAAAGTTCGGGCCAGAATTGTTTCTCAAGGTAAAATTGATGTGTTTTTTTGGAATTAGCCCCCAAAAAATGACCAATTTTTTGTTATTATTTAGTCAATGAGAGCAGAGTTTGATCATTTATGAACAATATTATCAGTAACTTGAAGAGAATCGGCAACTCACCAGTAAAGTTATCAATGACACAACGTGAAGTTATCGATGAGAACTTTGAAGTTGATTGACGAAATCATTGACAACAACAGTGAGCAATTAACAAGAGGATAACTGCTAAGTGGTTATTTTTATTGCCACTATTTTAGGATTGCTATAACTTCTTTAAGGTAAGTGTTGATAGATAATAAGAGACCGCAGAGTAACTTCTGACAGATAATGTAACTTTTCATAACCACTAAAAACTTCTTACAAGTGTGTTCATTGTAGACCCCCGAACAAACAACAAAAAAATACGTTATTTTTCAATTCCTGTACCTTAGCAGTAGTTTCCAAATATTTCGTCATCAATTAAATTCCTATGGGTATCATAATTATAGCTTACAGATCTTCATTGCTGACATGATATCTTTATGTCATCACACTTTGTCGTCGGTTAAATTCCGGCAAATCTTTCGTCGATTAAATTCCAACAAACCTTTTTATGTCATTGCACTTTATTGTTGATTAAATTCCGTTGAAGCAAATATGTTCCTTATGGTCGGGTTAAGGACACAAGGAGTGGCTTAACTTTTGTACGGCGCTCACTTAAGTACTATAACTTTTTTTTTTTGCTCACTTAAGTGCCACTTCTGGCAAAAAAAGATCACTTGAGTGCCATCGGCCATTTGGCAGTCGGAAAATTTGACGTGGATGCTAATCGTCTTACGTGGCTTTGCCGGAGCTGACGTGGACAATATTTTAATATGTTTTTGAATTTGTGAATTTTTGTTTTTTCTTTTTTTTTGCAAATTTATTTTCAAATTTATGGGCATGATAACATTTCACTCCGGGCAAAATTTCTTTGGAAATTGAAAAATCAATTTCTTCTCCAGGGATGATTTTTTGATTTGACCCAAATTTGATGACAGTATCGAAATTTCCCGGAATAGGTTTGTTAAAGTGTAAAAATCTTTCTCCGGGACCGTTTGAGAAAAACTATAATTTTTTTTTTTTTGTCAATTTTGGCATAGATTTGAAGAGTTATATAATTTTTGTTACAAAAAGTGGCTGAATTTCTTGGATTGGAGAATGGTGTGAGGGTTTAAGTTTGTGAGCCAAGATGCGGAGACAAAGAAAGATGATCCTTTCCTTTACCTCTCCTTGTATGATCATCAAAGGTTCCTTGAGATCAGGAGAGGGTGAAGAGGAAGGAGGTGACGGTGAGGTAGAAGAGGGTGGACTTGTTGGTCTTGGTGGCGACATAAGTTAGAGGATTTGGGCAAGAGCTGGTCTTGGCCATTGTTGCCAAACAAGAAGAAGAAGAATTGAAGAAGAAGAAGAAGAAGAAGAAGAAGAAGAAGAAGAAGAAGAAGAAGAAGAAGAAGAGGAGGAACAAAGTAATTATGAAGAAAAACAAAGTCATGGAATCTCGGCCATATAACGATCCCTCGCCATTTTGTTGGCAATAGTTTTCCTAAGCACGTTCATCTCGACTCCTTCCTCGGTCGACGTATCATCCATAGTGTCATTGCTTGATGGTTCATATGGATGAAGAGGATCTCAAAAGCTCAAAGTTCTTATCTCTTTTGTCTTCATCACGTATATAGTTATGAATAGTACAACATGCAATGACTATCGTGCTTGCTTCTTAATTGTAAATGAAGGCATATGTCTCAAAATGAAGAAGCGATTTTGAGTACTGCAAATGATCTCTCAATAATGTTCCTTAGTGAAGAATGTTTATGGTTGAGGCTACAATGGCCTCGCTAAGGGCTTTCGCGGCCATATTGACCAATGGCGAGGCACCCTTAAAAGGAGTTAGAAAGGGCTTAGGCCTCCCATAACCCCGCCAACCTTGAAAAGTTGGACATGGACTTTTATTTGGTTGTGTTTGGTCACATTTGGAGATTTTTCTACATTGAACCTCGGATCGAACGGGTATAATAAGTGTGTTATGTCGTGAAAAACCCTCGGAAACTAAGTGGAGTAATTATGATGCGGGGTTACAAGTTAGGCATCGATTAGTCGATATTATCGTGTAAGCTGATTGATCCAAACTATTTGTGAGCAAAACCAACACTTGTAAAGGACTAGAAAAAGGCCTCACGCTTCATAAACAGAGGGAACTGGAAAAAGGCCTCACACTAAAAACCACAATTGTTGGAACTTAGCTTAGGTGTCCCCCTTCATAATTTGGACTAGTTGAGTTGTCCACCCCCATAATGGAGACATGGTGACTCATTGTCACCAATAATAAGCAAAGGACAAAGGAATCGGCCAAGAGGGGGAGCCGAGAGAAACCAAGTGAGAGAAAGAGGAGAAAGCCACATTAAAACCTCTTAATGGCTTAGATTAGGCAAGATCACTTTATTATGCTCTTTTGGCCATTATTCATTAATGTCATTAATGCTCAAGGTTTCTCTAGATCAAGTTCACGATGGCTCTTGACTTTAGGGGCCATATCATTATAACTTTGCCTCTTCTTCAAGCATGGACCAATATAAATGGAGAAGGCCACCACTTGAGTGGAAGCCCCGCACGCGCACACATACCAACCGACCATTCTTCTTCTACTTGTTGTTCGGCCATTAGGAAGTTCACGTCCGAGACCCTGCCTTTCATGTGCTCAAGCCACATGCCTCTTGCTTTCTTTATTTCTCACGCGTTTTAGTTTATCGTTTGAGTAAATGAATTCCCTAATATCGTGAAAGGAAGTTAAGTTGCATTGTGACGTGGTTGCTTGGACCGTATCTTGGTCACTTGGTTGATCATAGTTGGTTTTTTCCATAGTTTGCTTATGCTTCATGTTTGATGTTCACATCTCGCTATAAAAAACGGGGCTTGGCTGTGATGTTCACGTGAGGTAGTCATGCTTGATATTCTGTTGTTATTTCTTAGCATGAACTTTGCTATTAATTTGCCATCGATGCCGGTATGGTAAGAGCCGACTCATGTTAACGACGATCGATTCATCCTCGCTTGACATTAGTGAGTTCACTTATTGAGTCTCCCGACTTATTTTCCGTTGTTTTTCTCTTTTCAGGTCCGTAGAATGGCATCTCCCCCAACCTATTTTGATAACCCCATAGAGATGTGAGCTGAATTGCTCACTGGATTGATGCCCGTGAAGGCCGCACCTACCGTCAGATTACGACATATGTTATGGTGGACGAAGGCCTTGAAGAATTGGTCCCCCACACGTATGTGGTGTGGTATTGCCTGTCTAACGAGGACTGGATTGAATCCTTGCGCGGGTTCAGCGGGCCCTTCAATGGTATGGGAGGGCCAACTTCAGGGCATGCCGCGGGTGGGGCGTGAGACGGCCAGGCAGAAGGGTTGTGGGGAGGAGCAGTACGAGTAAACGGGAGCGCGAGGAGATGGAGTAGTGGGAGTCGGATCATCCCAAGCCGAAATTTTGTTATTCATAGTCGGCCTTGTTCGGAAATGCCTTTGGAATAGGTGTGTAAAAATATGCGTGGTTTGCAAGGGCTCGTAAGATGGCCTTGTTAAAATGAGCACAAATCATATAAATATAACGTATGATGTTTGCTTATGATGTTTTGTGATGTCTCGTTTAATATTGCTTCCGTTTGCGTATTTGAAAATGAATGGGACGTACTAATTTATTTCCGCAAGTCATGGGCTCGAACGGGTCATGATCGATCTACAAGCATCAATCTTGATTCCAAGTCGGGGGCGTGATAGTGGGCTCGTTTTTAGTATCAGAGCAGGTTTTCCCTCCAGTAGGTGCAGTTCGGGGCAACTTGCAATTGGTCAATTTGATGAGGGCGGGAGTGGTGTCGAGGCCATACGACTTGATCATTGAGCGGCCTCTGATGTAGGTGGCGCCGGGATGATGAATGCTTGAGCATTGTGTGGCTTCTAAAATGAAGTGGCGCCGAGGTAATAATACTTGATCATTGAGCGGCTTCTGAAAGAGGTGGCGCCAACGCAAAAGGCCTGATCATTGAGCGGTCTTTGGGCAAAAGTGGCGCCGGGGTATAACCACATGAACATTGAGCGGTTTCTGAATAGAAGTGGTGCTGGAGTGCTGGAGTGAAGGGCCTAATAATTGAGCGACTCCTGACAAGCTTTTAGGTGTTGACACCTAAATTTTGAAAATCCAATTAGTCATTCATTGCATAAAAATTAGGGATTGATCTCGGTCTCTAGAAAAAAAAATTATTATTAATTAATTAGTTAAAATTGCATATAGATATTAGGAGCATTTCGTAGTTAATTAGGCCCATATAATTTGCATTGGACCAACAGCGGATGGACTTGACTGAAATGATTCTGAGCTTAATTGAACTAAGCCCGCGGTAATGAAAATTTGACCTGGCCCATCAATCGTTGGAAGAATTCGATCAACGAAATTGAAGAGAATATTTGATTGAAAGAAAAAGGAAGGAAAATATTCACTCGTCCTGCAAGGAATCAGTGAAGAAATATATATTCTCTAGACGTTGACACGCAAAAAAAAAGAAAAAAATCATGAGGAGGGGGGAGGTCTCGGTCAAAGAAGTAAAAGGAAGGGAAAGAAATAAAAGAGAATCAGGAGAGGAGGGCTTTCGTTCGTGCAAAGGGGAAAGAATAAAAAATATAACAAAAGAGGGAGGGGGACACGTACAGGCATATATAGAGAATATAGGTCAAAAGACAAGGACCTCAGACACTTCCACGGGAGGGAGCGAGAGACACACAGTGAGAAAAGAAGAGCGGCCACAAAGCTAGAGAAAAAAAAGAGAGAAAGGAGCATCGCGGCTGAGTCCCTTCACGGCTGCGATCCCACTGAGCTTCACCTTCTGTGACAACGACCCTGCTGCCGCTCGTCGTTGCCGCTTCACATCTCTGCCTGCTCCTCTTGGCGTGACAGGCCTTGCTGAATCATGAAGCAGCAGCCCCACATCTAACTTTGCCGACTACTCTATCGACGAAGTCGCGGGTCTTTCGCTGCACTTGCCGCCCCCGTGACCCACACCACAGCAGTTCCACAGTCTCATCATTCCAGCGTCCAGCAAGCAAATCTCGATAAATCCAGTGCCACGAGTCTTTGAAGTCTGGTCTTTGTTGCACCAGTGAAGTTCCTGAGCAAGAATTGGCGGCCGTGAAGCTCCTTTGGTGTGTAATCTAGCAATCTGTCCATGCAAGATACGCAAAGAAAAGGGAGAACGTGGAGAGAGTCTGGCTTTCTCTCTCTGATGGTTTTAACACGATAGATGTTACTGGAGTCGCATGTGGTGTCCCCTGTGTTCGGTCAAGCTGTTCCTACTGGTGCCGTTCTTCTTTGCCATTGTCGTGAGCAAATCTCAGCCACATCAACGAAATTTTCAGACAAGCACAACGTTCCAGTGGTCACACGGAATACCCAAAGGAAGTCTAATCTGCTCGTGGACGCTCCAGCAATTTCTTTTGTTGCAGTTTCGCTAGTTCCGGTTTTGTACACAATCATCAAGGAGTCCAGGTTGTCCAACGAGCATTACACCGAGACTATCATCCACCGCCGTGTCACTGCCGCGAGCGCCATCGCTCCCGTAGCCGCGCCCATCGCCGCCAGCCCACCCGCCGTCGGTCATCCCGTGATCCGCAAGCTCGATACGGCACCGAGTTTGAATTTGGAAATTATTTGCAAATTAGGTAATGATCTCATCCGATATAGTTTCTTTTAATATTTCATTACTTGATTTGGTGATATTGTTATCCATTAGTGATTTTTTGTTAATATTTGGTTGAGTGTGTGCTATACCCGCAAATATTTGAAACACTCAAAATTAGGAATTTTGCCTAATTTAGCAACGTATCTGGACGACTATCCGACCTTATCCCTAATGTACGATACGGCGGCGATATGGAAAATCGTTATCTTATCTATAATCACTTGGACACGATAATAGATTTTATTTGCTTTCCAAATTTAAACAATTAACTTTCTGTCGATATCTATAACCCTATAGATATGACCGTTAGTTTAATTTCTTTGACTCATCCGAATTTGAAGAATCTTGTGGATTGCGTGAACTGATTTTGATCGTGGTGATTATCTATCTATTTGATTTATTTCTTTTAAAAAAGAAAATTCCAAAAAAAGATTAGTTAGGATTTGAATTGATCTTATTAGAAGATAATGATGCATGTTTAGCATAGGTTTAGAATAACTTTATTTGAATAAGTCGATAGGAAAACTTTTTAATTTAAATTAGGAAGTAGAGTAATTTATTTCCTAGTTTAATTTAGATATTATCCTGATCTTGACGGTTCATTTTAGGGTAATTCTTAATTTCGAATTTTCATAAAAATACCAAAAAGAAGTCACTTTAGGATAGACCAAATCATTTTCTCTAGGATAGATTGCATGTTAATTTAGGCATTTTTCTAATTCCGAATTTCATTTGAAAATATCAAAAATAAATCATTTGTCCGTCATTAGAATTAGATCATATTGTCGCGTGCCATATAGTTTGCATGTTAGGTTGCATTAATCGCATGTTAATTTTTGCATATCATTACATATAAGTTAGCTCTCATTTAAATAAGTGAAAATCCAAAAAATATCTTGAGTGAACTACTTGTTAATTAGAAATCATATTAGGATTGTTAATGTGATTTTCTAGCTGACAATGCAGATGCTACGTTGCTTCGAGGTAAGTAATCCTCCCAATCTTGCAATTTATTTAATGTTTTGATTATTGGGTGTTACTTTGGTGGTTTGCACACCCGCATGATCACCTCACATGCTAGTGACTAAGTTAAAATGGATCCAGACTGCATGAATAAACATTTTTTGAAAAGAAAAGGTACCGAAAGGGCGTTAGACTAGATCTAGCGTAATCAAGTCCCCGAGCTTAGAATCTCTGGTTCGCAGGAATAAAACATATCTTCCTATGTTTTATTTAGGTTTCTAATCGACCTACCACAAATAGATTAGTGGCGACTCCAAGCATGAAAATTTTTGCACGTTAAAAAACTTAAATCTTAAGTTGCGAATTGGTAGGGCTTGGGAGGGCCCGAGTTAGGCTTAATCTTAACAATCCATTAGCCTGAGTAAAATTTTAGGTCGCGACACTAGGATGGCTAAGGAACAAGAATAACTAAATTGTGTACCGACTTGTGGAAAACGATTTTGAAATCCAAGCAGAAATAAAGACTTGGAGTGATAAGGTGCGTTGAAGTTGGGGTAGTTAGCTAAGAAACACCTTGCTCATGTGATTGTTTGAGTGATTGTTTGTTGAATAGGCCTTGGTTGATAATATTTTGATCACTGACCTGTTCTTGTATTGTAGAAAGACCTATTAGAATATTAATGGCAATATGAGTGCCCAGGACTTGGTCAAGACCTCGAAAGGGAAATCAAAGCAAGACTCCAAAATAGATGAAATTTTACAGGCTTTTGTGACCGTTGGAGATTTGCTGGGACAAAAGGTTTAGCAACGGCTACCTAATGTTGAGAATACAGTGGTAAACGGAAATGGGAATGGTGACCGTACAATGCACAGGTTAGTCAAGCAATTCCTAAAACTGCAACCCTCAAAATTTGTCGGGATAAGAGATCCCAAGAGGCGGAATCCTAGATAGACGAGCTGCAAAAGATATTTGAACTATTAAAATGTTCCGAAGAAGAGAAGGTGACTTTGGCAACATACCAGTTATAGAGTAACGCCAATCATTGGTGGAAGACGACGAAGGAAATTGTGTTTCTAGAAAATATTATTGTAACTTGGAATGCCTTTGTTGAGGCATTCAACGGAAAGTATTTTTTTGAATGTGTTCGGGATAGAAAGGTGAAGGAATTTCTGCAACTCCGGTAGGACAATATGACGGTGGACCAATACGAGGCGAAATTCGCTTAACTATTGAGATACACCCCTAAACTTATTGAAGACCTGGTTGATAAGGCAAAAGGATTCCGTGATGGTTTAAAACTAGATATCCAGAGTCAGCTGATACCTTTAAACTTGAAGGACTATAATGAATTATATGAACGAACCCAACTGATCGATAAGGATTTGCTGGAGAGGGTGACTCTGGCAGGATCCTATTATTCTATTTCTCGAGCAAATCAACGCTCAGGCAAGAGACCTTTAGCAAGAGGAAAGCGTTCCTTCATTCCTAATAAGAAGTAAAATTTTCCAAAGGTGACTACTGATACCTGTTTTGTTTGTGCAAGACGACATGGGGATGCTCCATGCCCAATTTGCATGGCTTCGGGTGTTGCCAACAAGGTCACAATGTAAGAGACTATCCACAAAGACAATAGGGAATGCCTTCACAACAAAGGCAGGCGATGGCATCATATGGAGTACAGCCTCGTAATAACAATGGCGATAGTCCCCGAGCACAAGATGAATATATGCACCAACTCAAGAAAATACTGAGAACTCTGAAGTAGTTATTACAGGTATGGTTTTTCTCAGCAACCATGCTGCATATGCGTTAATTGATACTGGAGCTACTCATTCATTTGTATCTAAGCAATTTGTGTGACTGGCAAAATTTGAGACTAAACCATTAGGAAATGCACTTAATGTTTCTACTCCAATGAAAGATGAAGTGTAGACCACCCTAGGATGCTGAGGGTGTAAGATTATTATAGGTGGGTTTGAGAAAATTATAAATCTAGCAGTACTAGCCATGTATGATTTTGATATTATCATAGCTATGGATTGGCTCAATAAACAACGGGCCAATATAGATTGCTATAACAAGGTAATCCAGTTTAATCCACCTAGTCATCCTTGCTATACATTCGTGGAAAATGGAGGAGGACCTTCTGCTCCTTTGATTTCTATATTAGAAGCAACCCAACTTTTGAAAAAGGAGTATCAAGGGTACTTGACAACAATAGAAAATAAGTCAAAGGAAGAAGAGCCAAAGTTAGAAGATATCCTGGCGGTATAAGAATTTCTGGATGTTTTTCTGAAGGAATTACTAGGACTACCTCCGGAATGAGAAATATAGTTTTCCAATTGAAGTAGCCCCTAGGACGGAGCCCATTTCTAAAGCTCCTTACATGATGGCTTTGACAAAGTTGAAGGAGCTAAAAGTGTAACTACAAGAGTTACTTGACAAAGGATTTATCTGTCCAAGTGCATCTCCTTTGGGTGCACCAATATTGTTCGTGAAGAAGAAAGAAATATCACCACGACTCTATATTGACTATCGGCAATTAAATAGGGTTACTATAAAAAATAAGTACCTACTATCGAGAATCGATGATTTATTTGATCAACTCCAAGGAGTATCTATATTCTCCAAGATTGACTTAAGGTCGGGATATCATCAACTAAGGATTAAGAAGGAAGATATTCCAAAAACAGCATTCAAGACCCGATATGGCCATTATGAATTTACCATTATGCCATTCGGCTTGACAAATGCATCAGTTGCTTTTATGGATATGATGAATCGAGTATTCAAGCCATACTTAGATCGTTTCATCATAGTATTCATTGACGATATTCTAGTATACTCGAAGAATTCAATCGAGCATGAACAACATTTGAGATTGGTACTCCAAACGCTCAGGGAACACACATTTTATGCAAAATTCAGCAAGTGCGAGTTTTGGCTATCTTGCATGGTGTTTCTAGGCCACGTGATCTTGGGCGAAGGAATATCAGTGGATCCATCCAAAGCAAAAGCGATAATTAATTGGCCAAAACCAATGACCGTAACAAAAGTTCGAAGTTTCTTAGGCTTGGTGGGATGCTACAGAAGGTTTGTGGAATGATTTTCTACTATCGCTATTCCTCTAATGCGATTACTAAAGAAAAAAACAAAGTTCGAATGGACTGACAAGTGTAAGCGGAGTTTCCAAGAATTGAAACAAAGACTGACTACTGCACCTGTCCTAACTATATCCAAAGGACTAGGAGGATTTGAAATATACAACGATGCCTCTCATAAAGGGCTAGGCTGTGTATTGATGCAGTTAGGCAAGGTAGTGGCTTATGCCTTGAGACAATTGAGACCATCCGAATTGAATTATCCAACTCATGATTTGGAGCTTGCTGCGATTGTATTTGCCTTGAAAATTTGGCGGCACTACTTGTAAGGAGAGAAATTTGTCATCTATACGAATAATTAGAACTTGAAATATCTATTCTCTTAGAAGGAGCTAAATACGAGGCAATGACGCTAGATGGAACTTCTTAAGAACTACGACTGCGAAATATTGTACCATCCTGGCAAAGCAAACAAGGTTACCGACGCTCTTAGTCGAAAATCGGCCATCGCTCAGTTAATGGTTAAAGAATGGACCTTGCTCGAAGAAGCTCAGGATTTAAATTTCAAAATTGAAGTTGGATGACATCAAAGTCTATTAGCTGCTCTTAGAATTGAGCCAGAAATCATATTGAGAGCCAAGGCATTACAATAGATAGACCCTAAGATTCAGAAGATTATGAGAAATCCGATTTTCATATGACCAACGACGAAATATTGAAGTTCAATGGACGCTTATGCATACCTAATGATGAGCAACTTAAAGAAGAAATCCTGACGGAAGCCCACAAGAGTAATTACAGTATTCATCCTGACAGTACCAAAATATACCAGAATTTGCGACAACATTTTTTGTGGAATGGCATGAAGATGGGCATAGCCAAACACGTTGCTAAATGTTTAACGTGTCAGCAAATCAAGGCTCAACATTGCAAGCTTGGAGGATTATTGCAACCGTTGGAAATTCCAGAATAAAAGCGAGAACATATTACGATGGACTTCGTTATAGGATTGCCAAGAAGTCCGAGAGGAAATTATTCAATATGAGTGATTTTTTATCGACCTGACAAAATTAGCCTATTTTCTTCCGATAAGAAAGAACTTTTCGTTGGAAGATTATGTCGAGCTCTATGTTCGCCAAATTGTGTGACTACATGGAGTTCCAGTAATGATTACATCCGACTGAGATCCTAAGTTTATAGCTACTTTCTGGCGAAGTCTTCAAACCTCTATGGGAACCAAGTTATAATACAAAATTGCTTATCATCCATAGACGAATGGCCAAATAGAAAGGACCATCCAAACTCTCGAAGACATGATGAGAGCAAGTGTCATTGATTTCAAAGGAAGTGGGGATGAACATTTACATCTCATAGAATTTGCATACAACAACATTTACCAAGAGAGCATCAGAATGACACCATTCAAGGCACTATATGGTAGGGCTTGTAGAACTCCAGTCTGTTGGGATGAGATCGAGGAAAAGAAGGTCACAGGTCCAGAGCTAGTCCAACTCACGGTAAAAGTGGTACAAGTGATTAAGGATAAACTTAGAACTGCATAAAGTCAACAGAAGAGTTATGCTGACAGACGTAGGAAGCCTCTAGAATTTCAAGTAGGCAACTATGTGTTTCTTAAAGTGTCACCCATGAAGAGTGTGTTGGGTTTTGGGAAGAAAGGTAAACTTAGTCTCAAGTATGTAGGACCTTTTGAAATTTTCGAAAAAATAGGAAATTTGGCTTATTATTGGCATTGCCACCACAACTTGCTCAAGTGCATGACGTATTTCATGTATCCATATTAAGAAAATATGAACCTACTTCGTCACACGTGTTGAATTTCGACGAGATTGAATTGGACAGCAGAGTGTCCTATGCTGAGGAGCCGGTATGGATAGTAGATCGTAAAGAACAAGTATTGAGAAATAAAACCATTCCCATAGTAAAGATCCTATAGTGACATCATGGCATAGAGGAAGCCACCTTGGAAGGTGAGAAAATCATAAAACATCAGTACCTGTATTTATTTGAGGAACCATGTACGCATTTAAATTTCGAGGATGAAATTTTATTAGAGGGGGAGAATTGTGACATTTCCGGATTTGGACCTCGGTGGCCAAAGGTAAATAATGATAAAAGAATGAGCAGGTAGTTCAAGTCGAGGGTGGATAATGAAGTGGATAACACGATCAGAACGAGTATACTGATGGTTGATCATGGTTTGATTGAAAGATTGTCCATGAATTGGCCTAGGGATCGATAGTGGAACGACTCCCTGATCACGCAAGATGATTAGAGTGATACGACTGTGAATTGACCCTTCGATTATAAAGGCCGTTAGTAGGACGATCCGGGATAGCTATGGATTAGTCTTGTGTTGACATGTGTCGGTCGTGGGTGATATCGCACAGGTCATGCATCGGTCATGGATGACCATGAGTTGATTCCGAGGTACTGAAGTCCATGAGGTTACATGACAACCGGTGGTAAACCATGGGTCATTGACACTCGAACATGGATCGATCATGAATTGGCCACGGGTCGTTGAGGTAGGCCATAGATAAGCCATGTGTCAATCCACGAGCCTAATGGCTTGACCGTGGACTAGGCTATGTGCCAGCGCCGCTAGCCAGGCCTCGTGCCCGGAGATGATCGGCCATTGTGCCCGTCATCTAGGTCATGGACCGGCTACATGCTCGATCGTGTACTAGTCATTATGCCTAACCTTTGTGCCAAACAACGTGCCCTGTCAGATCCGGCTCCGACCTAATTCCGTACCCAAGAGACTTGGCCATGAGCCATGCATTGGCACACACATGGTGCCCATTGGTGGGCCAATGCACGTGTTTAGTCCGTGGACCGATCCCTTGCCCGTGCAGATTGGCATTGTGCTCGGTGCGCCGCTCGTGCAGCCCGGCACCGCGCCCGTGTGCTCAGCCATGAACCCAGCCATGTGCTTGGCCGTGTGTCCGTACAACCTGGCAGCTGCCTAGCCCTGCATTTGGCCAGGCCCGATTGAACAGGCCACGCGCCTGGGCAACCCTGCCGGCTCGAACTTGCATAGTTTGACTTTGACTTTTATTTGATTGTGTTTGGTCACATTTGGAGGTTTTTCTACATTGAACCTCAAATCGAACGGGTATAATAAGTGTGTTTTGTCGCAAAAAACCTTCAAAAACTAAGTGGAGTAATTATGATTCAGGTTTACAAGTTAGGCATCAATTAGTCGGTATCATGTAAGCTGATTAATACTAACTATTTGTGAGCAAAACCAGCACTTGTAGAGGACTAGAAAAAGGCTTCACGCTTCAGAAACAAAGGGAACTAAGAGACAAAAATTTGACCAAGTCAAATTTTCCACTAAAAGCCATAATTATTGGAACTTAGCTTAGGTGTCCCCCCTTCATAATTGGGACTAGCTAAGTTGTCCACCCCCATAATGAAGACATGATGACTCATTGTCACCAATAATAAGCAAAGGACAAAGGAGTCAGCCAAGGGGGGAGCCAAGAGAGGCCAAGTGAGAGAGAGAGGAGAAAGTCACATTAAAAGCCCTTAATGGCTTAGATTTGGCAAGATCACTTCATCATGCTCTTTTGGCCATTGTTCATCAATGCCATTAATGCTCAAGATTTCTCTAGATCAAGTTCATGATGACACTTGACTTTAGGGGCTATATCATTATAACTTTGCCTCTTCTTCAAGCATGGAACACTATAAATGGAGAAGGCCACCACTTGAATGGGAGCCTCACATGCACACACACACCAACCAACCATTCTTCTTCTCCTTGTTGTTCGGCCATTAGGAAGTTCATGTCCGAGACCCCCCTTTCACATGCTCAAGCCACACGCCACTTGCTTTCTTTATTTCTCATGTGTTCTAGTTTATCGTTTGAGTAAATGAATTCTCTAATATCGGGAAAGGAAGTTAAAATGCGTTGTGACGTAGTTGCTTGGACCGTATCTCGATCACTTGGTTGATCATAGTTGGTTCTTTCCATGGTTTTCTTATGCTTCATGTTTGATGTTCACATCTCACTATAGAAAATGGGGCTTGGCTATGATGTTCACGTGAGATAGCCATGCTTGATATTCTTTTGTTATTTCTTGGCATGAACTTTGCTATTAATTTGTCATCGATGCCGGTACAGTAAGAGCCGTCTCATGTTAACGGCAATCGATTCATCCTCACTTGACATTAGTGAGTTCACTTATTTGAGTCTCTCGACTCATTCCCTCTTGTTTTTCTCTTTTTAGGTTCGTAGGATGGCGTCTCCCCTAACCCATTTTGGCAACCCCATAGAGATGCGAGCTGAATTGCTCACTGTGATTGATGCCCACGGGCCACGCCTACCGTCGGATTACAACGTATGTTATGGTGGACGAGGGCCTCAAAGAATTGGTCCCCCACACGTATGTGGCATGGTACTGCTTGTCCAACGGGGATTGGATTGGACCCCTGCGCGTTAAGCAGCCCCTTCGACGGTGTGGGCGGGCCGGCTTTCGAGGCATGTCGCGGGTGGGGCATGAGATGGCCAAGGCGAACGGATCATGGGGAGGAGTAGCATGAGTAAACGGGAGCGTGAGGAGATGGAGTAGTGGGAATTGGATCACCCTAAGTCGAAATTTTGTTGTTCATAGGTAGCCTTGTTTGGAAATGCCTTTGGAATAGGTGTGTAAAATATGCGTGGTTTGCAAGGGCTCGTAAGATGGCCTTGTTAAAATAAGTACGAATTATGTAAATATAACGTGCGATGTTTGCTTATTATGTTTTGTGATGTCTCGTTTAATATTGCTTTTATTTACGTATTTGAAAATGAATGGGATGTACTAATTCATTTCTGCAAGTCACGGGCTCAAACGGGTGATGATCGGTCAACAAGCATCAATCTTGATTCTGAATCAGGGCGTGACACGTCATAGAACCCGTCTCCCCTAAAAAAACCAAAGAATGAATTTTGGTGAAAGTTATTTCATCGTTGATTAAGTTCCGGCGAAACATTTAGACAAAACAAAAATTGGACCAATTCTAGGTAGAATCGAGAACCGGCGACTCCAAAATCTGCCGGGTCGATTCGAAAACCTAAACCAACTTACCCGGAAAACAACGCTATATCAATTTAGACTATTCTATTTTTCTCAATGCTCAATCACATTTTGAGTATATATCAATTTGACCCTACTCTTTTGGGGTCATCTACCCTGTTGACTGCAAGTTTGGTCGCAATATCAATTAAGACCGTGATGTAATGGCGAATAGGCTGTAAATCCAACAGAGCAGTACTAGTAATTATGTTTTAACTTTTGAGACTTTACCTTGACAAAGAGATCTTGTGTTAAAGTGTTTTCATTGAAAGCAAGGAGCTCCTTGTAATCATTATTTAAAAAAACCTCATGAAAGAAACTCTAACATGGTGATTATTTGCAAAAGTTACAATTAACCTTTTAATGAATTGATTTACCATATTGATATTACTCAATAATTGATTTGAAGTATTAAACATTTTAAACTATAATTATGTATTTTTTTTGGTCGAATTAAACTATAATTAACGGCACAACGAATGTTATATACTTTAAAAAAGACTAAACGAGTTTTCTAGTATAAAAAAGAATAAACTGGTTTCAATCAGAATTTAAAATTAAAAGAAAAATAAAAAGAAAGCGGGGAGAAGCGCACTAAGATGTCGAAAGCGAAAGCACATCCATTGGGCTAGGGCAGTGCAACCAAGGGCCACCCGACCCTAGGCTATGTTTAGGGTGAAATTGGAAATATAATTACTTAAAAAGGGCCAGAATGAATTTTTAAGAATTCATTAATCCTCTCGTTGAACATTTTGAAAAACTTCATACTCAAAGTAAGTGGTACTTAGCTTGAGCTTTGGGCTACGTTAAGACGACTTTAGACTCTGCATAAATTTTATCAAACGTCCTAACTTTCACTAACGGCCCTTTGAAAGCTCGAAACTACAGCGCACCCAAAGTCATTTTCCCATGAGTTTTGCATAGTGGAAAGGAATCATACACACATGGTCCCCCGCTTTGGCATTTTCTTGTCACAAATCACAATCATCTCCTTTTTGGGACTTTCACTCCAGAGGAATGAAGCCAATCAAAACGCAGTCCCCATTTACTGGTTTTGAGCAGTACACATGCATGAATGGCCACATTTAGTAGGCAGTGACCCCCTTTTCCCATTCCCTATGCCTCCCGTTTTGGGTATCCATCCAGCTCATGTCTCGCGCACTTTCTGCTGATCTTTTTCCTGTTTCCGATCGCTCAGCATTTTCCAAGGACACAACACTTTCGGCCAGCTTTTGCACTCTTTTCCCTTGTGGCTCCACGAGTGTTTGGGTTGATGTAGATCTCAACGTGGGAATGTCATGAGAGCTGATGCTTGTTTAAATGCGCAGAAGTATGTCTTTGGCTCAATTGATATTCTAAAATCGTCATGGTTATTTGACTTAATGCAGGTAAGGAAAAAAAAGTTCAGGTCTGCAGCAGAATGATGCTTTTTTATTTCTTTCTTGTTAAACTAAAGTAGAGAGTTTAAATCTAATCTTATGGTTTGTTAAGACTCTTGGCAGAAAATGAAGGCATACAAGAAGAAGCCTTCGTAGTTGCTGTGCATCCTAGAAAGTCACGGGATCTCGGTGTGCTTTAGATCAATCTTCCTTCTGGAAACTATTATTTCAGATCATCAAATACAATCAATTCATGACGTTTAGTTTGGCTGCAATATCCCACAGATCCACACACGCACAGCCACGCACTGTAATTGCTCACTTCCCGCCTATAGCTTCTAATAGCCAGGTCCATCATGTTTGCAGCTTTGCTCTCACTTAATGGACCCCTATAGCACAATTTTTAACACCCCTGGATGATTAAGACGTAAACAACTCGCTGCCTGGAGTAATTGTGGCAGTTCCTTCGCCCATGACTGACGTCAAAGCCATCTCTTTCTCCCGAATCCTTTCGAGCTCCCACGCAATCGCGTCCATCTTTGGTCGCCTTTCACGAGGGGAAATCATGCACGTCAATGTTAGCCTCATCAAGTCCCTTATTCCGTCCATTGTGAAAGTTCCGACTAGCCGAGGGTCCACAAGGTTTATCAAACTTTCATGGGACTCCACCTAATATTGAATTTTCCGAGAGTAGACGAGAAAAGGTGATCACTGATGATGCTCTTTACAAGTCACTTTTTAGAAGGTAAGATTTGGATGGTTAGGAAGGTTAAACAAGCAACCTGCTTTTCTTCATCTCTCTCTCAATGCTATGCAAGTGATGGAAATTAAATTGGTATTACCTTACTTTACAACCAAGTTACTCAATTGGGCATACAACAATAATAATTAAAAAAAGGAACTTTAGACGAGAGAGTGAACTAGAGCAAGAGAAGAACCGGTTGCATTGTGATAACCTTGTTTAGGGAAATGATCCAACGATTCAAGATCTTTACTATAATTTTTGCAGGTGGAAAGTATAGAATTTCAATCGATCAAGTTGTTGATAGTAGATTGTGTTGCATCTTGTTATGTGAATGACAGGAAAATAACAAGAAGAATCGTAACTAGTTGATTGCATAAAGGTATTAGGTAGAAGTATATTTACCCACTGGATTAAGCTTTCATGCCCTGACAATATCATATTCGGAGCTGCTTCTCCGGTAACAAGCTCCAAAAGAAATACTCCGAAGCTATATGCATCGCTCATCTCAGAGAAACCAACCGATTCTCCTGCCCTAATTAGTGGAAACACATTACATTTCCATAGAAAGTAATATTTTGTTCTTTCCAACTTGAATAAAAAATGATGCAAGAAGAAATAAATTTACTCTGGATCTTGGAAAACACTGACAGATGTGCGAGATGGACCTGCTTCTTCTATCTTTTTCTTTTCAAGAAGTTTCATGAGCCCTGCATCTGCGACTTTAGCTATGAAATTCTCATCAACCAAGACATTAGCCGTTTTGAAGTTCTTGTGCACCAATGGAGGTCTAAGGCTATACAAATGGCATAAGCCTGCACTGGATACAAATAAAAGTGTTCTCAAGTCAGAGAGTCTGTGAGATCATGCTAAATAATCTTCTGAAATCGGCTCATAGCTGTGGATCTACCTTTAGCAGCCCCAAGAGCAATGGAGATCCTCTGCTTGAACTCTAGCTTAGTCGAAGATTCTTGTCCTGTGTCTGCAAGAGCGGTGAAGTTTTTCAGTCGTGATTTTTAAGTGATTTTCATTTGCCATTACTGGACCAACAAGCTTTTACCATATTTTCATACCATAAAGATGGTTGCACATGCTGCCATTTGGTAGGTATTCGAAGACTAACATCTGACACCCATTTTCAAGGCAGTAGCCCAAGAGAGTGACTAAATTACGATGGCGAATCTCTGACAAATATGATACCTGTTTGGAGACAGAAAAACATATTAATCTGGATGAATTAAGGGCAAAAGACATTCAATAAAAACTTTTGCTCCAATAAGGGGCACGGAAATTGAAAGCATTGATAATCTCCATTCGCGATGAACACTCGTGGTGATGAGAATGCTATATGTCAAGATAGAGGATCTTAAACAAATGAGACCATTATGCATAACGATCCCTAGCTTTTAACCGTCATCTCTACATTAAGAAGCTTTAACTGAACATCAAAGGTTAGGCAGTACTGATATAAAGCGCACACAATGTATGTAAGCAAAAAGCTAGAAGAGCTTGTGTACTCGGGAAAGGCTCCAGTTAAACAAGGTATGAGTGAAACAAAGGTTCTAGATACTGATCTAAAACAAGTTAAATGTTGCGTGTACTGATACCTCAGTGACAAATTCTGGTTGAGGCACACCTGTGCGCCTTTTGATGGCGACAACCGTTCCATCACGAAGTAAACCTTTATAGACCAAACCGAAACTTCCATGTCCAATGAGATTGCTCTCATCGAACTGCCTGGTAGCTAGCTCCAACTCTTGCATTGTAAACTGCCTTGCTCCCTGGGGCCCGGATAGCGGCAGAGCTGCTCCTGAACTAGACCCACCTTCCCTATTCCAGTCAACTGTCACAAGGAAGAGAATGCCAAAGTTCATACAGAAGAGGTAAATCCAATTGAATAGCTTTGACAGATTGTCCCTTTTCAGTTGGACAAAGAACTTACCCAATGCAGATGGATCAGAAGAACCCGTCTCGGAATTCCTGTTAGCTGAAGAGTTCAGCTTTGACATGCAAAACCAAACGAGTCCAACTAGTACAGCCACCAATGCAAGTGCCCCGGCAGAAACTGTGGCTACTGATGCTAGTGAACTTGACATGGCTTTGGCTTCACTGCTTCAGTAAGCCTAATTATTGAACCTGCCAAGAAGAGAACAAGAACAGCTCTAGTAGCACAACCAGTGCAAATGAACCGTGGTACTGTGATGTTGGGGTTCGCAGCGGGGAAAGAAGAACTGAGCGCAGTGTCTGATACTGGTGTGAGTTCAGAGGCAAACTGGGTCAAGTAGTCCTCATTATTGAGGAAGCTCTAATATACAAATGGGACTTGCACATTTATAGTGGTTTTCTTGCCCATGGTTGTGGAGGAATACTAAGCTTCGGTCTCGAGTATTTGCCTTGGAACTAGACGTGTGGTGAAGATAAATGAAGCTGAATTCTGGACATGAGAAGATCAATACATTCGCTTTCTCAAAGGACCTCACTCTGTGGCTATGCACAGTGCTCCCTCCTCAGCACCTCCCCAGAACATCCTCCTCGAAACCAAAGCTTTTTATTTTATACGATTTCCTGGAGGAAAGTTCAATAATTATCTATTAAGTAAGATAATCTCAAGATAAGTCGCTGTTCCATCTCTTACCGCTAGAAAGATGCCTGTCTCACATTGTGACGTAGCTTTGCAATATCTTGATCCCCAGAAGATTAAACACGCAAAAGGAAATTTCATTACTGCGGTTAATCTGAGGCCTTTCAAAAGGTAGGAGATTATTTTGTTGAGTTCAGGGATTCTTGCAAATGGACACTGCCAAGCACATAAGTGTATGTATGCAGGAGAGATCCAAAAGATTGTTGGAGGTTCAATGGAGAACCTCTCCATCAAGAAACTGCAGATGCCCACTTGGTTAATTTTTGTACTGAGACTGTAAGCATGTACATTTTTTCCTCTTTTTCTTGTGGGTTTTGTTTTTTCTTTGTTTTGAGATGTACACATTGACAGGTATGAAAGTGACTTTAAGTTGGACAGCCTCTCCGGAAGACATAATAATTGAGGGGGGGGGGGGGGGGGGGGGCGTGGGGAGAGAGGGAATCAAAAGAAAAAAAGGGTAGTTATAAGTGTTTCGATTTGAAAGCCTCTCTCCTGAATTTGCTCTATCTTCCTTTTTGCCTCTTTTTGTCATCTGATCTGGAAAGAAGAGAGTTAATTCATATTTTTTTTTTTTTTTCTATTATAGAGAGATATCAGAGTCTTCCCTGATGGGGTCATGACAGCTTAGCCAACATGACACTGCAGAAGCAGCTTAGCAGATTTTTTGGTTCTTTCGTTTTTCTTGGGCTTTGCTAATTCTTTTAGATTCATTTTTTCCCTTCTCAGGTAGCAAAGTTGTTGGTTTTTACAATTTGAAAAGGAGGCTTTTTTTTTTTGCTCGAGGAAAAGGAGGCTTATTGGTTGGCTCATTTTCGTGGAGATTTTAGTAAGAGCTTGTAAGACAAGAATTCTCTCTCTCTCTCTCTCTCACACACACACTCAAGAATTGTTTCTTTTCATGTTTTTGTAGCTGGTCTTGCCTGGATTGAAAGTGAAGGTGACTGGAGGGAAGGAAAATGTCATTTTATGCAGAGTATAGGCTGGAATTAAGAGGCCCATGTCCCTCAATCACAGATCCAGAGAGAGAGAGAGAGAGAGAGTTTGTTGGGGAATGATGCAGTTGTCAAGTAAGATGCTGTTTTGACATCTTGTCTGAGGCTGACAGCATGTGGGGGAACGGGGGGTCTTTTGTACATGACCTCAGTGATTCCAAAAGATCTGTTTTCTTTCTTTGTTGTTTTTTGGGAGGGGGGAAATTTTTCACTCCCATTTTATTGTTCCGCTTTCATTCATTTCTTCATGCGTGGTAACACCAACATTTCCACAAACCTAACAAAACAACCATTCACCATCTGTCCTCTTTATGTCTTCCCAGCTGTCCTCATAACATCCATAATTTAGAGTCCACAAATACAGAAAATGCTATAAACAATCAAATACTATAGCAGATTTGTACCAAGTACGGTTGCGTTAATTTTCAATTGGACCATTCTGCTTCTTCATTACCTCTTCTGTTTTAATATACCATGAAGGCTTACAAACGTACTGTGAGAATGGGAAGATCTGTGCTGTACTGGCCTTACCATAATTTCAACTGTGGCTCTACTTCCAACTCACGCATGCTATTATTGGCAAAGGAATCACAGAAAAGTGACATTGTCATCTTTATTTTCGCCTTGATCGGTACGATAGTGTAAACAGATCTGTGTGGGTTGGGATCATCATGGTTGTGTCATTCATGCATCATTGATTCCATCACAGTTGGCATATGAAACTCTTGTTTTGTTCTTCTCTTCTTGTGAAGACTTTCGACTTTTTCTTCATTTCCCTCCCCAGATCGACCAGCCTATCGAGAATTCCGCGAGCGGCGCCGTGAAATTTGCGTCTAACATTGTTCTGTCAAAAGTTCAGTGGATCTTGCTGGACTAACAGACTCGGCAAGAAGCATCAAAGTAGCTTCCATCAGGCAATGCTAAGCTCCTCAAATCATCGAATCACTTCCCAGTTATGGTTTTACCTTTCTAGAAGACACTGAACGAGCATGACTCCGAATGATTCCCCAGAGAAAAATGGGAAAGCAACAGCTGAATGACTTGGAGATAAAATGTTTTTTTGCCCCCAAATGCAACAACATAAAAAACAAATGGAAATTTATTGCTCGCAGAAGTTTGTCTCTCCTCTCTTATCACTTGCCTTCGTGCAAACAAGATTCCCGAATTTGGACGTTTTTAGCATTTAGAAAAAACGGAAGAAAAATCAAAATAATAAAATGAGTTTTATTAACAAGTGGCTCTAAGGCCCTCGTTAAGTTAACTAATAGTAGAAATAGAAATATGGCAAATGCTACGAAAAACCCCAAACTATGCTCATTGTGGTATAAATACCCAAAATCTTTTATTTTTGTGTTATCAAAAACCCTAAATTTTTCCATTGCGACACAAAAACCCCAAACTTTCTTTATGTGATGGAAAAAACCCAAACTTAAATATGTGTGTCATATATATACTCTATTTCAGTTCTATCTAAGGTATATCTGTCACACTGGTAAAAGTTCGCGGTTTTTTATGACATAAAAGATAGTTTGGGATGCAAGTTTAGAGTTTTTAGTGATACAAAAAAAAGTTCGGAGTAATTGCGTCATAGTAGGATAGTTTATGGTTTTTTGTGATATTAACCTATAAAAATAATTCTTTACCCAAAAAAAAAACCCATAAAAATAATAATTTTTTCAAAGTGCTTTGGAAATCAAAGAAGTATACATTTGAGTAAGTTTCATTTTACGAATAATATTTTGAAAGACTAAACAAGTGCTCCAGGCGCATTTTTAACATTTTCCTAATAAAATAAACCGAAGGAAATGAAAAAATGGGTGAAGGGAAAAGGGGGACAAGTTGCATTCTCCACATGCATTGTTTCCATGTCTGATCCCGGTTCCTACAAGCATTTACAGACAACAACACCATGCATAAGCTGGTTCATCTGAAAGTCTCCAAGAAACTACAAGAATTCTTGTCTTTCTGTTCACCAATAGTGAAATACAAAAAATTACTGTTTACGTTCTCTAAAGCTTCTCCGTCCTTGCTGCTTCTGAAAGGTAAAAATTGGAGTAAAAGTTACAGATGACATTGAGGGGAAAGGGGTTTTCTTTTTCAGGATGTGAAAATTTGTGCATGTTCTTGTCTCTGTTTTTTCCCTCAAGTGGGTCATGGGTGAAAAGTTGAAAAACCAAAGATTCCTCGTTAAAGCCAGATACAGAATCACAACCTCCCACCTGAAAATCTATCTTCAGGCGAAAGTGGGTTTTGCGGCCAGTGGATACAACAGACATCAACTCGACGTGCATCTTATCCTTAAAAAGCTTTTTGTCAATCTAAGATTTGATGGCCGTGCGTCATCAATTTTTTAATGTCCTTTGGATTAACAACACCAATGAAAAGCGGGAAAAGTACCGATTCAGTCATAAGCTTATTATTTCAGTTACAAATTTTTTAATTTTTTCAATGTAATTATAAATCTTTGTGTGAAATTTCAGTATTGTCAATTAGGCCAATTGTCACCGGAATAGCTAACGTGGCGTGTAATCATCATTGACCATCCACGTGGCACGCTGATTTGAATAATTTGCAGATCACCACATGAGCCATTCTGGTGACAATTGGTTGGAATGACTACATTAGATTTCTCATAAAGACTGAGGATTATATTAGCAAAATTGAAAGTTTTACTGTCACGCCCTGCACTTCTCGGCGCGCCACATCCCTCGCAGAGGTCGATTTGTGTGCGACGTCCCAGGACGCGTCGCCAACCCAACACCCAACATAGAGATTTAAAATACATGCGGAAGCAACTCACCACCCGTACATTAAATAAACACACAACCAAGGATAACCACAGAAATCAACACTTGTACTAGTATTGGAAATCATATACAGTATCCAAGTACAACCCGAACACCAAAAATCAAAAGCGGGTCAAGGCCACTACTGATAAAAAAGGGGTAAGTGGCTCGGGGGTTGTGCACTACAATCCAGCTGGGGCTCCTCCCAAAAATGCATCGGTACGCCTGCCATCCTCAAGGTTGGGGTCTGAAAAAGTGGTTTTAAGCAACAATGAGAATAATTTCAGTGAGTAATTCCCTAAACCTAAATTAGGCTAACGTGCAACTCTTGATGAGTACTAAACAACGCATAACTCAAGACATAAGCTGACTTAGGCCCTCGGGCCTAAATATAATTTCTTACTTGACCCTACAGGTTAGGCATTATATATATATATATATATATATATATATAATCACAACTGGACCATAGAATCAGTCCGAGGCACATACACACAAATTGTTTAGTCCCGACGTATGTAATGCACATGCTCATGTTCGCGCTCATGTTCATGCCTCATCAATGCATTATCGCACATTTGCATACTAGCATTCAGCCATTTATCAAATTCTCCTTCGACTCGTGTTAAACGCATTAGGTCCGATCTGCGTAAAACGCATCAGGTCTATTACTTTGAGATTGATCTCTGGCCCATGTAATACGCATCAGGCTCATGACACATAACCCGTAAGACGCATCAGGTTGGTCATCTTCCGGTAAACCAGGCATCGTCCCGCGTAACACGCCTCAAGACGGGTTCACTACCCCGCGTAAAACGCATCAGGGTTTATTGTAATCACACATTCACAAGCACCAATTTTTTATCTGAACCCCGCGTAAAACGCATTAGGGCATTTTAGGTGATCACAATCCACATGTCACTCGGGCACGCTCGTATATGCACATGCCGTGCCAATGCTTGAGATGCACACTCATGGCTATAATGTTCACATATGGGCATTCACTTGCACCGCACCACTTACTCAAATCACGATGCAATCATGCGCACTTGCACCACGCATATTCAATTTCATAAATCAACATGCCTAGTCAGATAATCAATTCAAATCAGCCATAGCATCAAATTGACACACAACCCGTGCACAAATTCACACAACCGGATTAACAAAAACTCGTGCATCCTAGGCCCGTCAAGCTAATCCATTCCTAGTCCCGCTAGACATGCGACATGGCATCATCGAATGAACCACAAATAAGGCTCAATTAGTCAGTTAATTATATAAATCGATCATTCCTGGTAATTGCACGACTAAACCCCAAATTGACCGCGTCTCGCCCAAATCAAATCCCGTAGTGGGCAGTCATTATACCGCAATTGTCTAGACCATTAATTATTCTCAAAATGCTCCAATTGACTCTCCAAAATATCATCCAGAACAGCCACCATAAGAATAAATGCGAGGCGCGCACAATAGTCCACAATTGAAACCGAACCTAGCCGAACTTGGGCCGTTCCGATCTACTAATTTCCGGCCAATGAACAGCACCTCTCGGGCCACTAAACCTCGATAAAATAATCACGCTACACCACTAAATCAGCCCCGACATTGGCCCTTAACAATCTCCACAATTTAACCCATAATTTACCCTAATTAATCCCTAAAACCCGTCTAAAAATGCAATTTATCCTAATTAGGGTTTAGAGTCAAACTCATCGAATGTCCTAAGCTTGAAACGGGCCGAACACGCGACGAAAAGGGGCTGGGCAGCGGCGGTCCCTCGCCGGAATAGTAACGACGGTGGTGGCTCCGGCGAACGGCGCGAGCGGCGGCGACGGTCTAAGTTAATCCCCGGCCTAAAGAGGGAGAGAGAGAGGCACGGTCAGAGAGAGAAAGAGAAATGGAACGATTGGATGGAGGGGCGAGGTGACGGGCCCACGCTGAAACAGTGATGGCGGTGGCGGAGCTCTTTCGGTTCAAGGCCTTTCACGGCCAGACAAAGAGAGAGAGAGAGAGAGAGAGAGAGAGAGAGAGAGAGAGAGAGGGAGAGAGAGAGAGAGAGAGCCGGAGAGAGGGAGGAGTGGGACACAGCGGCGACTGGCGGCGGTCGGAGCGGCGGGGACGGCAATGCTGGTAGCGGGCAAGTCGGCACGCGACGGGAGGAGGTCCAACAGGAGGCGCTGGGGGGAAAGAAAACAGGGGGAAAAAAAGGGTTGTCGGCCGTTTGGGGGAGAGGAATGGTGGTGACCATCGGCGGTCGGAGCGGCGGGGATGATGGCGTGACACCAAGACGGCTGGGCTGCTTAGGGCGCGGAGGCCGGGCGACGGCTATTGTCAAGGCTGCGTGAGTGGGAGAGGAAGGAATCATCGAGCGCGGGCTGGTGGCCTGCGCGGACGGCGATCGGGCTTTGTCGGCGTGGCGATGACCGCGGAGCAAATACGGGCAAAGGCGGAGGGCGGAAACAAAGGGCGTTCGGGTCGGCCAGCAAACGCACGTACGTAAAATCGGGGAAGAAAGAGAAAGGAAGAAGAAAGAGAAGAAGAAGGAAAGAGAAGAGAGAGAGAGGAGAGAGGGTGTTAGAGGGGAGGGGGGGCATGGGCATGAGTGACGTTGCAAGGGGGGGTGGCGTGCGGTCAGAGAGGAGAGAAGAGAGAGAGAGAGGGAGAGAGAGAGAAAAGAAGAGAGAGAGGGGACATGCGCGGTCAGAAGGGGGAGCGCGCGGAGGAGAGAGGAGATAGAGAGAGAGTAAGAGTAAAAGAGAGAGGAAATGATTAAAAAAAACAATCATTCAAATATTAAATGCAACCCGATGGCCCAAATTCAAAATCGAAAATTATCTACCGATCCAAAATAGCATATAAAAATGGACAAATACTAAATTAATTAAACCAAATTTTAAGAGTGAGCAGAGAGAGAGAGAGGGAGAGAGAGAGAGAAAAGAAGAGAGGAGGGTGAGGAGAGAGGAGATAGAGAGAGAGTAAGAGTAAAAGAGAGAGGAAATGATTAAAAAAACAATCATTCAAATATTAAATGCAACCCGATGGCCCAAATTCAAAATCGAAAATTATCTACCGATCCAAAATAGGCCTCGCATATAAAAAGGGACAAATACCAAATTAATTAAACCAAATTTTAACGAGGGAGGTTTACTAGTTCAAATTCGCACCTTATAAAAAACTCCCATTTTTCCATCATTCCTGACAATCTCAACATTGGCTACAATAATATTGATACCGTCCAATTTATTTCGTCCTGAAACTCTCGAAAATCAACTGCCAAGTTCAGGGTCTAAATAACGACAAAAATTCGATCGAGTGCGATTCTAGCGAAATCTCTAATTTAAAATAATAACCGAGAGTGATCAGTTCTCGGGCGAGATTTTACTATAAGCACACTGACAAATCACGCGCTTTATAAATCCCAAAAATAGGCCGAAATTCGGGATGTCACAACTCTTCCCCCCTTATAAAAATTTCGTCATCGAAATTTACAACCCAAACCCAACTATTTAAACAATTGGGGGTACTGGTGTCGCATCGCCTCCTCGCTTTCCCATGTGGCACCTTCCGTTCCATGATGTTCCCAGATAACCTTGACCAATGGAATCGTCTTGTTTCTTAACACTTGTTCCTTCCTGTCCTCGATTCGCACCGGTTTTTCCACGTACGACACTCTATTGTCCACGTCTATTACCTCATGATTCAGCACGTGGGTCAGATTCGGTTCGTATTTTCTTAACATCGACACGTGGAAGACGTTATGAACTTGTGACAAATTCGGCGGCAAGGCTAGGAGATAAACTAACGTTCCAATCCTTTCCAAAATCTCAAACGGGCCTATGTACCTTGGACTCAGTTTTCCTTTCTTGCCAAACCGAGACAGTCCTCTCATTGGCGAGATCTTAAGAAATACATGATCGCCAACTTGAAATGCCAGCGGTCTACGCTTTCAGTCCGCGTAACTTTTCTGACGACTCTGGGTTGTTCTCAACCTTTTCCGGATAATTTTTACCGTTTTCACCGACTGCTGAACTAACTCTGGACCCGTTATATTTCTTTCTCCTACCTCATCCCAACACAACGGTGTTCTGCAAGCCCTGCCATATAATGCTTCAAATGGTGCCATTCTGATGCTCTGCTGAAAACTGTTATTGTAGACAAATTCCACCAAATGCAACTGTTCTTCCCACTTGCCCTGAAAATCTAGCACACACGCTCTCAACATATCTTCCAAAGTCTGAATAGTCCTTTCAGACTGGCCATCCATCTGCGGATGATAGGCAGTACTGAATTGCAACTTAGTTCCCATGGTTGATTGCAGACTTTTCCAAAAATTCGCAGTAAACCGGGAATCACGGTCCGATGTGATTGATACCGGTACTCCGTGAAGACGAACTATCTGACGCACATATAATTTTGCCAACCTTTTTAGCTCGAAGTCTTTTCGCATCGCCAGGAAGTGTGCCGACTTGGTCAATCTGTCTACTATTACCCAAATAGAATCGTGTCCCCTCTGGCTTCTTGGCAGTCCCGTTACAAAGTCTATTGTGATGTACTCCCATTTCCATTTTGGGATTTCCAACGGCTGTAACATTCCACCAGGCTTACAATGCTGTGCCTTTACCTATTGGTACGTCAAACACCTGGCCACATGCTTGGCCACGTCCACTTTCATTCCATTCCACCAATAGTGCTGCGAAGATTCTGGTACATCTTAGTGCTGCCCGGATGGATACTGTAATTGCTCTTATGAGCCTCCGACAAAATCTCTTCCTTAAGTTTCAAGTCATTAGGTACGCACAAACGTCCTCGAAACTTAAGAATTCCATCCTCTGACACTTGAAAGTCTGGTTTCCTCTTAGAGGTGTCCATACTCAAAATTTTCTGAATCTCAACGTATGAAGACTGCAACACCTTAATCTTGACTTGCACTTCCAGTTCAATCCTTAATGTCACTATCAGACTAGAGAGGTGTCCTACCTCGAACTTAAATTCTGAGTCCCCCGCTCCTTCTAATAAAATCCACTCTTTAACCAACAATTGCGCGATGCTCGATTTCCTGCTCAAGGCATCCGCTATCCGGTTGACCTTTCCGGGGTGATACAATATGTCGTAGTTATAGTCCTTCAGCAATTCCATTCAACACCTCTACCTCATATTCAGTTCCTTCTGCGAAAACAAGTACTTAAGGCTCTGATGGTCCGTGTAGATCTGAAACCTTTCTCCACATAAATAATGCCTTCAAATTTTAAGCGCGAAAATAATTGCTGCCAATTCCAAGTCGTGGGTCGGGTAGTTTATCTCATGAGGCCTTAACTGCCGCGATGCATAAGCAACCATCCTTCCATGTTGCATTAGCACGCATCCCAAACCTCTAAATAAAGCATCACTATAAATCTCATACCCGCCCGGTCCTGAAGGAATCGCCAACACTGGCGCCGCCGTCAACCTCTGCTTCAATTCCTGAAAACTTTCTTCGCACTTTTCGGTCCATTCAAACTTAGCCTCCTTCTTAAGCAACCTTGTTAATGGAGTGGCTATCGCTGAGAATCTTTCTACAAATCTTCGATAATAACCTGCCAGTCCTAGAAAGCTTCGAACCTCAGTAACTGTCATCGGTCTCGGCCAGTCCATTACCACTTCAATTTTTGTCAGATCCACGGAGATTCCTTCTCCAAAATTATATGCCCAAGAAACGCCACTCGATTCAGCCAAAACTCGCACTTGCTAAACTTAGCATACAATGTGTGCTCCCTTAACATTTGTAGAACCTTTTCCAAATGTACTTCGTGTTCCTCGGAACTCTTCGAATACACTAAAATATCATCGATGAAAACAATAACAAACTGGTCTAAGAATTCCTTGAATACTCGGTTCATTAAATCCATGAAAGCAGCAGGGGCATTAGTCAGTCTAAACGGCATCACAGTAAACTCATAGTGTCTATATCTAGTCCTGAACGCTGTCTCTTTGGAATATCCTCCTTTTGGATCCTTAACTGGCGATACCCTGTCCTTAAGTCAATCTTAGAAAACACCGAGGCTCCCTGCAATTGATCAAACAGGTCGTCAATCCTTGGGAAGGGATACTTATTCTTGACCGTCACTTGGTTCAGCTGACGGTAGTCGATACACAACCTTAGCGACCCATCCTTCTTTCTGACAAATAACACCGGCGCTTCCCATGGAGATGCACTTGGTTGGATAAAACCCTTGTCTAGTAGTTCCTGCATCTGGACCTTTAATTCCTTCAATTCTAACAATGACATCTTGTAGGGCGGCTTCGAGATTGGCTCAGTCCCAGGGGCTAACTCGATAACGAACTCCACTTCCCTTTCTGGCGATAATCCCGATAATTCCTGAGGAAAGACATCAGGAAAATTGCAGACCACTGGTATATCCTCAAGCCGCATCTCACCTGCTGTCGAATCAACCACACTGGCTAAATAACCTTGACAGCCCTCGTCCAACAATTTGGTTGCTTCCACAGACAAAACCCAAGGGGTCGAGATTCCTCCTCAAATCCCTACAAACTCAAATCTAGGGTATCCAGCCGGGCTAAACTGGATCACCCTGCTAATACAGTCCATTACGGCATTCTGCTTAACTAACCAGTCTATGCCAACAATCAAATCAAAATCATACATTGGCAACACAGCTAGGTCTATCTTGCTTTCTACACCACCAATCATTATCTCACAATTCGAGCATCTTAGGGATATGCATATCTTATCCTTCAATGGCATAGTCACACACAATTGCACTTCTAACATAACAGGCTTTAATCCAGTCAATTCAACAAATTGCGCAGATATAAACGAATGTGATGCTCCCGGGTCGAATAATGCATACGCTATATGATGGCACAGAGAAACCATACCTGTGACCACCCCTGGCGTATTCTCCACTTCCCTTCGCGCTATTGCATACACCCGTCCTTGTGCCGGCGGCCTGTTTCCATTGGCCGGTGGTGGATTTCCAGTCTGATTTCCAATTCGAGGTTGTTGTAGTATCGAGGTTCCCGCGGGGCGTTGCTGAGGACAGTTCCTAATTTGATGGTCCAAACTCCCGCATTTGAAGCAAGCCCCAAATCTGTTCTGCTGAAGGTTCGGCTTTCCGATGTTCTTCTTGATCGGTGGGACAAATCGCCTATTTCTCGCCATCGGTTTCTTTTCAAGACGGTGGTTGTCCCTAGTTGGGGCGAACCGCGATCCAGAGGTGGCTGCCCTATCAGTCTGATCCCGCTCTATAGCCTGTGCCCGTTGATACATCTCACTGTAGTCCTTGATGTTCAACGATATCATTTGACTCCTCAGGTCCGGTTTCAGTCCATCCCGGAATCTCCGCGCCTTGTCCTCAGGGTGCTCTACCATCCTTAGCGCGAACCTTGACAGTCTTGTGAATTCTGCTTCGTACTGATCAACTGTTATCGATCCTTGGCGGAGCCTCATGAACTCTACTAACTTCCTCTCTCTAGCACTCTCAGAGAAGAACTTTCCCAAAAAACTCTCAGAAAATACGGCCCAAGTCTGAGTAGTTCCCTCGGGAAACATTCTTCCTTTAGTAACCTTCCACTAATCATTGGCGTTGTCCTGCAGTTGGTGCACGGCCAGTGTTACCTTTTCGACCTTAGTGCACCCTAGCACTTCGAAGGCCTTCTCTAGTTCCTCAACCCAACAGGTGCGGTCTCAGGGTCACCCTTGCCATTGAACTCCGGCAGCTTCAGTTTCAAAAATTGCTCTACCAATTTAGGCATCGGCCTGATCACATTCACTGGTCTCGGGATTGGATTCTCCACATTCTCCTGATTCCCACCATTTCCATTGTTCCCGTTATTCCCATTATTCCCATTGGCCCCATTGGCAGCAGCAATGACGGCCTCAACAACGGCGGCGATAGTGGCATCTCTCTCTTAGGCCAATCTACCTCCCAAAATTCCAGCTTCCTCGAGGGCTCTTAGGATTTCATCTACTCTTGGATCCTCAGCAACTCTCACTTGTGGTTCAACACAGTCCTACTCATGACCTCGACCTCTACCTCTACCTCTTCTACGGCCTCGACCTCTACCTCGTCCTTGGTTACTCGTCTCCCCAACTTGCAGGTCCATCCTCCTGCTATAATTCCCATATCGGGATTAGAGACCTAACCCAAGCTAAATCGGTCTAAGGTCCTAGGCAGGGGACTTAATGCTATAGCAATCAATCACTTAGCATACGATTAAGCATAAATAGCACGAGACTTCAATCACAAGAATACGTGTACTGACCTCGAGTCCTGCCGCACCTGCATCTTACGGGTCAATTAAAACAAGCACTCAACCAAACACAAGCAGTCAGGAGGTACACGTAGCACACGAGGTCACCCTACTGGCTACCCAAGGTCATCGCTCTTTATCACTCCAGGCTTCAACCTAATTGGATCGAGCTGACCTTGCTCTGATACCAAATCAAACGCAGATGTCACGCCCCGCACTTCTCGGCGCGCCACATCCCTCGCAGAGGTCGATTTGTGTGCGACGTCTCAGAACACGTCGCCAACCCAACACCCAACACAGAGATTTAAAGCACATGCGGAAGCAACTCACCACCCGTACATTAAATAAACACACAACCAAAGATAACCACAGAAATCAACACTTGTACTAGTATTGGAAATCATATACAATATCCAAGTACAACCCGAACACCAAAAATCAAAAGCGGGTCAAGGCCGCTACTGACAAAAAGGGGTAAGTGGCTCGGGGTTCAGGCACTACAACTAGCCGGGGGTTCCTCCCAAAAATGCATCGGTACGCCTGCCATCCTCAAGGCTGGGGTCCGAAAAAAGTGGTTTTAAGCAACAATGAGAATAATCTCAATGAGTAATTCCCTAAACCTAAATTAGGCTAACGTGCACCTCCTGACGAGTACTAAACAACGCATAACTCAAGACATAAGCTGACTCAAGCCCTCGGGTCTAAATCTAATTTTTTACTTGACCCTACAAGTTAGGCATTCTATATATATATATATAATCACAACTGGACCATAGAATCAGTTTGAGGCACATACACACAAATCGTTTAGTCCCGACGTATGTAATGCACATGCTCATGTTCGCACTCATGTTCATGCCTCATCAATGCATTATCGCACACTTGCATACTAGCATTCAGCCATTTATCAAATTCTCCTTCGACCCACGTTAAACGTATCAGGTCCGACCCGCGTAAAACGCATCAGATCTATCACTTCGAGATCGATCTCTAGTCCGCGTAATACGCATTAGGCTCATGACACATAACCCGCGTAAGACGCATCAGGTTGGTCATCTTCCGGTAAACCGGGCATCGTCCCACGTAACACGCCTCAAGACGGGTTCACTACCCCGCATAAAACGCATCAGGGTTTATTGTAATCACACATTCACAAGCACTAATTTTTTATCTGAACCCCGCGTAAAACGCATCGGGGCATTTTAGGTGATCACAATGTACATGTCACTTGGGCACGCTCGTATATACACATGCTATGCCAATGCTTGAGATGCACACTCATGGCTATAACGTTCCCATATGGGCATTCACTTGCACCGCACCACTTACTCAAATCACAATGCAATCATGCGCACTTGCACCACGCATATTCAATTTCATAAATCAACATGTCCAGTCAGATAATCAATTCAAATCAGCCATAGCATCAAATTGACACACAACCCGTGCACAAATTCACACAACCGGATCAACAAAAACTCGCGCATCCTAGGCCCACCAAGCTAATCCATTCCTAGTCCCGCTAGACATGCGACATGGCATCATCGAATGAACCACAAATAAGGCTCAATTAGTCAGTTAATTATATAAATCGATCATTCCCGGTAATTGCACGACTAAACCCCAAATTGACCGCGTCTTGCCCAAATCAAATCCCGTAGTGGGCAGTCACTATACTGCAATTGTCTAGACCATTAATTATTCTCAAAATGCTCCAATTGACTCTCCAAAATATCACCCAGAACAACCACCATAAGAATAAATGCGAGGCACGCACAATAGTGCACAATTGAAACCGAACCTAGCCGAACTCGGGCCGTTCCGATCTACTAATTTCCGGCCAATGAACAGCACCTCTCGGGCCACTAAACCTCGATAAAATAATCACGCTACACCACTAAATCAGCCCCGACATTGGCCCTTAACAATCTCCACAATTTAACCCATAATTTACCCTAATTAATCCCTAAAACCCGTCTAAAAATGCAATTTATCCTAATTAGGGTTTAGAGTCAAACTCATCGAATGTCCTAAGCTTGAAACGGGCCGAACACGCGACGAAAAGGGGCTGGGCAGCGGCGGTCCCTCGCCGGAACAGTAACGACGGTGGTGGCTCCGGCGAACGGCGCGAGCGGCGGCGACGGTCTAAGCTAATCCCCTAGCCTAGAGAGGGAGAGAGAGGCACGGTCAGAGAGAGAAAGAGAAATGGAACGGCTGGATGGTGGGCGAAAGTGAAGGCCCGCCGAACAGTGACGGGCGGCGGAGGTCCCTCCCGTTCAAGGCCTTCATATGCATAAAGAGAGAGAGAGAGAGAGAGAGAGAGAGAGAGAGAGAGAGAGAGAGAGAGAGAGAGAAAGGGAGAGAGAGAGGGAGGGGGGGGCCGGTCGGCTGCTATGGGACACGGGCGGCGATGGGGCGCGCGGTCGGAGCAAAGGGATCGCAGCGCGGCGGGGCAAGGTGGCGCCGCGGGAGGGGAGGGTCCCTCCAATAGGGGAGGCGTTGGGGGGAAAGAAAACAGGGGGAAAAAAAGGGAGGCCGGGCCGCTTTGGGGAGAGGAATGGCGGTGACCGGCGGCGGTCGGAGCGGCGGGGACGATGGCGCGGCTAACCGAAGCCAGGCCGGGCCGCGTCGGGCGCGGAGGGCAGTGGCGATGGCTTGCTGTCGCGCGCGCGTGAAGGAGAGGAAGGGAACGATCGGGGTGGCGGCTGGTGGTCGGCGGACGGGGCGATCGGGTTAGCGGCGCGGCATCGGGCGAGAGCGCCGGGCAGAGGCGGAGGGTGGTCGTGCGGCGTTCGGTCGGGCAAGCAGACGGACGCACAGAACTAGTCAGGGAAGAAGGAGAAAGGAAGAAGAAAGAGAAGAAGAAGGAAGGAGAAGAGAGAGAGGAGAGAGGGTGTCAGAGGGGAGGGGAGGCATGGGCGGAGTGAGTGCTGGGCCGAAGGGGGAAGAGACAGGAGAGAGAGAGAGAGAGAGAGAGAGAGAGAGAGAGAGAGAGAGAGAGAGAGAGAGAGAGAGAGAGAAGAAGAAGAAGAAGAGAGAGAGGGACATGCGCGGTCAGAAGGGGGAGCGCGCGCGCGGAGGAGAGAAGAGAGAGAGAGAGAGAGTAAGAGTAAAAGAGAGAGGAAATGATTAAAAAAAATAATCATTCAAATATTAAATGCAACCCGATGGCCCAAATTTAAAATCGAAATTATCTACCAATCCAAAATAGGCCTCGCATATAAAAAGGGATAAAGGCCAAATTAATTAAACCAAATTTTAACGAGGGAGGTATACTAGTCCAAATTTGCACCTTATCAAAAACTCCCCTTTTTCCATCATTCCTGACAATCTCAACGTTGGCTACAATAATATTGATACCGTCCAATTTATTTCGTCCTAAAACTCTCGAAAATTGACTGCAAGTTCATGGTCTAAATAACGACAAAAATTCGATCGAGTGCGATTCTAGCGAAATCTCTAATTTAAAATAATAACCGAGAGTGATCAGTTCTCGGGCGAGATTTTACTATAAGCACACTAACAAATCACGCGCTTTATAAATCCCAAAAATGGGCCGAAATTTGGGATGTCACATTTACGATTAAATTGACATTTGTACAATAGATTTAGGCCTAGTTGGGTAATTATCATATGGAAAGCTTTACTTAGAACTAGCAAAAAGGAATCCGAACCCGATAATTGTACAAACCAACTCTGGAAAATAGATTATGGGTGAACTTTTGTTCAATCCATGAAAAGGGTCAAGCCAACCCCAGACCCGAAAACTTTCGAGTTAGGTCGAGTCAACTGGTTTGACCCCATATATCTTAGGATCAAAACCACAAAAAACCCTAATTCTTAAATTATAATTCAAATTTTGAAATATTCCAAGTCTTGTTATCTCAAATATGTGCAATATCTTTAAACATATAGGATAAGTGCACTAGAAGTCCTAACATTTATCATGAGAGTGCAATTGAATCCTAAATTTCCCAAAAAGTGTAATTAAGTCCTTAAACTTGTTAAATTAATGTAATCGAGTCTTTCTCTTAACTCCATCCAACTTGACTAAATAGAAAATGCCGACGTGATTTTTTAAAAACATTTTCTCTCTTTTATGTGGCGATGATGTGGCTAAAACATCCAATTTAAGGCTAAAACGACTTTTTTTTTCCAAATCTAATATTTAATACAAATTTTAAGTAAATTAAATTAAAAATAAACTAAATTTATAATAAAAAAAAAGAAAAGGAGTGAAAACCAGATGATGAGGGTGGGGGAAGGCTAGCAAGGGCCTGAGTGAGTGTCGCCGATCACTAGTTGAGGCTCGGCGACCCTTGCCGTTGGGATAGAAAAAATAATAACAAAATAAGATTTGGATCAAAATGACATTGTTTTAGGCACGTCATTGCCATGTATGATAAAAAAAAATAATAATAAAAAAGTCACGTTAGCATTTTCCGTCAGTCAAATTGAACAAAGTTAATGGAAAGACTCAAATGGTCAAATCCAAGGCGACAAAACTAAAAATTCATCGCCTTTGGTTGACCCTAAGGTAGCAAATCTGAGAATTTGTTGCCTTGATTTACCCTAAGATGAATGAATTTTTTTTTGTTATTGTTTTTGGGTATGCCTAAGGCAATAAAAGTAAGTTTCGTTGCCATGAACTGTAATTTAACACAATAATTTGTGACCTTGGGGTACACCTAAAGAGATAAAATTGAATTTTATTTTTGTTGCATTTGATTGAACTTGCAACGAAATTTTTTTATAACATGACAGAAAATTGCATCGAATTTTTATTATTTTAGGCAACGTAAATAGTAATCATCACAGACAAATATTACATGATAACACATATGTTGCAAATGGAAATTGAATATTTATTTCTACCTGTCAACTAATGTGACATGTGTGGTATCATTAGTGAAATGTAAATATTCTATAGTATGATTAAAGTATAACAAGTGTAATTATTTGATATGATTTTAATTTACTCATATAGATATATAATGTGAAGCGGGAATAACTATTAATTTGTATAATAGGAAGGGTTAATATCACGAAAAACTCCAAACTGGTATATCTGTGATAAATTTACCACAAACTATTTTTTTGGCCACAAAAAAATCCAAACTGGTATACCTGTGATAATTTTATCCCGAACTAGTTTTTTAACCACCAAAAACCTCACACTGTGCACTTGTGATATTTTATCCCAAATTAATTTTTTTACCACAAAAAACCCCAAACTAGTACACTTATGACAAATTTAGCCTCCGTTAGTTTCCATTAAATTTTACCGTCGAATTGCTAAATTTGATGACATGTGGTAATTAACAGGTGTATTAGTTTGGGGTTTTACCCCTCTGTTTGTCGCAAGTTTATCAATTTGTGATTTTTCGTGATATTAATCCAATTTAATGGACACTAATGGAGGGTAAATTTATCACAAATGTGTTAGGATTTTTAGTAGTCAAAAAATTAGTTAGGGGGTACAATTATTACAAGTGTACCAATTTGAGGTTTTTGGTAATCAAAAAATTAGTTTGGGGTAAAACTGTTACAAGTATACCAGTGTGGGGGGTTTTGGTGGTCAAAAATATAATTTGGAATAAATTTGTTACAGGTGTACCGGTTTGGGATTTTTTGTGGTAAAAAAATTAGTTCGAGGTAAAATTATCACAAGTATATTAGTTTAAAGTTTTTCGTAGTATTAACCCTAATAGAAAATATTAGTAAACTTTTTAACCATGAGAAGTCAGACAAACCAGTTCAAAGGTTATCTACAAACAAATGCAATCATTTGCATAAGCTTTTTATTTTTTGATTTAATAAAGTTCTCTTCACTAGACTTGCAAGTCGATTATGAGCTTCTACCATTTTTTTGACACTAGTTAATAGGTTAGCTATCATGTTTCTTATTCTTATGTATACATTTTTCTTATAAATTAATTAACTTTGTTATCATAAGTAAATTAATCGTGCTTGTCGTTAATTATAGGGAAAAATGGCAATGCTAACATAAGTTACAGTAGTGATTGACTATTTATTTCAATTGTGCCAACTAAAACCACACATGTGGTATATATCAATAAGTAAAATTCATATATTTTGTAGTATAATTAATCGTAGAAGAAATTTGTAGTATAGCCATAAATATTACATTATAATTATTACGAACAATTTAATTAATTTTAAAATTAACATAACAAAAAATCTCAAATTGGTACACTTGTGACAAATTTATCATAAACTAATTGTTTGACCATCAAAAACCTAAAATCGGTACACTTGTAATAAATTTACCTTCCTTCCATCGAAAAATCACTAATTGGTAAACCTATAACAAATAGAGGGGTAAAACCCTAAATTGGAACACCCATCAACTACCACGTGTCATCTAACTTAACAATTTGACTGTAAAGTTTAAAGGAAACTAATGGAAAGTAAAATTGTCACAAGTGTATCGGTTTGGGATTTTTCGCGGTATTAATCCTTAATTTTACGTATAGATAAGTAAATTTTGGAATACTAGCTTTCTAGTCTTTGACATTGTCAATTAGAAGTGCAAAAATAATTAAGATCCTTAATACCGAACTCACTTTCCTCATATTGTGTACTTTACTAACTATTTCTTTCCATGATTTAATGATTCAAATGTATAAGACAATTTTGGTTTATATGTAATAGTACAACATTATGATTCAACTAAGTCACATTACATCACATACAACTAATTTAGCAGAAATAATACAATGCTTTCCTTTGGTGTTTTTGGTATTAATATCATTGACGAAGTAAATTAAAAAAAATTTAAATTATTTTTATTACTGGATATATTAAAAAATTTCTCAAAATTTGTGATTTTGTCCATCTACAGTTGTGTATTGTCACAGTGCATTTTTTTTTATATGTTCATAGGGTGTTTATCAACTTTTTTTTTGTAAAAGTTTGAGATTAAATGATCATAGGTTTTGCTTGAAAATAATATAACTAGCAATATTCTTAAAATGGAATTTTTTAAATAAATGATCATTGAATTTGTTATCTTCACATTTTAATACCATTTTACATGGCTAGCCGCGATTGCTTCCGGTCTTTGTACCTTTAATTTTCTCGTCAATCTGCGTTTCCCGTTAAAAAATCAATAAAGGACCCTTCATGTTCTTTATCAATTTCCATATCGATCCACGTTTCAAAATCCATATCGATCCACGTTTCAAAAGGTACTTTGTCGACAATTTTCAATGAAACAAATACTAATAAGCACGATGTTGGCTTTCAATGATACTCTTTAAAGACATCATCTTTAGTATAATTTAAAGATATTGTTTCGTCCGAGACTTCTAATCTATAAATTATAGGGTCAGCCATCAGTTTCAAATTTCTATTTATTTGTTATTAAGATGTGTCAAGCAAACTAATTCTACAATTATTTAGAAGTTATCACAAATTTGTGATTAATACGTAATTTTCCCGTTTATTGGCTTGGTGAAGATGTTTATTGTGTAAGATGTCGTATGACTCTTTTTTCGACCAAAAAAATAGGGTCAACTCGGTTTGAATGGGATCAAATAGGGCTTGAAGAATTCTCGACCTATTTCTTTGAACAAAAAAAAACATCTCGACCTATTTGAAATGACCAGCTTTTCGAGCCGGGCCAGTATTGAGCCGAACCCGGATGACCCACATCGAGACTCGCAACCCTGCACACTTGCGAGGTCTCTTTATATGTTGAAATATTTATTATTGGAAAAAGTGCATTGCAAGTCCTAAACCTTATGTAGGAATGTAATAGAATTTTAAATCATTCAATTGATGCAATTTCGTCTTAAACTTTTTTCACTAAACACAATACAAGTCATTTTGATTAACAATACTGAAAATCACCTATGTGGCTCTCATAAATTGCCCATTCAAGTCTTAAATTGCAGTTGTCAATGTAGATTTATGACTTGATCACATTTTTAGTAAAGGTTGATGACTTGATTGCACAAATTAAAAGGCTTAAGACTTTATTGCAATTTTAAATAGAATTTTAGAACTTCATCGAACTAATTGAAAATTTTAGAATCAAAATACAAGACTTGAGGACCTCTAATGCAAATTTTGCAATTTTCGAACAATGTGTCCATGTCCAATCTCAATATTTTGCAAAAAATTTGATGATGGATGTGTACATATATTAGGCCCAATTCAAAAACAAAACCCTCAACTTTACACTTTGTCCCAAATATATCTTGAACCTTTTTTTATATATGACTAGACATGACCTTGCATGTTGCACGAGAGTAAATGATAAAAAGAACTATTGTATCCTAATACTTATCAATCAAGAAATAAGCATCGGAACAAATTTGCGCGGTCACTCACGGTTCAATGAAAAAGACACGTTTTATGAGAACATTCTATAGTCTTCAAGGTGAAGAAATCATAAGAGATGATTCTTTTAGCAATACTCATCTCTCTAAAAGAAAAGGTCAATTAACACCTTCAGGATGTTGGCAAATGCTATTAAATCGAAACTACTCACAATCGGCACCTTTCTAGAAATGAGTCGAGTTTAATTTCACGAACGACAGGGGAAAACACAAAATTTTCCTCAATGTCCTTAATGTTGCCAGCTAGGGCAAATTAGAATCTTCAAAGGGTGCATGATGGAGTGCTTGATTAACCTCGCATGAGGGTCACAATGACTTCATCTTGTCATAATTTGTTTTCATTTTGTTCTGATTTCTTTCCTGGCTCTAAAGCTTCGTGTGGGGAACAAATCCAGGGCAGCTCGCACCGATGAGATCAGAGCACAAAGAAGGGGGCGTGACCCACCAAAGATTTAGCCACGCTCGCTCGTGGAAAAAAAGGTGGTGATTGAGATGGTACACCTCGCGTTCTCTCCTGTGAATATTAGTGATAGGACCCCAGAGTGATGCCAAAGACAGAAAAAAAAAAAAAAGGGAAAGATATTTGAACATGAAAGTGATTGGGTTTGGCGAAATATCTTTTTTCTTGATACGATCATGGTGGTCATTTTCCACATTTACCAAATCGAGAACAAGTAAAATCAAGGGAAAATGATTCAATCGGTCCTAATAAACTTTTCACTTTTGTCGACCGAGTCATGAGATTTGGTGCGAAATTTCTAATCTAATCATTCGGGTCAATTTTGAACAGAAATTGCTGACACGACGGTCTAGTTTTTGCCGACTGTCCTACGCGGCACACTGCGACGTCAGTCATTTCCCGATAGAAGTTGGCCGGAATGACTATATTAGAATTTTGCGCAAATTTTAATACTTTATTAACAAAATTGAAAAGTTTAGAATTAAATTGACATCCGTATATTAGGTTTAAAATATATTGGATAATTTTCCTGGTAAATCAAAATACGAGTTGTTTATGCTTAGAATATGAACTCCATCGGTCCAATCAGTCATGACCATTATCATATACTTTGAGGCCACTTTTCGGAATCGCACAAATCCGTTGAATATAAAATATGCATTAAACTTTCTTCCGCTTTCTTTTGACCACTTTTTGGGATGCGAACGCCAGTGTTTTCCCGTACACGCTGTCAGGGACGAAAGAGCCGTGAGATAACGGTGATAAATCCCCGGTTTGGTTGCACCGCCGCCGACCTCGTGTCGTCCCGCTGAAGGGTCAATGGACGTGATTGCTATCCCAAATGTCATTGACAAAAATCACCAAACACCACCATTTCCGGATAAGAGAAGATCCTCCATTGGGGAAACCGTAAGTCCATTCTCACACCCCCGTGGCAAAAGGACTATGGGAATCCAAGGCCAAACATGTGCTGCCTCAAAATTTTCAGTGGGCATCTGTATCGATTTTCCTCTGCTTTTTGTCGGGACTTTGTTGACATTCAAGGCTTATCATAAAGGACGGAAACCGATAAACGGGTGAAAAGGTGGCGTGAGAAATTGAACCTGAGACCTTTTGGTTTGATACCAATTTAAAACATGTGCGCAACCAAACGGCTTAAACTGTGTAAGGCTGCATTATGGTTCAACTTTCCAAGGGACTTTAGAGGCTGTTGAGAAAAATCCGAGTCTTTGGCAAACTTTTTGGGAACTTCTTCGGCCAAATATTAGCCTTGGCAAAGCTCAAAACCCAAGACAGGTGGATTTGGATTTTCGGCATTTTCGGAAGGCCATGTCTCAGAATTAATAATTTTTTTCTTTCAAAATTATCCTCACCAATTTTTTTTCTTTTTTTGATTTTGCCGTCATAAGTAACTATTCATCCTTTCCACGTGGTGAAGCTCCGTCAAGAGTTGCAAAGGCCGGTCAATGTTCACTTACGACCTCGGCTTGGGGAGGTCGGGGTCAAGCAACCCCGGCAACCCCAAGTCGAGGTCACGTGGTGTGACCTAGGCAATGGCCGCTTGGGTCATGCGCCCTCAAGTGGCCCTTGTTAGGGTCACATAATCTCGGCGAGGGCCACCCCAAGGGCTACCTTAGGTTGGGCGATCTCATATGACAGCTATCGACATCAGATCTAGCTCGCCAACAAACTAAACCCTTAGCCGGAGTCAACGAAGGGTTTGGTTTTTTTAATAAAACATAGAAAATGTCCTTCACAAAATATTTTTACAAAAACTATTTTATCCAAAATTGCTTTACAAAGGACTTTTAAATCACAATTAAACAAACACAATTTGGCATTTTGGAAAACTACATTAACTTAATATCCTATACATTTCCCCTAGCGAAGCAAACGTGAAATGTATTTGACTTTCATAACATGCTTTTTGTTAGAAGTTTCATTAGCTAACGCGGCTTAAGCGTACATAACATGACCTTTAGCCTTATAATTGTCATCTGACCAACTTAAGTCAACAAGTAAATACTGTCTAAAATTTTTGTCTTGTGAGTATTGAACTGTCAGTCTTATTTGCTCACGCAGAACATTAAAAACTAAGTTATCTATTGAACTCGTAAAATTGTTTTTCCCCTACCATGCACGGCGTTTGCCAAAAAGAAAAGAAAAGAAGCATTCAATCAGCAGAACCCTTGCAAGTTCCACCAAAATTAATGGTCTAGATCTGTCTGGCCCTCAAAACAACGCATCACAGAAGCAATCTGTATCAGGTTGGGGTAACCGTAACAGGACATTAAGGAATGGATTCATTTGGATAACAGACTAAAAGATTATGTAGTGAAATCAAGTGATCAAGATGGGGGCATGCTGTGACTAGAGTTCCCCATCATTCAATTTGCACGGACAGACCAACTTTGCAGTAGAGGAAGAGAGTTAACCAAATGTACTGACATAAGCAGACCCTCCTTTCTCTTCCTCATGTGCATTGTGGACAAGAGTACAAATACCGTGGAGGATGCATATACATGAGATGGTGTGCCGGGAACTAAGTACACGACATGACTTAGAAACCTGCAGCAGAACTGCAGCTCCTGCATGAAGACCAATCTGCGAGACAAGACCGTTAATGGTCAGGAGTCAGGACCCAGGAGACCAACTGGATTTCACAACTCAACTATGACTCCACTGCAATAACCACGGATGATAGAAAATTCTCAAGCTATCACAGCATACAAAGTTCAACTAGTGTCATCTTCTCTATCTGCAGTACCGTTAGAGATGAAGGAAATTCAACTATTGAGTATTATCACCCATTTACTAATAATCCACTGAAAAGATAAACCAATTTTGTAGACGGGTTTTGATACGCCTAACATTGAGCATATGTAAAGTGTAATCTCTACAATAAGTGGTTTGTATCACCTGAACGGCAATGCCAATTGTTCCAACGAGAAGATTTGGAGCTTCAGTATGGATGTCTTTGCCAGTTTTGGATTGATCAAAATTCCTCAGAGTCAATTTGCAGACGATACTGCAAACCACCATCTTAGACCGGAGAAAATCTGCTGTTAGTGATTACCAATTCGTCTCAATCATCCATTTCACCATTTTGAGATTCAGGCCACACCGTTCATGTGTATTGAGCAGACTCGCATTTGAAGCAGTTTTAGATCTGCAGATTTCCTCTAATCAGCATCCTGTTAATGCTTATATATGCACCTCCTACATGATATCCTCCTCATCCTGGACAGAAACAAAATCCACCTTTTACAGCTATTGCAACTTCCTGTACTCGACGACTGCATCATATGTTTCCATAGAGAGCGAACTCTCAGCAAAACATCTGCAACAACAATTACAACTAGTATATGTTTACACAAGAAGATATACAACAAGGCGCAGAAAGCATCAATTTGACATTAAAAGGTAAATCTCCCCATTGGTACAAGAGCCCTAGTTCAATCAAATTCTAATCTGGGAATCAGCATCAGAAAAAGCAAGATAATCTATCAAAGTCTTCCTTCTACCCATAAACACACACACATGGTATTCTACCATTTTGCAAACAGCATAAGACTCCAAATCACAGATGGAAGCAGCTTCCATGAAACTTCGGATGTAATTCACAAACCTTAATTCATGCCAGAACATATTGGTCTGTTCATGTAGAAAAGGCCGTAGAGAAGCAACCACATCTTCACCCAGCTGTCCATGTGGGACATTTTGTTTCTTCTCAAAGGTCGAAATAAACACTGAGGTCACTACATGAACTATAACAGAAGGATCTGGGTCCCCAAGGATGGCCTCTAACTCCCTCCGAATCCATGATTCTATTCTCTGTTGAATCCTTTCCTTCCAACCACTATCTCTTGGCAAGCCCTGGAAAGACAAGAACGATTTTGACGCTATTACAAACCAAAAAGGGAAAATGAGGAGGTGAAGAGATGAAAAATTTACTGAACTAAAGAATTGACGATCTATGAGAAAGGGGGAAAAAAGCAGTGAAGCTTGATTTGAAAATCATATTCTCAAACCATAAAGGTGGGTTGGTTGAACTAGGAAGTGGGTTTGGATCCAGTCCGATATTCTTCCCCAAACTCTCGCTGGTCAAAATCAGTTGCGTCAGGTTTTAACCAATGCAACTCTCAACCCAGCTCGACTGAATTATACACTACTCAAAGTTTTAGCATGCTGGAACAGGAAGTCCACCCCTTGGAAAATGTTCACCCAAATTCAAGAGCTTAACTGAATGTGCTTTCTTTGGATTAGAGTAAAGGTCAAATGATGGATTTCAAATTCACTTGTAGGCTATACTTCTGCATGAAACATTAATTTGGTAGGGAAAAAGGATGAAACCCATGCTCTTGGGGAAATGCAAGCCTTTGCCAACTGAGACTATGTTTGTGTCTTTGGGCTTATTATCACATTTTAGACATTGGATATGAATTCAACGGCAAAAATTGAAGAAGCAGTTTAACTGGTTGAGCTGTGAAATATGAGCTTGTCCTGACCCTGCACTGCTCTGGTATTTAAAACACCGGTGACTAAAATTAATCAAGAAACTAGATTAGGACTTACAATTTGTGCAGAGAAGTGACAAAACTGATTCTCTCAAAAGCCAAACCAAAAACGTTATCTCCCCACGAATGTAAATGCAAAAGCAGTCCCTTTATTTGTATGCACAGAAACCACATACTTCTTAAATACAAAAAAAAAAAAAGTAAAAGATGACTAGTATACTAAGAGCATACCTATTGCCTAGACCACTAAAGGATTTCGAATACACAGAGAAGAAAACTGACTGAAATCAGTGGTATGGTAAGTTTATATACCTGGGAGTTCCTGGAAGAAGGAACAGCCTGCAAGTGTTGGTTGTATATGCTGGACAGAAGAAAAATATTGCATTCTCAGAAAATGGAACAACAAAACGAGTGGCTACTACAAACTATTCAAATATGGGTATATATAACACAGGTTATTGAGGATAAAGATGACACGTGTAATTGTACTCCTAAGACAGGAACATATTATCCACAATAATGCATGCGACTGGATGTCAAATAGACTGAAGTGAATCAATCTAAAACTGACCATTTTCACAGTTGTTTATGCGTACCTGGCACGCCATTGGAGTTTTCTTGTGGCTAAAACATCAGGAGGAACAGAGCCCGGCCTCCCAAATGATCTTCGCCATGGATCGGGTCTGGTTCGCCGGGTGGAACCATTCAACTCATCTCTTGATCTTCGGATAGCTCTATAAAGCAAAAAAAACTCGACTTTTAATCATGTGCCAACGAAACTCGTGCATGAGGTCAAAACACAATATTAAAACATTGACCATAGTTGGGATTGGTTTACGATAGCCCTTAAGGTTCGAAAGAATCTGAATTCTCCAGCATATCTAATGTTTTAACAAAGTTCTGATTTTATGATACTTTCACAGATTAGAATCATTTTATTAACACGATCGTTTGTAATTTGAATACCCAATGCAATCATCTACTACCTGAACATCCAAACTCAGTACTTGAGGCTCATACTTCACACTAAATCAGTAGATTCGACTTCAAAGAACGCCCAAAATTCCAACATCTAAATGCCCCCTTCCGATATTACGAAACACAACATTCCAATGAAATTGCAATGCACTCAAATGGAAAATCCGTTGAAAAGCCAATTCACCGCCCACCAAAAAAAAAAAAAACAAAACTTTCGGGAACTGGAACGGCGGACAAAGAAAAACCCTAACCTCCGACGAACGACGAGGCCCGAACCAGCTCCTCGATCGGCCTCGCCGCCCTCGTCGGCCGCAGGCAACCGCTCCTCGAGAAAACGCCCGCGACGGCAGGGGCCGGCGGTCTCGCGAAACCAGGAGCCGAACTCGGCGTTGCAGAGAGGGCACCTCCTCCTCAGCCCGCTCCACCTGCGGATGCAGTCGATGCAGTAGGCGTGCAGGCAGTTGGCGACGACGGCAGCTCCGCGCCCCCTGGCATCGATGTTCTCGAGGCATATCGGACAGGATTGGCCTCGGATCGAACGGAGGATCGCGCCGGAGAGGGATTTCGCGGCGGCGGCGGCGGTGGCGGCGGCGGCGGCGACGAGGAGAACTGAAAGCCCGTTGTCGAGAAGACGAAGAAGAAGAAGAAGAAGAAGGCGACTCCATAGAATCACAGAGCACGGAGGAAGCCATTTTGAACTAAATGGAATATAAAAAAGATAAGTGCAACAGAAAGTTGAATTAAGTTGTTTAACTTATCAAATTGGTGCAATTATGTTTTTCTGTTAACTCTGTCAAGATGCTAAGGTGATTTTTTTTTAATTAGTTTCTCTTTTCCATGCCGCGATAACATGGCTAAAAAATAAAAAAAATAAACTAGAATGACGTTGATTTGGTCAAAATATAATTTTTTAATTTAAATACTGTTTCAATTAGATTAAAAATTAAATTAAAAGAAAAAAAGAAGAAGAGGAACGGAGGAAAATAGTGAATGCCTACAGGGCCCTCGCCACAGCCTCCCTCATCATAGCTAGGAAGAGCCAGCAATGGTGGGGATGGCCGACCAAGGATCGATGAGGGTCGTTGGGCCCCAGCTAGTGTGGCCAAAGACCCTCACCAATCACAAGCGAGGGCCTTCTATGCAAGGGCTATTGGCCTTGGCCCACATCTAGCCGAGTCGCCAGTGGCGATTGACCCCCATTAGTGGCAGCTCTTGGCCTGATATGAACAAGGGTCGCCGGCCACTAGTGTGATATTTTCAAATTTGGGCTTAGGAGTCAAGGGCAAGTGATCAATGAATGGGCAAGTAGTCCGAGCTGAGGGTTGATAATGGATCAGACAATGTGATCAGAATGAGTGTACTAAGAGTTGGTTATGGTTCGATTGAAAAATTGTCCATGAATTAACCTAAAGATCGATAGTGGAATGACTCTCTGCTCACGCCAGACGATTAGAGTGATATGACTGTGAATTGACCCTTCGATCATAAGGGCCATAAATTGGGATCCGATTGGTCACCAATGAACTTAGACCTTTGATTGGTCATACTCGGCCATATGTGGAGGTTCTTCTACGTCAAACCTCGGGTTGAACGGGTATATCAAGCATGGAAAGCCGTTGGAAAATAAGTTGAACGAATATGATATGGAGTTGCGAATTAGTATTAATTAGTCAATTTTGTGTAAACCGATTGGCCCAAGTTATTTGTGAGTGAAACCAACATGTTCAGGCGGTCCAGACAAGGCTCACAGTTCAGCTAGTGAGAAGAACAAAATAGTTGACCAAGTCAAATGCCCTTTAAAAGCCATTTAAGGCCACCATTATTGGACTTGCTTAGGTGCCCCCCTCCTTTATTGCTGAGCAGCTGAGTTGTTCAGCCTTATTAAGGCTGCAAGGTGACTCATGGTTACTAATAATACATATAAACCAAGGGGCAAAGGAGGGGGGGGGGGAGTCAGCCAAGAGAGGGAGCCCAGAGAGAGAGAGAAAAAGAGAGACCAAGAAGAGATAAGGCCACCTTAAAGTCTCTTAATGGCACTTCATTATATCCTTTGGCCATAGTTCATTAATGCCATTAAGGCTTCTTTGACTTTGATGCCCTACCATTATTGCCTTGCTTCTTCTTCAAGCTTGGCTTTCTATAAATGGAGCAAGAAGCTCACGTGAAGGAGCCCCCACATACCTCACGCACACACACTTCCACCAACCAGCCATCATCTTCTTCTTTTTGCTTTCTTGCTTCCTCAATTCATGCCCAAAGAAGCCCCACCAACCTTTCCTTTTGTTTGGCCAACTAGGAAGCCACATTAGACAATCGCCTAAGGCCCCGTTTTTCCCATGCTCAAGCCAAATGCCACTTGCTTTCTTTTTTCTCACGTGTTCTCATGTGCTCTAGTGTTATGTTGAGTAAGTGAATTCCTTAATATCGGGAAAGGAAGTTGCGATATATTATAACATGGTTTACTTGGGCTGTTTCTTGATTACTTGGTCGATTATAGCTTGTTCTTTCTTTGACAAGTGATGTTCACATGTGATAATCATGTTTGATGTTCTTTTGCTATTTCGTAGCATGAACTTTGCTATTGATTTGCCATAGATACCGGTATGATAAGAGCCAACTTATGCGAACGGCGATTGTTTCATCCTCGCTTAATATTAGTGTTTTCATTTATTGAGTTTTCTTGACTTACTCCCTTTATTTTTTTTCCTCTTTTCAGGTCCGTAGTATGGCGTCTCCTCTAACTCGATTTGGTAACCCCATCGAGATGAGAGGGGAGTTGCTCACCGTAATTGATGCCCGTGAAGGCCGCGCCTATCATAGGATCATCACGTACGTGATGATGGATGAGGGTTGTGAGGAATTGGTCCCTCACACGTACGTGGTATGGTACCATTTGGCTAACGGAGATTGGGTTGGATTCCTACGCGGATTCAATTGTCCATTCAACGGCATAGATAGGCCGGCTCCGGGGCAAGCCACAGGTAGGGCGTGAGACGCTCGAATGGATGGTGAACAGGAGGACCGAGAAGCGAGGAGCGAGAAAAGCCGTAGTAGAGTTAGGGACCCCAAACCAAAGTTTTGTTTGTTCGCTAGTTGGCTTGTTTTTCGGAATCGCCCTTGAAATGGGCATAAAAAATATGTGTGCGGTTTACATGGCCCGAGAGCAAGGCTTGTGAAAATAAGCACGTATTATGTAAATATAACGTGCGAAGTTTGTTTATGTTGATATTGTGATGTTCTGTTTATATTTGCTTTCGTGTGCGCATTGATTAAAATGAACGGGACGCACTAATTTATTTCGCAAGTTACGGTTCCGTTCAGATCATTTTCGATCATTAAGCATCGATCGTGATTTCGAGTTGGGATGTGACAACTAGCCGGAGCGTAGCGACCCTCGCCGACCCTTGGCCGACCATCCATCATCATCACCCGTAATGGCGGGGCAGCGGCGACAAGGGCAACCCTCGCCTAGTTTCCCTTCCTTTTTTAATTTTAATTTATTTTAGAATTAATTTTAAATTTCTTATTAAACATCTAATTTGGACTAAAATGCGCGTTGTTAGTCACGTCAGTGCCATGTAGGAGAGAGAAACAAAAACCATGTCAGCATTTTCCATTAACTTGATTAGACAAAGTTAATGAAAGTACTTGATTGCATCAATTTGATAAGTTTTAGAACTTAATTGTACTTTTTGTAAGTTTTAGGACTCAATTGCACTTTTATTATTAGTTTTAGGATTTTCAGTATACATATCGTTATAAAAAGTTAGATAAAAGAATATTATAGTTTATATAATTTAATTACTTCATAAAGAAATTTAAAAAAATCAAATAATCTTTATAAGCCTAGGCAAGGGTTGTCACGTCACGGCCAAGACCATGACCCGTGGCTTACTTTACGATGTCCTGTTTATTTTTATCTTTCTTTACGAACAAGTGGAAGCATAAAATCGAGACAATCACAACAAGATCAGCAATGAGGTTAAGACAAGCATCGTGAGCCAATCTTGTTTTTACATTATAGCTTATATATACATTACAAGCCAAACCATTTTACATGCCCCTTCTTTTGCAGGCCGATTCACACACATATTTCTGCTATAACAAACACGATTAGGTTATGCCTAGCCCCGCTACTGTGGTTTTCTTCAAAAAAGGTCCTCCACAAAAGTTCCTCCCAAAACGAGGTCCCAAAAAGTTGCATTCTTCCCCTGTTACTCCAGTCTGCCTACACACCACTCATGGCACCCTCGGGCATGGAACCACCAGGTCCTCCAAATGGTCCATTAAACCCAAGAAGGGGTCCCATTAGGTCACCATCCGCCCACATATACTAGGCCACACAGGTATCCAGCACGGGATTATCAAATCCCTCATCCACCATCATGTGAGTAGTGACGCGGTAACACGCGCGATTCTCACGACCGTCGATCACGTCTATTGCCTCTACCTCTATCTCAATCAGGGTGCCGAAGCGGATAGGAGGGGCTACCATCCTATAAGTATGGGAAAAACAACGGGGAGTGAGTCATCGACTCAATAAATAAATCCTCTAATTTCAAGTGAGGAGAAATCAATCGTCGCCGAACACGCATCCAACCTTACCGCCCCCGAGTATCGATGGCAAATCAATAGCAAATATATTTCTTACCTTGCCTATGTACTATTCATGGTGCACACAATTGCTAAGAGAACATCAAGCATGGTATATAAATGATGCATGCATAAATAGAACACACGGGATTCATTCATTCATAACCAAAATCCCTCAGTTCTTTCAAAATTTATCGGGCATTTGAAATCCATTGGGCATCCAAAATTCACCAGGCATCCAAAATCCATTCAACAACATCTCGAAATTCATCGTAGACGGCTTTAGTCCCACGTGTATCCATGCATCACAACCATCAAGCAATCCATTTCTTTTCTTTATTTAATAGCCCATGCAAGCAAGAGCTTGAAGGCGTGAGTGTAAGTGTGATTCATGGACAAACAAATCGTAATCAACTAATATGTCGGCTAGGTCGAAGGCCCGTGACTTGATCCGACACGCCAAGCGACAAACCAAACCGACTTAGCTTGGATCTAATACTCCTCAATATCGAACCTTTGCCAATCAAGTTTCGGTCCATGTGCCCCTATCGTACGTACAAGATATACGTTTCCTCTTTCGTAGCCGAATCATGCATCACTTGAACTTATAACGCACAAGAATAAAACAACTAGCAAGCATCACGCAAAGTCCAAGCATGGATCATGGACAAACACTAGCCAACAACGCATTTCATCATCCTATCCCGTGATTAAGGAATCTACTTACACTACTCAACAAAAATGAGATTTAGTGAGGACCGAAATGAGAAAGTGACGTGAGGGAGAGATAGAGATTGGCATGAGAAGAAGGGGAAGGGTCGGATGGTGGGGTAGGCATGAGAGAGAGAGAGAGAGAGAGAGAGAGAGAGAGAGAGAGAGAGAGAGAGAGAGAGAGAGAGTGGCGTAGTGTAGATGATTGTCATGTGAGGAAAAAGGGGATTAAGTGGGGACAATGGCTATTTATGGTGTGGTCCACTAATGGTCACTAATGGAGAAGAAGCCAAAATTCTAAGTTACTGATGAGCACGGCCTTGAAACTCTTTAGCCATCATAAGTGATCCTCTTCAAGCTTTTTATGAGAACCAAGTATTGCTAACTTGGTCTCCCAGTTGCTAACCTAGGGTCATTATACCCTATTAAATCATTCTAGACCAAGATGATGATTGTCTTTGGCTTTTTCTATGGCATCCTGAAATTTCATGGCCAAAAATTAAATTACCCTAATGGATTAGGGTGCTCGTCAACGGAGATTAGGAAAATGAAATTGGAAATTTAGTGTTGTGATTATCGTTTTTTTTTAATCGCGAGTTGGATTCTTAGGATCAATTACTGTTGAGCTGACTAACCCGACATCCCGTCATCGGTGCGACCCGACTCCGTGTCAAACCCGTCCCCGTTATTTTTCTCCCCATTTTTCCCCTTGCTCAGGGATAGCCCCTTCTTTTCCTCTTTTCCCTTCCTTTTCTTCCCTTTCTTTTTCTTTCCCCTTTTTCCCGCCGGAAACCCCACATATCAGCAACCCCTTCATTTCTCTCCTTTGTCTTCTTCTTCCCCCTCTACATTTGACAAGAGGGAGGTGCCAAGTGTCACCCATGCATGCCATGCATGTAAGGGAAGTTGAAGGGCTATTAGATCACCCCTCAGCTGGCTCTCTCTCATTCAACACTCTCTCGCCTCAGCTCAACTCTCTCTCGTCTCTCTCTCTAGCCACCCGGAAGATAGCCCCTCTACTGACCAGTAGTTTCTACCCTCAGCTCTGTCCACGACCAGCAGCGACAGCCAGCCGTTTCGTCTCCACCTCGGACCCAGCGGCTTGGCCGCGGCCACCGCTCTCTCCGGCAAGTGCTCTCTATCACATTATACTAACCTCGATAATAATTGCATATCAATTTGGGTCTCGGATAAGTCTCGAGGTTGGCTGGGTTGGCAGTAGGAGAAACCAAGATGTTATAGTTCTTTGCACTTGAATGTTTGACTCCAAGAGAACAAGCTTCGGTGGATCTAGATTGCTAGGTTAAGTTAGGAAAGGCATTGCATGTTGATTTGAGATCCTGGTGTGGTGATTTCTTGGCTGTGAAGTGGTGGAGCTTGAGCTGGAAGCATTTTTGTGAGCATTGTCTCGGGATTCCAGGGCTGACCTTCCTCGACATTCCTTGTTTCCTATTTTTATAAAATATTTTGTGGCCAGAATCTTGCTAAATGTTCTTCTTCAAAGTTGTTCAGAAGATCTTGATTTACAACATACTTAAATTTCAGATTTTTCTGAGTACAAATGGATATTTCTAAGGGCCAATCTTTTACCGGATCAGACCTGTGTTTAAGGTGGAGACCATGACCTCTGGACATTCTCGATTTTTTATAAAAATATCTACTTCAAATTAGGTCATCCTTCCTTCACAAAATTTGTTCATAGTCCCCTTTTGTACAACATATAAAAATTTCAAGGTGTTTAGACATCATTTGATATATGAAAAGAGCATTCCTTGTAACTTGGTGTCATTGTTCCGACGGACCAGTTCTGGTCTGTTTTCGTGCCCTCAAAAGTTCCCTTTCCAGGAGGATTTTGGGATTGTGTTCTTCAGGAAAAATAAGTGTTAAGGTCTCATTTATAACATGTTCAAATTTCAGAATTTTTGGAACTCATTTGCTATGCCTTTGAAATTGATTTCTCAAGTCATGCAAAATTGTCCAGTTTTGCTTGAATCCAAAGTTTCATTATTTCTTAGTTGGAAGCCTTGGAATTTTGATTTGATGTCTTCGGGAGAGGTAGTGTACACGCTCTGAACTTCTTGATGAGATGTTTTCCTTGCATTAGAAATTATAAATGACATCTCTAAACCTGATGTACTGTATATATGTGAGATGTGTGGGCTTGTAAGTGTGATTGTCGTGTGGGGTTGATGATGATGCCTTGGATTGGGATTCCACGAGGGGGCCGGGTTCCCCCATGATGTTCCCTAGATGTCCTGCAACACTGTGGAGCGAGATGCCTAAGGGGGGGGGTAACGGGTTCCCCGATTGCCTAGGGGTGTAACATGGGAGGTGTCCCGTGATGGGATGGGTGAGATGCCCGAGGGGGTAATTGGGTTCCCCAGAGGATGTTGTAGCTTGAGTTACAAAATCAAATGCGAATTAAAACTGCTTGTGATTTACATAACACATGTAATGAGAATTCGTATGAATGGCTGTTAGTCGATTAGTAATCTTTTGTCTAGTGATTTATGCCCTAATAAAGAGAGTCTTATATATTATAGCTGATTGTGAATTGGTTCATCTATCTATCTATTTGACTCGATTGAGATGCATGTCGTTATCTGTTAAGTATGGCATGATAGAGTTTACTTGACTAAGTTTTTGCTCACTGTTTGTTGTTGACACCTTTTTCGGATTAGTAGTTATGCCAATCCTTCCTGCCTCTGCCTCGATAAGCTACGGGGTGCCTGTTGATTTTGAGAGCCATCTATTTGAATTCGTGAACTCGGATTCCCTTAATCTCATTTTCATAAAATGCATTTCCATTCTGACCATAGATATTGGGTCCCTAGAGGGACTCGTTCTGTTGGGCTTTGTCAGGGTCTATGTCATCGATGGTGGTGATTGGTGGGGTCCCTTCCTTACTATGGACCGGATGGGGATGATGGTGATGCGAGTAGCGGAGTCCTTTGATTACCGTATCGGGAGGAGGAGTAGGGAGCAAGTTTTTGGAGAAGGCACGACTATCAGTTAGTTTTTGGGGATAGAGTCGTGTAGGGATAGGTGATAACTTGTTTGTTTTTTGTTAAGCTTGGTGGGTCGAAGTAGGATAGCCGGGTTGGAGTTGTTGGGTAGTCTCCCCGTATTTTTGAACTCACCTTTGTATCACCCTCATTATTATGTGAAAGATGGATGCTATTTTTGAAACTTGCGTGTCCTAGAATTTCTATGTTTCTATGTTACATTCATGTTATAAATGCTAATCTCTAAAAAGAAGCATCTTCCACTTACGAATAATCTGATGACTAATGAGGATTAGAGGATAAATCTTGAAAGGAGCGTGCTTGGGATGCTACATTTTCCCTCCTCGGTGTGAACCTCTCTCCTCTCTTGGTCTTGGATGTGTGTTTCATTGTCTTGGTCTTCAAGACTCAATTAGTAGTAGCTTCTACATTATTGACCCTATCTCCATTATTGGTATCTTCCTCAAGAATCTACAATTATTGTTGTCTTCTTGGACAAGCTTTATTGTTGACAATTTGCTAAAGAAGTTATCCATTTGTCTCTTAGTCCATGAATTCCCCCTTTGGGCGTGAGTCTCTCTCTATTATTAGCCTTGCAAGACAACTCCATTATTGGTGCCAAGGTTCCATTATTGGGGATTGGTCTTCATTATTCATTCTTGTAGAACAAGTTCCGTTATTGGTGCCAAATCAAGTCAACTTATTTTCTTGTTCCAAGAAGCCTTCTAGGCGTGTGATCCATGTGCCTTCTCAAGAGCACTCAATTATTGGGGTTCTCACCAATTCTAATGGCATTTCTTCCTTTGGGCACTAAACTTTACCTAAGATTTAACTTAATGAACAACTAAGGTAATTAAGGGTTTCAAGTTCCATAAATGATCGATCATTCCATTTGGAATCAAGGTTTGGTGTAAAATTATATCCAAACATGATTGGACACAATTGAGTCAAAGACCGGGCTGAATAGTGCAAGACCGAACTAGCTTGATTGTCCTAGCGCATGGCCTGTTTGGTCAGGCCTAACCGGGCGCAAGGTCTGGGCCCATGGACGCAAGCTCGAGCACACTAATGGGCTATATGGGCATCGGGCTGGTTGCACAGGCCCGAGGCCGAATGCACCGGCACGGTGCGGAGCCACATGGACGGTGTACACACGAGTAAGGCACCGAGTGCATGGATGGAACATATGGACGAGAGATCGGTTCATAGACCAGACACTTGCATTGGCTCACGGTCGGCACAACGAGTGGCCCGTGGCTAAGTATGGTTGGCATGGGACTTGCTCTGGGCCGGACCTAATGGGCATAAGGCTTGGCACAAAAGTTAGGCACAATGGTCGGCACGCGAACTAGTGTAGGGCCGGTCCATGGCTTGACTGACGGGTACACGACGGTCCATGGCCGGGCATAAGGCTTGACTTGCGCGATCGGCACAAATCCTGGTTCTCAACCAAGCCACAAGGCTTTTGGCCTAGCACATGGCTCGTCCATGGCTTACTCGACTCGATGTAATGATCCATGATCGATTTGCGACCGGTTTATGTTCGAGCATCAACGATCCATGGTTGATCCTTGATTGTCATGTAGCCATGTGGAATCGAGTATCACAAAATCGATCCATGTCGCTCGCGATCAATACATGGCTAAGGGGAATCACCCGCGATCGATTCATGCCTGTGCAGCCTTGATTCATGACTGTCCGGGATTATTCCACTACCGACCCTTATGGTCGAATGGTCGATCCATGGTCAAATCACTTTAACCGACTTGTGTGATTAGATCCCTTGGTTGATCCATGAACGATCCTTCAATCAAACCATGACCGATCCTTTAAATACCCCTTCCAACCATACCAGATAATCCATGACCAACCCTCAAATCGATCCTATTGCCAATTCCATGGCCATTTTCCCTTAGTTGTCTCCAAATTGGGGATGTTACATTTCTCTCCCCCTAATAAAGTTTCATCCTCGAAATTTAAACACATAGCATGTTCCTCAAACAAATGTGGGTACTGACGTTTCATGATTTCCTCACTTTCCCATGTTGCTTCTTCTATTCCATGATAACGCCATAAGACCTTTATTACAGGAATAGTATTATTTCTTAGCATTTGCTCTTTCCAGTCCACGATTCGCACTGGCTTCTCTTTATAAGACACTTTGCTGTCTATTTCGACTTCATTGAAATTTAGCACGTGTGTCGGATCGGGCTCATATTTTCTCAACATCGATACATGGAGCACATCATATACTTGAGCAAGTTTCGGTGGCAATGCCAATCAATAGGCCAAATTCCCTGTTCTTTCTAAAATTTCAAATGGTCTGACATACTTGGGACTCAACTTACCTTTCCTTCCAAAGCGCGACACACCCCTCATGGGTGATACTTTAAGGAAGACATGGTCGCCTATTTGGAACTCTAGTGGCTTTCCGACGTTTACCAGCATAACTTTTCTATTGGCTTTGGGCAGTTTTAAGCCTATCCCTAATCACTTGTACAACATCCATTGTGAGTTGTACCAGCTCTGGACCAGTGATCTTCTTTTCCCTGACCTCATTCCAATATACTTGAGTTCTGCAAGCTCGATCATATAATGCCTCGAATGGTGCCATTTTGATGCTCTACTGATAACTATTATTGGATGCAAATTTAATGAGATGCAAGTGTTCTTCCCAACTTCCTCTAAAATCTAAGACACAAGCTCGTCACATGTCTTCAAGCATCTAGATGGTCCTTTTTTGTTTGGCCATCTATTTGTGGATGATAGGCGGTGTTGTATTGGAGTTTTGTTTCCATAGCGGTTTAAAGACTTCGCTAGAAAGTAGCAGTAAACTTGGGATCTTGATCCGAAGTGATCATCACTAGGATTCCATGTAGTCACACTATCTGTCGAATATATAGTTTTGCATACTCTTTCGATTAGAAATCTTTTCATACTGCGAGAAAGTGAGCTGACTTTATCAATCGTCAACTATCACTCGAATAAAATCATTTCCTCCGTGACTTCTTAGCAATCCCATTATGAAATCCATTATAACGTGTTCACATTTCCACTCAGGGATTTCTAATGGTTGTAATAATCCTCCAGGCTTATAATGTTGTACCTTTATTTGTTGACACATCAGGCATTTTGTAATGTGCTTGGCAATACCTCTATTCATGTCGTTCCACCAGAAATGTTGGCATAGATTCTGATACATTTTAGTGCTGCCGGTATGAATACTATAATTACTTCTATGTGCTTACATTAGGATCTCCTCCTTAAGTTGTTCATCGTTTTGTGCGCATAGGCACCCAATGAACTTCAATATCCCGTCTTTGGTTATATGAAAGTCAGGTCTCTTCTTTTCTGAGAACCTTTTTTGAATTTTCTAAATCTCCGGGTCTGTTTGCTATAGTACCTTGGCCTTTGATAACAACTCTGGTTCAATTCGAGAGCAGCTAAGTTTCAGCCTTGCAACCATACTCCCCGAAACCAAAAAACTTTGATTTCTCATAAGGTGCCGATGGAGTCCTAAAAGCAATATTTGTCGAACCCTAGTTGACATCATTTATGGTTGAGACTAGGATGGTATATGATCGTCTTCGAGCCCCCAAATTTCGTTCTTGATTAATGAAAACATCCTTAGCAAATGCTTTCGTTGTTGTTTTTTTTTGGTAAGGTAAGAAGTATATTAACTTTTCAACACATAGCATACAGAGAGTGTAGCCGAACACAAAAACCTCATACCTGAGGCGACACATAGGGGTGTCCTGATTGGTGCAAAGGTGTTGCGACTAAATAAAGCAGGGTAGCAACAAGTGCTCAACAAAAACAAAGGCCAAAACACCGGCCAGCAAAAAAACGAAAGCTAAATATAAGGCATCAACAGGAGATCACTGAAAGATAGAGGATGAGATGCCCCAATTAACTTGGATCCTTCTATTACGGTGAATGTCTTCAATAGGCTTAAAAAAGAGACCTTTATCCCTTACAACCTAAGCAAGGTGGTTGCGAAAGGTTGGCTAAAAAAAGATCTGATTCCTGAATAGGATATGATTCCATTCCGTCTAGATGATATAGCACAGCGCACCAAGAGAAAAACGAGCAATGTGCTGGGGAAAGTTGTGACCACCAATGAAGCGGATGGCCCAATGGAGATTTTCTTGTCACGTACCATTTCACCAAGAAAGGTTACACTTAGCTGCCTAGAAAACGCGTAAGGGTACCCGTGATAGCGCACCCAAAGAACAAATGGTCAATAGAGTCTGGCCTACATTGGCAATAAGCATATGTACCTTTCGAGATTATGTGGTAACTCAACAATAAAACTTGCATTGGAAGCCTGTTGAGAGAGATAAGCCACGCCAAGAAACCATGTCTCGGTGCAATGCTGCAGTCCCAAATGAATGAGTTCCAGGTCACGATCTGTCCCCTATTTCTGATCAGTTCCTAAGCCCAGGCAGTGGAAAAAATACTCGAAGAATGTCCCTGCCAAACTACTTGATCACACCTTTCCCTGTTAAGAGCAGGGATAACTTCCGTCTAGGAGTTGATAGTTTCAAGTATATTTGATAGTTGCCAGTCCCGAGGAATAGAAGTCCCGCACTAAAGCCCTTCTCAAGATACCAGAAAAGTAAATGTCCCTATCAGTGAATAGCTTATAAAAGGGGCCTCTGTGGTGCCAAAAATCAAACCAGAATGAAGTGGAAACTCCATTACTAATTCACCATTTAAATTGCAACTGAAATTCTTGGCGGATGTCAAGAATGTTTTTCCATGTCCAGGAGCAGAAAGTTGGTTTGGAAGCAACCTAAAAGTTTTTAATTTTCAAAAGGTGGAGTGTATCCTCTTGCACCATAACAACTCCTTATCCATGAAGAGCACCTATTTATGCTTGAACATTGCCGCATGATTACGATCAATGAGTCTATGAATACCCAAGCCATCTTCTTCTTTCGGGAGGCAAACAACACTCCAAGGGACTTTGGCACCTCCAACACCCAAATCCGATCCTTTCCAAAGAAATTATCTAAGAATTAACTTAATCCTCGATAATATAGGCAGAGGGAGAGTGAAGACGCTAGCCCAGAAAACATGTATGGCATGGAGGACTGACTTAATAAGTTATAGACGACTAGCAAAAGATAGGAATCGCTAAGACTAAGAGCGTGCTCCAGCAATAATGGAGTTCACTAGAGAGCTACAGTCAGACTTGCTTAGCCTAGAAGCAGTAACGGGTACCCCAAGATACCGAAAATGGAGCATACCTTCATGAAAGCCGAAGGATTGCAGAATTTGATCCCGTACATCCGCCGACCCACCAGAGAAGAAGATCTCACTTTTATTAACATTCAGCTTTAGACCAGACCACTCAAAGAATAAGTCTAGGCCATCCTTCAAAAGAGTGGTCGAAGCCATATTTGCCTCAGCCAAAGAGGAGGATATCGTTGGCAAAGAACAAGTGAGTTAGGCCTGTGGCCTTACACCACCTAAAGAACTTGAATCCCGATAGCCGTGTCTGAGCATTGGGGATACCAGTGAACACTTCTATAGCTAGGGTTAAGAGGTAGGGAAACATAGGGTCCCCTTGTCAAATACCTTTACCACCAGTAAAGAAACTATGGAGATCACCATTAATGGCAATCGAAAATTTCGGGGAGGTTACACACTCCACGACAAGCTTGATGAACATCCGAGGGAAGCCAAAAGTTTGCAAGACTATCTCCAGAAAGGCCCAGTCAACAATATCATAAGCCTTCTGAAAGTCAACATTGATAGCGCATTTCAATAAATAAGGCTTGTGATGAAAACCAGCAAAAAGTTCCTAAGCAAATAGGATATTGTTACTGATCCTCCGCCTTTTAACAAAGGCGTTCTAGGGAGGGCTAATAATAGAAGGCAGCATAGAAGCAATTCTATTCGCCAAAATCTTGGTTATGCACTTATAAATCGTGTTGTAGCACGTAATGGGCGAAAGTCATTCATAGCGGAAGCATTGGGCACCTTCGGCACAAGCGCAAGTATAGTAGTATTGGTCTCCTTAAGCAAGGAACCAAATTGAAAGAAATCCTTAATAGCCAACGAAATCCTTGATAGCCAATGTGACAAAAGGACCCACAATTTCCCAAGATGATTTAAAGAAATCAACATTGAAGCCATCAGGGCCTGGGGCCTTACCATTAGCAAGGGAGAACATAGTGTTATGGATCTCGATATCAGTTACCTCCCGAGAGAGAAATTGGGTCTGATTATCATCAAGAACGCGCTCAAGCACAGCCCAAATATCCTCAATAGTTAGCCGAATGGTTGAAGAGTTAACAGCAAGTAAATTCTCAAAATGTGAAACAATATGATGCTGGACTAAGCTCGGGTCAGTGAGGACAGCACCATCATTGTCAGATACTGATAGAATACAATTATGAATGTGCCTCTTGTTGACAAAATGGTGAAAGTACTTCATGTTTTGGTCCCCTTCAATCAACCATTTAATTGTCGACTTTTGTTTGAAGAAAGATTCCACTTGAAGTCTAAGTTCCAAGAAAACTTGGAGCTGTTCCTTTTCAAGATTTGCTAACACCCGGTTAAAGGGGTTAATGGCAAAAGTATTTTGAGTAGAAGTTAAAATTGACCTGGCATGGGCGGTGCGGTCGAGATATCAGAGAAAGATTCCCTGTTAAGTTATTTGAGGTGCCCTTTAAGTATCTTAAGCTTCTGGCACAATATGAACATGGGAGCTCCAGCAACCTGGGATTCCCACACCTGAGTGACAATAGTCGAGAAAGATGGGTGAGACATCCTAGTAGTTGAAAAATATGAATAGCTTCCTGGTTGATAGGGAAGGCACAATTCTAATAATTATAGGAGTGTGATCAGAGACTCCCGGGGCCAAGAACATAGCCTCCGAGAAGGAAAATGCTTTGCTCTATTGCTCGTTAATGAGGACTCTATCAATCTTCCTTTGCTTACAAAGAGCACTAGAGAAGGTCAACCAAGTAAATCTATGACCAACAAATCTTAAATCATCAAGGCCTGCTTAGTCTAAGCAAGTGCCAAGTTCATCAAATGCAGAGATCTAGACATTGGAGCTGCCTAATCTATCCGAATGGTGTCGAATGGCATTAAAATCGCCATCAACCAGCTAGGGATCAATAGCAAACAGAAGACTCTATTAGACAAGATCATACCAAAGAGTCCCACGAGCAATAAAGGTGTGTTCCCCATACACGACCAAAATATCGCAATTCTTATTCATAGCTAATAGATGTAAGTGCCCGTAAATAACCTGGGAGGATATAGAAAGAACTACTAGCTCCAGTGCTTGAGGTTTCCATCCAATTCAAATTCTTCCACAGGGAGAGAAATTATACTTAGAGGTTTACATCTAACTCCGCAATAACCCAGCATAAATCTTATCAAAAAGAGACGGATTGACCTTTGTCTCAAAGATACCAACACAAGAAAGATTATTAGATCTAACAAGGGATATAATCTCAATCTATTTCAGGGGGTTTATAGGACCCATAATATTCCATACTCCAAAAACATATATACAAGGAAAGGAAGAGACAACCGCCTTTTCGTGCCACCCTATTTCTTAGACTTCGGGTTGGCTACCTTAGCAGTCAAAGGGCTACTCTTAGGATTAGGGATAACCATTGCAAGATCAGGAGGAATAGGGTCTTGGCTGCCAAGGTCGAGATCACCTCCTTGATGCAACAATGATCTCGATCTAGTATTCGACGGGGCAGGGGAAGGGGAATCCTCCTCTAAGTTACTGCTAACATTGTTGGCTATATCCACTTCGATGTCTTTCGAGTTAGAAAATGCCACAAAAATGGCTCGAGAATTCATATCAAGGTTCGGGAGGGTCTGCACACCCGCAATAGCAAAACTGTGTATGGGGTCAAGAGTATCCGAACCTAGGACAGGGGAGGTCGCCAAGGCAGAGATTCTCAAGTGCACCACACCATGTCGCTTCCTAACTGTCTCCCACGTACCATCCACCGAAGGAGGAACATCCTCAGTAGCAACTGCTTAATGTTAAGGCCTTAAGAATAACAACGGGCATTTCACTGGTTGGAGCACATCTATGGCCGAATGTACTACAAGCCATACATGACACTGGTCACCACTCATACTCCACCTTGATCAACCAAATATCATCATTCAAGATGACATTAACAGAGTCGAGCAAAGTCTGACTTGCCTTGATCTCAATGCACACACTAGCATATGAAATCATTCTCATCTTTTCCGTTTGTTTATCCACATGCAAAGGTTTCCCAATTTCACTAGCCACCGCACTAATTCCTGATGCAGACCACAAAGCGTAAGGAGTATTTCTCAATTTAACCTAGATGGGTAAAGTCTCATGTTGGTTTTTCTTTAGCTTCAATGCTGGGTGCCATTGTTGGAGTATCATTGGCACCCTGAGGATAGTAATCAGACTACTATCCAAAATTTTCTAACAAAAGCTTCATCAGAATTGTCAGAAAGAAGAAAAAACCATCGACATTTGCCAAGACATCAACTACACGTGTCCCTCACACAATTTTTACCCCGGTCTCAGTTATCTTAAAAGGTAATTTCTTGCCAACATAGTAGCCGACTAAGCACTCCATCCACTTCGGGTTGGTATCCTCTAGAATCTCCTTAGAAATTCTAACAACCGGTTTACCATCAATTATAGAGGGTGGGATATAGGATAGAATATACCCTTTCTTGGTGGACCTAGTAACAGCAGCCCATGAGCACTGAGTAGGTTGCTGCATTAGGTCTTAGAGGGGTGGCTTAGCGAATGCTTCCTTTTACTATGGCTTCACCTAGCCATAGGCCATGTTTTTCCTTGCGGGTCTTTATTCGTCCCAGCATCAACAGAATCACTTCGATGTAGGTTGGACGAATTCCGTCCACGGCTACGACCGCGACTATTAGGACGTTGGAGCTTGAATTATAGCGGTGGAAGCATCATGAATTTATCTCGCAGTTCCAACTACGATAGCTTCAATCGAGCCAAAATTAACAATAGAGGGATGCTTAGAAGGCATCTTAGCTTGCTTGACTTTCACTTTAACCATAGAAGGCTTCGGCAGAGCTCACGAGAAGTGAGTTTTTCTGCCATGGATTCCATTACTCCAGATCTGCCATGGAGCACCGGAAAGGTGAATTCTACCATATGGATTAAAGATGAGGTGGAAGCAACTACCATCACCAAATCATGGCTAACACTAGCAAGCCAAGCTCCAGGATGAACATATACACCGGAATGCAGAGTAACACCTAGGAAGATTACCAGATCTACCAACTAGGGAAACACCGAGCAAGGATTCCAACTATTAAAAGTGAGGATACCAATAGGCGAATCCTGACCCCCAAGCTCAGAAGAAACCAACAGGCAGATCGACCAGGAACACAGTATGGCAGACAGGTGAATAGTACCACGACCACCAACAAATTGAGAGAGAAACAAGGGAGACCTGATATCAATGGTACTAGGTGCTGGAGAAAAGCATATGCTTCCATAGTTATTTTTTTTTTTTTGGGGTAAAGGTAAGATGTATTTAACTTTTCAACACAAACATAAAAGAAGAAGCCCTTATTTACGTGGATTATCTTGGACCGGCTTGAGGGAGAGACCTTTGTCTCTAACGACCTTGGCGAGGTGGACCTAGAGGGACGGCAGGAAGAGGGTACCATTCTTGAAAAGAATGTGGTTACGTGTGTCCATATGAGATGACATAGTGCCCTAAAAGCATACTAAGCAATATGATGCTGGAAGGCATTTTCGCTAATAGACCGGGAAGCTCACCGAAGGTTGTGTTGCCATGATCCATTCAGCCAAGGGAGGTAGCAATTAGTAGCCTAGAAACGCGCAAGGGAGCTCGTAACAGAGCAACCGAAAAATACGTGATCGATAGAGTCAAGCCTACCTTGGCAATAAGCACACACACCTTTAGCAATTCTATGATGGTTCAATAAGAGAACTTGCGTGGGAAGCCTTTTAAGTGATATCAGCCACAACAAAAAGCTGTCTCGGTGCTATGTGGCAGTCCCAATCGAAAGAATTCCAGAATGCTAGTTGACCCCGTTTCCAGATCAAATCCCATGCCGAAGCGATAGAGAACACTCCTGAAGGATATCCTTTCCAAATAAGCTTGTCCTGGCGGTCCGTGTGAATAATAGGGAGAGAAGCCGTCCAGGACTTGAATGATTGGGTCACATTAGACTGGTTCCATTCCGCAAAAAGGAAGTCCCAAACTAAGGCAGATCTCCGGGATGCCCGAACAAAAGATATCCCTATCAGAGAAGAGTTTATAAAGCGGACCTTTGAGGTGCCAAGAGTCGAACCAGAAGGAGGTAGACTTTCCATTTCCAATTTACCATAGGAACTGATCTTGGAATTCTAGCCGAATATCATGGATTTTCTTCCACGCCCAAGAGCAAACAATTGGCTTTGGGGCGACCTAAAAGTTTTTCGATTTGAGAAATGTGGAATGAATCCATTTGCACCATAGTGATTCTTTGTTCGTAAAGAGCACCCAAATGTGTTTGAGCGTTGCTGCTTGATTGTAGTTGATAAGTCTCCGGAGGCCCAAGCCACCTTCTTGTTTGGAGAGGCACACCATGTTCCACGCAACTTTGCCCCTCCAGTCCCCAAATCTGGGCCTTTTCAAAGGAATTGTCTAAGAATCAGTTCAATCCTTGATAAGACCAACCGAGGAAGAGTGAATATAGAGGCCCAGAACAAATTAATAGCTTGGAGGACTGACTTGATAATTTGAATTCAACCCGCAAATGACAAAAATCGCTGGGACCATGAGCGGGCTTGAGCAATAATAGAATTCACTAATGACAAACAATCGGCCTTACTCGAACGAGATGCAATAATAGGGACACCAAGGTAGCGAAAAGGAAGCATACCTTCATGGAAACCGAAAGATTGCATGATCTGGTCTTTTATGTCATGCGTCCCCTCCTCCCCTCGAGAAATATATCTCACTTTTATTGATGTTTAGCTTAAGGCCAAACCACCGTGAGAAACATAGAAGACCTTCCTTAACGAGGATGTTCGAAATCAAGTTTGCCTAAACAAATAAGAGGACATCATCAACAAAGAAAAGGTGAGTGATTCTAGCAGTTTTGCACCCCAGAAATATTTGAAGCCTGGGAACCATGTTTGAACATTGAGGATTCCGGTGAACATTTCCGTGGCCAAGATGAATCGGTATGGAGATTGAGGATCACCTTGGCAAATGCCTCTTTGGCTCGAAAAGAAACCATGGAGAGCACCGTTGATGGCTACCGAGAATTTAGGGGTTGTGACGCACTCCATAATAAGCTTAATAAACATTCTGGGAAAACCAAATGTTTGCAAAGTTAGCTCGAGGAATACCCAATCAAGAGTGTTATATGCTTTCTGGAAATCAACCTTGATGGCACATTTAGGAAGATAGGGCTGATGATGAAAACCAGCAAACAGTTCTTGGGCAAGAAGGATGTTGTTCTCTAAACGCCACTTCTTGACAAAAGGATTTTGGGAATGGCTTATAATCGATGGCAAAACCGAGGCAATTCTATTAGCTAGAATCTTGGTGATGCACTTGTATACCGTATTGCAGCAAGCAATGGGCCTAAAATCATTCATAGATACATTGGGTACCTTGGGCACAAGTGTGAGAATGGTAGTATTAATCTCCTTGATTAGAGATCCGAACTGGAAGAAATTGTTGATAGCCTTCGTGAAGTCGGATCCAACAATATCCCAAGAAGAGATAAAGAATTCAACATTGAAACCATTTGGCCCTAGGGCTTTTCCTTTAGGAAGGGAGAACAGAGTGTTCTTGATTTCTAGATTAGTAACCTGCCTAGACAAAAATTGTGTTTGGTTTTGATTGAGGGAGCAATGAAGCACATCATGAATATCCCGTCTTTCCAACTGAGTGGTTGAAGGAATTTCCGCAAGTAAGTTCTAGAAATGTGCCACAATATGTTGGTGAACCAAAGTTGATTCAGTAAGAACAGAACCATTTTCATCAAAAACCGACGTAATGCGGTTATGTAGATGTCTTTTATTGACAAAATGGTGGAAGTATTTGGTATTGTAGTCCCCTTCTTGCAACCATTTGATTCTAGATTTCTGCTTATAGAATGATTCTTCCTGGTTTCTGAGTTCCGAGAAAGCCTGAAGTTGAACCTTTTCAAGATTAGCCAAAGACAAGCTAGAGAGGTTATTGGCAAGAGCGTCTTGGGTTTCAGTTAACTCTGCCCTTGCCCTAGCAGTGCACCCAGATATATCAGAGAAAGGACTCCCTATTAAGAATTTTCAGATGATCTTTGAGAGCCTTCAGCTTGTGACAAAGGATGAACATGGGGGTGCCGGTGATGTGGGAATCCCAGGTTTGAGTGACAGTATTCTAGAATGAAGGGTGGGACATCTAGCAATTAAAGAATTTAAATGGTTTCTTGCTAGAAGATGTAGGCATAACTTTGATAATCATCGGAGTGTGGTCTGAAACACCTGGTGCTAAGAAAGTAGCCTCCGAGAATGAGAAGGTTCTGGACCACTGATCATTGATCAAAACTCAATCAATCTTCCTCTGTTTATGAGAAGTACCAGCAGAAGTTGACCAAGTATATTTGTGGCCTACATATTTAAGATCATCAAGACCAGCTTGGTCTAAGCAAGAAGTAAGCTCATCAAAAGCGAGGATCCAAGAGTTGGAGCTATCGAACCTATCAGAATGGTCACGGATGGCACTAAGGTCCCCCACAACCAGCCAGGGTTTATTAGCAAAAATACACTCGATTGGACAAGGTCATTCCAGAATGAACGTCTAGTAACAAAAGTATGCTCACCATAAACAATAGAGACATGGCAGGTCTTATTCAAACCCAACATATGTAAACGCACGTGGATAGCTTGAGCAGAAGTAGAGAGGATGTCCACATATACCTCTTGGGATTTCCAGCCAAACCAAATTCTCCCACAAGGGAGGATGTATAATTAGAAATCCAACTCCAACCCGGCACAAGACCAGCGGAAATGCTATAAAAAAAGGCGGGTGACCTTTGTCTCGATAATACCAACACATGAGAGGTTGAAAGATCTCACTAAGGATTTGATCTTGACCTGTTTGAAGGGGTCCATGAGACTCTTAATATTCCAAAATCCAAAAAACATATATACAAGGTCTCTTTGGGCCTTCCCGTCTCCTAGACTTCAAGTTGGCCTTCTTAGTTGTACCCTAGCTGCTGATCTGGAATAGGAGGAGCCAGCAAAGGAGCAGGAGTAAAGGAACCTAGGTAATTGATAGGAGGTTCACCACCATGGGGCACCCCTTGATCTTAATCTTGCAGTTGGCGGAGCAGGGAAAGGGGATTCCTCCTCCATTTCACTACCAATATTGCTGGCTGAACCATCCTCAGTGTCGTCCGATTCAGACAGGTCCATAGAAATGGCTAAAGATGACAATTATGGGATCGAGGGGGCTGTTTGAAAACAAGGCTAGGTAAGCTCACAGGGGCACAAATAGCTAGATCGGGACCAGGGACCTTTGATGAAGTCGAGGCTCTAGAAATAACCATAGCATGTTTCTTGCTTACTGTTTCCCACTTGCCCTCTCTTCGGGAAGGCCTACCTTAGCTGCAGCTGCTTGAATTGAAAGTTTTTGTATGGGAGAGTGTACTTTAGTGGGAGGAGTACACTTATGGCCAAAGATATCGCATAGCACACACGACAATGGTCGCCATTCATACTTCACATTAATGGACTAGACAGCCTCATTTAGCAAGACGTCAACCGATTCAGGGAGGGACTGAAGAGCCTTGATCTCAATGCACACCCTTGCAAAGGAGATCATTCTCATCTTCTCATTTTGGACATCAACATATAAAGATTTGCCAATAGCACTAGCTACCACGCTAATTCCTCCTGCCGAACACAGAGCATACGGGATGTTTCTCAACTTAACCCAAAGAGGAAGTGATTTGTGTTGGTCTTTCTTTAACTTTAGATCCGATTGCCATTGTTGAAGGATCAACGGCACTCTGAGGATGGTAAGAGGGCCATTGTCCAGGACTTTCCGACGAAAGGAGTTATCCGGAATATGGAAGAAAAAGAAACCATCTACATTTGCAAGGACATCAACCAGCTATGTCCCCCAAAGGTTCTTGATAGCATTCTCGGTCATCTTGAATGGTAGTTTCTTACCAACAAAGTAACCCACTAGACACTCTTGCCATTTGGGGTTTGTTTCCTGCAGAATCTCATCAGAAATTTTAATGATGGGTTTATCATTAACCATAGCAGGTGGGATGTAAGAGAGATTGTATCCCTTCTCAGTTGATTTCGCAACTGCAGCCCAGGATCGCTGGGTAATTTGAGGTGCATTTACTGGGGAGGTAACTTGGCAGATGCTTCCCCTCTACTACGACTACACCTAGCTATATTCTAAGTTTTACCTCGCATGTGTTGGGAAGTCCCAACATTGACAGAGCTAATAAGAGGCTTGTTAGGATCAGTCCTACCATGACTACGCCCACAACTTCTATGATGTTGGGTTACCAGAGCAGGAGTGACAGTAGAAGACACACCCACTTCGACATTTTTAACAATAGATTTATCCTTTGACACAGAAGTAGGTCGCATACACACATCCATCTGGCCTACATTGTCACAAGAGGAAAGTTTAGAATGTACCTTAGGTAGCTTGGTTGAAGCCACAGCCTTAGATTGTTCCGGCCTTAAAGACTCCCCTAGAATAGCGAGATTGCCTGCCATGGATATCTTCATTCGACAAAGCCATATAGAAAGATGGTGGAGCAGGAAGCGGAAACCACCTACGAAGAAGGCTACCACCACCGAACCATATGCAACACTAGCAGGGCGGGTTTCGGGAGGATCGCACCATAATGCCAAAACCCAGAAAAGCTAGATCTACGGGCAAGCCCAGCAGAGCACACCAGAACGAAGATCCTAGTGGTAAGAAGGAAGTAAACTTACTAGTGATCCCTAGGCCCAAATGCAGAGGAAATGGATGAGTGCATCGACCAGGAGTAGAAGAAATCCAACGGGTGAGCGGTGTAGCACATAGCAATCCGCGGGTAACCCAGTCGGTGAATCAGATCTACTCGTCCCCCTAAAGGAGAACACCACGCATGGATTCCTTTTAGTATGACCAAGAGTAATACTAGGCTAAGTAGGACACCAAATTTCAAAGGGATTAGACCACCGAAACACCCAGAATCATAGCAAAATCGGCCGGATGAATAGTGACACGAGCTCCAGAAAACTAGAGAGAAACTTGGGAGCTTGTAGTGAACAGTACCCAGGAGTTGTGAAAAGTATATGCTTTCATAGTTGTTTTTTTTTTGTAAGATAAATGGTCCAACTTTTCAATGCACAAAGTACAAGAGAGTAGTTAAACACAAAAACCTCATACCGAGAAGATAAAAGATATCCCGACAGGTGCAAAGGTGTTATGGCTAAAAGAGGAGCATCAAGTGTGCACTAAAAGGCAAGGTTGAGACAATTAGCCAGCATAATAAGAAGGAAAGGAAAATACAAAGCTTTACAAGGATCAGAGAAAGATGGATGTCGAGATACCCCATTTGACTTGTAATCTTCTATTCGGGGATTGTCTTCCACAGTTTTGAAGTAAAGCCCTTTGTCCCTTATGGCCTTAGAAAGGTGAATGCACATGGCAGGCAAATATAGGGACCAATTTCTAAAAAGGATGTGGTTCCTTTCTGTCCATATGAGATGGCATAAAGCTGCAAAGGAAAACCGATTTATACGATGATGGAAGGAGTGATCGGTAGTGAATCGAGCCGCCCATCGAAGGTTTTCTTGGCAAGTGCCACTGCGCCAAGAAAGGTTGCAATTAGAAGCCCAAAAGAGAGCAACGGAGTGAGTGATACCGTAGCCAAAGAAGAGGTTATCAATAGAATCCAGTCTACTATGGCAGAAAGCACAAGCACCTTTGGAGATCTTGCGGTGGCTTAAAAAAATGCATGTGTCGGAAGCCTGTTGAGAGATATAAGCCAAAGCAAGAAAGCGTGTCTAGGCGCTATATGGTGATCCCAAACAAAAGAGTACCAGGCGACTGGGGGGCCTCTTATACGGATAAAGTCCCAAGCTAAGGAAGTGGAGAAAACACCTGAAGGAAGCTCTTGCCAAGCAAACTAATCATTTCTCTCCGCTATCAATGAAATAGCGTCCGGTCAAGAGCGAAAAGTGTCAAGCACGTAGACTTGTTGCCAAATAGAAGAGAAAAAATCTTTGACGGAAGCATCTCTCGGGATTCCACATCTATATATGTCCCTATTAGAGAACAATTTGTATAGGGGGCCATTAGAATGCCATAGGTCAAACCAAAAAAGATGGAGGCACTATCCCCAATTTTCCATTTAAAGTTTAACTAAAAATCGTGGCGAAGGTCTAGTATTTTCTCCTATGCCCAAAAACAGAATGTCGGCTTTGTGGAAACCTAGGAATTTGTATTCTTTAAGAAGGTGGAGTGGATCCATTTGCACCAAAGAGACTCTTTATTAGTGAAGAGTAGCCATATATGTTTGAGCATAAATGCCGTGTTACAATCTGCAAGTTTCCTAATTCCTAATCCCCGTTCTTCTTTAGGGAGGCACACGATATTCCAAGGAACCTTCACACCACCCGTGCCCAAATCTGGTCCTTTCCAAATGAATTGGCGGAGAACCATCTCGATCTTCGATAGGACAGACTTAGGGAGGGTGAAGACATTTGCCCAATAAACTTGAGTTGCATGGAGTACTGATTTGATGAGTTGTAAGTGGCTAGCAAACGAAAGGAAACGTTGAGACCAAGAGCGGGCTTTAGCTATAATTGTGTTCACTAAGTAGCAACAATCAGCCTTAGTGAGTTTAGAGGCAATAACAGGAACTTCAAGGTACCTAAATAGAAGCATACCTTCACCGAACCCAAAGCAATTGAGAATCTGGTTGCGCAGTTCCTCCGATCCACTCGATAAGATGATCTCGCTTTTGCTTTCATTTGGCTTGAGGCCAGTCCAGCCAGAGAAGATTCCTAACCTATCCTTCAGGAGAGTGACAGAAGCCATGTTTGCCTCAGAAAAGAAAAGGACATTGTCGGCAAAGAAAAGATGGCTAAGTCTAGTGGGCTTACATTTGCAAAAAAATTTAAAGGGAGGAACCCGAGTTTGAAAATTAAGGATGCCCGAGAACACTTCCATTGCAAGGGTAAAAAGATAGGGGGATAGAGGATCCCCTTGACGGATGCCTCGGCCACTGGCAAAAAAACCATATATCTCCCCATTAATAGCTACAGAGAATTTTGGCGTAGTGACATAAACCATAATCAACTTGACCATATGTGAAGGGAAATAAAAGGCCTGAAGGAGTAATTCCAGAAATCCCCAATCAAGGGTATCATAAGCCTTCCGGAAATCTACCTTGATAGCACATTTCGGTAGGTAAGGTTGATGGTTAAAGCCTGCAAATAATTCTTGGGCCAGCATGATGTTATAAGCAATCATTCTCTTCTTAACAAAAGCGTTTTGAGAGTGGCTGATTAGAGAAGGCAGGACTAAAGAGATTTTGTTTGCCAATATCCTAGATATGCATTTTGTGTGTAAACTGTGTTACAACACGCTATGGGCCGAAAATCTTTCATTGATGAGGCATTGGGAGACTTTGGCACAAGTGTGAGAATGATAGTGTTGAGTTCTCTCAACAATGACCCGGATCGAAGGAAATCTCTAATGGCGGAAATAACAGAGGGGCCAACAATGTCCCAGTTAGACTTGAAGAAATCCACGTTGAAGCCATCAGGACCGGGACCTTTCCTTTGGCTAAGGAAAACATGAAATTGTGGATCTCACTATCTATCACCTATCAGGATAGTAGAAGGTTCTGGTTATCATCCAGAATATGTTGGAGCATTGGACGAATGGTTGAGACAGCCGACCAAATGGTAAAAGTGTCAACAGCAAGAAGGTTCTCAAAATGAGAGACTATATGTTGCTAAACGAGGGCCGGTTCCCGAATGATAGTACCAGCATTGTCAAAGACTGATAATATATGGTTTTGAAGATGTCTCTTATTGACAAAGTGATGGAAATATTTAGTGTTGCTCTCCCTTTCAGTCAACCATCTAATTCTGGACTTCTGTTTGAAGTAGCATTCTTCCTGAAGTCGAAGCGCCGAGAACACTCGGGATTGTTCCCTTCCTAGTCGTGCCAAAGCCATATTAGAAGGGTTAGCAACAAGATCTTGCATGAAGATGAGAGCTAACCTGGTTTGGGCAGTGCGAGTCGAAATACCGGAGAAAGAATCCCGGTTGAGGAGTTTAAGACACGCTTTCAACATTTTGAGTTTCCTGCATAACACAAACATAGGAGAACCCATGATGGGCGAGTCCCAAACCTATGTAACTGTATTCTCAAAGGGAGGGTGTGTCATCCAAAAATTGAAGAACTTGAATAGTTTTTTAGAAGGTCAGTGAGAAAGAACCCGAACAATCATGGGAGTATGATCATATATTCTTAGAGCAAGAAAGGATGCCTCGGAGAAGAAGAAATCACAGTTCCATTGTTCATTAATAAGAACCCTATCGATTTTCCTTTGTTTGCGATTAATAGTAGTAGAGTTCGACCAAGTATAATGATGACCGACAAACTTGAGGTCGTCCAGATCGATTTGGTCAAGGCAATAACCAAGTTCATCAAAAGCCAGGATCCAAGAGTTTGAGCTTTCGGATCTATTGGAATGATAACGGATGGCGTTAAAATCTCTGGTAACCAGCCAAGGCTCATGCGCAAAAATAGAGCTGGAATGGATCAGATTAGCCCCAAAGGGATGGCGATTCACAAAAGTGTATTCTCCATAGACAATCGATATAAAGCAAGTCTTATTCAAGGCCTGCATATTAACCTGACCATGAATGGCCTGGGAAGACATAGAAAGAACCTACACTTGCACTTCTTGTAGATTCCAGCCTACCCATATTCTGCCCCGAGAGGAGAAATTGTAATTCGAAAACCAATCCCAACCCAATAGCAGCTCGGAAGAGGTAGATTCAAAAAGGGACTGATTGACCTTGGTCTCAAGAATTCCAATACAAGAGAGGTTATTAGTTCTAACAAAAGATCTAATTTCAGCTTTCTTGAGGGGGTCCGTAAGGCCCCTAATATTTCATATTCCAAAAAGCATGAATACATGAAGGAAGAGAGACTACCGTTTTTTCTTGCCACCTTTTTCCTAGCTTTAGGGTTGGCAATCTTGGCTACTGGAAGGGAGCTGGCCCTATTGGAGATTACTGTCGAATCAGGAGTAGGGTCTCGAGTGGCGGGGTATATGGGAGCGGCTCGAGATCTCGCCTTTTATGTGCATCATAGTCATGGACGACAGTAGTAAAAGCGAACAGGGAGCCTTCCTCAAAAGTGTTACCAATTCTGCTGGATTTGTCGTCCTCACTATCATCTTCATTAGAAGAAGACCATGAAGAGACCGGAGTGATAGCAGGAACAGGCAAAGTCTGGTCGCCCAACTCATTCGTAGAATGATTGAGATGAGGAGAGACAGGCCGAACAGGGTGGGAAGGCAACTTGGCCAAGTTTTTTGAATGCACCCTAGAATGACATTTCTGGACAACTTCCCATCCTGTTACCGAGCAGGATAGGAGAGTCATTAGTAGCACCCGCTAGAATAGGGGCCTTGCGAACAAGAACAGGCAAGACTTTCAAAGAAGCACAATTATGGCCAAAGGTACCACACTTTGCACAAGTCAAAGGTCGCCATTCATATTTGACTTTGACATACTAGGATTCATTATTGAGAAAGACTTCAATAGACTCTACCATGGTCTATGTGGCTTTGATTTCGATGCATACCTTGGCATACTATATCACTCGCATCCGCTTAATTTGCATGTCGACGTGGAGTGGTTTGCCAATAGCACTAGCAATAGCACTTATGCTCGGGCAGACTGCAAAGCAAGAGGAATGTCCCTCAATTTGACCCAAACGGGGAGGGATAAGTGCTGGTTTTTCTGCAACTTCATAGCTGGGTGCCATTGCTGCAAGATCATAGGGACCCAAAGGATGGTGATTGGCCCCCATCAAGTATCTTCCAGCCGAACGGTGTCATCGATAATGTGGAAGAAGTAGAAGCTATCAACAGTTGCTAGAATATCATAAAGTTGAGTACCCCAGACATTTTTTACTGCAAATTTAGTTAGTTTGAATAGCAGTTTCTTACCAACGTAATAGCCCACTATGCATTCTCTCCATTTTGGGTTAGCTTTATGAAGAATGTCTTCCGATATGTCGACACTTGGTCTCCCATCAATAACTGTGGGAGGAATGTATGACAAAGAAAACCCCTTCTCAGCTGATTTAGCAACAGCTTCCTAGGAGCGCTGTTTTGTATGATGGACCGATTCTTGGAGGGGTTTTTTCATAGTTGTTGGCCCCCAGCTACGACTCTGCCTAAGTTATATAGAATCATTTTGAGGCAAGGTGGATGAGGGTCTTAGCAAGCTTTGTCCACGAGTATCAATCTACTGAGATTGCGGGTCCATATCACCAAGATTCTCCACATTTATAGAAGAAGGTGGACTATTGTGTTTTACGACTTGCACAGGGGAAGTGGGTCGTGGGGTGGCTATGGAAGAGTCAGCCTTGTTAGTAGAGGCATACCCAGGGGATTCCCTCACCGGCTTATCTTGCTTAGCTTATTTAGCTTTATTCAAGGCAATAGGCAGTTTCAACAGAGGAAGCACCGAGTGGGACTTATCATGCTCAGCCATGGATTTTGTTAACCCAACCCAGCCATGGCGGATTCAAGGACCTTACAACTAGGAATCGATCGAAAAGAAGAACCATAAGGTAGAGGGAGACTCTGATTTCTAATCTTAACCAAAATACCCCGATCAATGGCATGAAACAAAATCAATAGCAGCAACAATCGTGAAACCCAGATCTACTCAATAGGCCAGGAGAGAGCACCGCACGATGAATCCAAAGAGTATGTTTGGGAGGAGTACCTGGTGATAGTAGCCTCCAATTTCCAGAAGAAATGGACTAGTGGAACACCCAGAATCACAGAAAATCTAGCTGGGTGTACACTAACTTAGGCACTAGAACAAGAGAGAATTAGGGCATCTATAATGAACAATACCCGGGTTGAGTGAAAAGTATGCTTTCGCAGTTGGTTTTTTTTTTTTGGTAATCGAGGATCTACCGCCATTCTTCGGGGATAAGCCCGCACAGGTAATCGGAGCGCCTATACCTCTGGGAGACTAGCCCAGTAACCCATCGCTAGGGCCCTCTACTTAAATTATGAAATCGAGCGGAGATTCGAACCCAGAACCTCTAAAGAGGGAAGGAAAGTGTCTACCAACTCGGCCATGCGCTGGTGGGTGTACTTTCTCAGTTGTTTTTTTTTTTTTGGTAAGGTAAGTAGTATATTAACTTTTCATCGAGCAATTTACAAGAGAAGTTGTCGAACACAAAAACCTCGTACCTGAGGCAACACAAAAGTGTCCGGACAGGTGGAAAGGTGTAATGGCTAAAAGAAGCAATTAAGCACCAAGTGCGCAGCACTAAAAATAGCCAAAACAGCGGCCAAACAAAATAAATAACTAAAAGACAATAGCAAGGATAGTCACTGAAAGATGGAGGCCGGAATGCCCCATTTGACTTGAAGTCTTCTATTATGTGGTGTGTCCATAACAGGTTGGAGAGAAACAGCCACATCTCTCACAGTCTTGGCTAGGTGAGCACGAATTGCGGGCATATAGGGGTTACGTTCCCTAAATAGTATATTATTTCATTCAGTTCAAATGCAGTGGCACATCGCCTGTGACATTCTGGATTTTGACTCATTTTTGGGATTTATAAAACGCGTGATTTGTCAGTGTGTTTATAGTAGAATCTCGCCCGAGAACTGATCACTCTCGGTTATTATTTTAAACTAGAGATTTCGCTAGAATTGCACTCGATCAAATTTTTGTTGTTATTTAGACCCTAAACTTGGCAGTCAATTTTCGGGAGTTTCAGGACGAAATAAATTGGACGGTGTCGACATTAATGTGGCCAGTATCGAGATTATCAGGAATGATGAGAAAATGGGAGTTTTTGACCAAGTGTGATTTTGGATTAGTAGACCTCTCCCGTTAAAATTTGGTCTAATTAATTTGGCCTTTGTCCCTTTTTATGTGCGAGGCCTATTTTAGACCGGTAGATCATTTTCGATTTTGAATTTGGACCCTCGATTTGCGTTTAATATTTGAATGAGTATAAATTTTTTTTAAATTTCTTTCTCTCTCTCTCTCTCTCTCTCTTTCTCTCTGTGTCCGAACCCCGCTCCACGCATCCCTTTCTTCTCTCTCTGTCTCCCTCTTTCTCTCTCTCTTTCCTTCTCCCTCTGCTTTCCCGAGCCGTGCACGTCTTCTCCCGGTCACGTCCCCTCTGCATGTCAGCATGCACCCACTCCCTCTCTCTCTCCTCTTCTTCCTTTTCTTTTCCTTTTCTTTTCTTCTCTTTTTCTTTTCCTTCGTCTTCTTCCTCTAGCCTCTCCGACTGACCTGTTTATGCTTCGTCCCCGCTTGGCGCCCATCATTTCTGCCCCACCATGAAAGCGGCCAGGCGCGCCTCCTCCCTCGCGTCGTCGCCCCACCCGCCCCATGTGGCCTTGCGTTCTCGGCGCCCTTTGGTTGCCCTCCCTCTTCCTCGGTTCCCTCTCTCTCGGTCCCTCCCCGACCGTCGCCACCGTGAGGCACCGCCTGCCGTTGCCGGAGCTGTTGCTGCCTCGGCAACGTTGCTGCCTCTGTTCCGTCAGCTAAATGCGCCTCGATCAAGCCACAACCACGGCGACCTGTATGCTCTCTATCTTTCTCCTAAGCCAGCAGCAGCCACCGCCACGTGGTTACTCGGCTCGCCAGACTATTCCGGGTCTCCGTCTTCTTGACCGTCCAGACAACCCCTCCTCTCTCTTCTCCGCCCCGTGAGCCTCCCCTCTCTCTCCTCTCTGTTTTTGGTTTTGGAGGCCCCTGGCCACGGGAGGAGCTCCGGCCGCCCGCTCTCTTGTTCGGCGTGGACCCCCGCCCTCCCAAATCCAGCCGTCTCATTTTTCTTTCTCTCTCTGACTGTGCCTCTCTCTCATTCTCTAGGCCGTGGAATCGTCTAAACCATCGCCTAGGTTCGTCTTTCGCATTTGGAAACCACCCGCCGCGGTCATTGTATTCGAGGGCTAACCGCTGTCCAGCCACTATCGCCGCGTGCTATGCTCGGTTTGAAGCGTAGGACATCCGGTGAGTTTGACCCTAAACCCTAATTAGGATTATTTGCATTTTTAGACAAGTTTAGGGGTTAATTAGGGTAATTTAGGGGTTAAATAGTGAAAGTGATTAGGGGTTGTGATTGTGGTCGATTTGGTGGATTAGTATGATGAATTAATGGAGGATTAGTATCCCGAGAGGCGCGATAAATGGGCTGGACAATTTGGATTAAATCGACCCGAGTTCGGAAAGGTTCGGGTTCGATATGTGGATTATAGTGCGTGTTGAATTCCGATTTTGTGGTGGTTGATTAGAATGATATTTGAGGAGTGTAATGGAGTATTTTGATGACAATTATTGGCCTAGAATTTGTGGTATAGTGGCTGGCCACGACGGATTTGATTTAGGCGAAGCGTGATCAATTTGGGGCTTAATCGGACAATTATCGAGAATGATCGCTTCATGCAATTGACTAGCGAATTAAGCCTTGTTTGTGGTTAATTTGATGATACCATGTCGCGTGTCTAGCGGGATTAGAAATGGATTAGCTTGGCGGGCCTCGAATGCGTGAATGCTTGTTGACCCGGTTATGTGAATTTGTGCATGGGCAGTGTGTCAATTTGATGCTATGGCTGATTTAAATTGATTATCTGATTTGGGCATGTTGATTTATGAATTTGAATATGCGCAGTACAAGTTGAGTATGTTACATCGTAATTCGTGCATGTAGATGCCCAAGTGTGAACTTTATGGCCATGGGTGTGCATCTCACGCATTGGCACGACATGTGCATTTACAAGTGTGCCCGAGTGACATGTGCATTGTGATCACCTAAAATGCCCTGATGCGTTTTACGCGGGGTTCAGATAAAATTGAGGTTTGTGAATGTGTGATCACAATAAACCCTGATGCGTGTTACGCGGGACGATGCCCGGTTTACCGGAAGATGACCAACTTGATGCATTTTACGCGGGTAATGTGTCATGAGCCCGATGCGCTTTTATGCGGGCCGAGATCGATCTCAAGTGATAGACCTGATGCGTTTTACGCGGGTCGGACCTGATGCGTTTAACGCGGGTTGGAGGAGAAATTGAGAAATGGCTTAATGCTAGTGTGCAAGTGTGCGATAATGCATTGATGAGGCATGAGCATGAGTGCGGACATTGGCATATGCATAACATGCGTTGTGACATAGAAATGTATGCGTGTATGTCTTTGTGATTAAATTTGTCGGCGTGACTACTATTGTTGATTTAATGCCTAACTGTAGGGTCAAGTAAGTTCTAGATTTGGGCCGAGGGCCCGAGTCATTCTGTTTAGACGTGTCTTTGTTTGTTTAGTACTTGTCGAGGAGGTGCACGTTAGCCTAGTTTAGGTTTAGGGAATTACTCGCTGAGATTTATTCTCACGGTTGTTGAAAACTGATTTTTCAGACCCCCAGCCTTGAGGATGGCAGGCGTACCAATGCATTTTTGAGAGGAGCCCCCGGCTAATTGTAGTACCTGAACCCCGAGCCACTTATCCCTTTTTGTCAGTAGTGGTCTTGACCCGCTTTTGATTTTTGGTGTTCGGGTTGTACTTGGATATTGTATATAATTTCCAATACCAGTGCAAGTGTTAATTTCTGTGGTTATCCTTGGTTGTGTGTTTATTTAATGTACGGGTGGTGAGTTGCTTCCGCATGTGTTTTTAAATCTCTGTGTTGGGTATTTGGTCGACGACGCGTCCTGGGACGTCGCACACAAATCGACCTCTGCGAGGGATGTGGTGCACCGAGAAGTGTGGGGCGTGACATCGCCCCAAAGGAGGCATGAGCAATGCGTTGATGGAAATTCTGCCCACCGACGACTCGGGTTGCCCAGCTAATGATTTCCATCCACGAGCTAGCATTCCATGAGATATTACAATTTCCTACCTAGAAGCGCGCAAGAGAGCTCGTGAAGGCACACCCAAAGAATAGGTGGTCAATTGAGTCCGGCCTTGCATGACAGAATGCACATGAGCCTTCAGTGATCCCATGGTAAGAGAGCAGCATCACCTGTGTTGGGAGCCTATTGAGGCAAGTAAGCCATAGTAAGAAGTTGTGTCTCGGAGCAATACTATTGTCCCAAACAAATGAGCACCAATTAACATTGTGCCTCATGTTCCTTAAAAGTTCCCAGGCCGAAGAGATAGAGAAATTACCAGAGGGGTGTCCTTGCCAATTTAGCTGATCCCTTCGAGCCGTGTCAATAGCAGGCCAGATTTCCGTCCAAGAGTTGAAGGTTTATGTAACAAAAGACATTTGCCATATGGATGCATTAAAATCTCGCACTGTCGCCTTTCTAGGAATTCCCAAAGAGTATATGTCCCTGTCATAAAAAAATTAAAGAGGGGACCTTTAGGATGCCAGTAGTCAAATCAAAACGATGTGGAGGCGCCATTTCCAACTTGCCATTTGAATTGAAGTTGGAATTCTTGATGGAAGCCGAGGATCTTTTTCCAAGCCCATGAATACAATGTTGGAATGGGAGCAACCCATAAATTTTTAAGTTTGAGGAAGTTTGAGTGGATCCATCTACACCAAAGGAATTTCTTGTCTGTGAACAAGACCCAAATATGCTTTGGCATCGCAGCTTTATTGCAATTTGCAAGTCGACAAATGCCTAGGCCACCTTCTGCTTTCGGAAGATAGACATCATTCCAGGAAACTTTGGCCCCTCCAACACCCAATTCGGGCCTTTCTATAGGAATTGTCTTAGGATCCTCTTAATCCTAGATAGAACAAACATTAGAAGACTGAACACACTTGCTCAGAACACTTGGATAGCATGAAGGACTGATTTGATGAGTTGTAGATGGCCAGCAAATGATAAAAACCGCTGGGACCAGGATGTCGCTCTGGTTGTGATGGAGTTCACTAAGGAGCAACAATCTACCTTGCTGAGTCCGGAAGTTATAACAAACACTCTAAGGTATCGAAAGGGAAGCTTACCTTCATTAAAGCCAAATGATTGCCAAATAGCTTCCCGTAAATCTAGACACCCGTCTGAGAAGAATATCTTGCTCTTGCTTTGATTTGGCTTTAAACCCGACCAAGAAGAGAAAACTTGAAGGCCGTCCCTTAGAAGAGTAGTGGATGCCACATTTGCCTCCGAGAATAGGAGAACATCATCCGCAAAAAAGAGATATGTTAGGCTAGTAGGCTTACACCTCCAAAAGAATTTGAAACCCGGAGTCCGGGATCGCTCGTTGAGGATGCCGGTGAAAATTTCTATGACTAGAGTGAAGAGGTAGGGGGACATGGGATCACCTTGGTGAATACCTCTTCCACTAGAGAAAAAACCATGTATTTCTCCATTGATGGTAATTGAAAATTTTGGAGAAGTGACACATATCATTATAAGCTCAATGAACTTCTGAGGGAAGCCAAATGATTGCAATACCAAACAGATGAAACCCCAATCAACAGTGTCATATGCCTTCTGGAAGTCGACTTTGATTGCACATTTCGACAAATAAGGCTGATGATGAAAACCAGCAAATAGCTCCTGTGCAAGTAAGATGTTATCCCTAATTCTTCTCTTCTTGACAAAAGCATTATGTAGGGGGCTAATAAGAGATGGTAGCACTGCAGCAATTCTGTTCGCAATAATCTTGGTGATGCATTTATAAATCGTGTTGCAATAAGCACTAGGCCGATAGTCACTCATCGCTGATGCTTTTGGTCTCTTAGGCACCATTGTCAGAATGGTGTTGTTGATCTCCTTTAGTAGGAAACTAGATTGGAAAAAATCCTTCATAGTTGAGATGATTGAAGGGCCAACTATATCCCGAGTGAATTTGAAGAAATCAATATTAAACCCATAAGGACCCGGGGCCTTTCCTTTGGCCAAGTAGAACATCAAGTCACGAATTTCCAAGTCAGTAACATCTCTAGCCAGGGAGTTGGATTGATTGGCATCGATTGTTCTTTCCACTACTGCTTGTAATTCAACTACAGTAGGCCGGGAGTCGGAAGGATTTGCAGCAAGAATATTCTCAAAGTACGAAAGAATGTGCTGTCGAACTAAGCCCGGGTCTGAGATAGTAGAGCCATCATTATTAGTTACCAAAAGAATTCAATTTTGAAGGCAGCGCTTATCAACAAAGTGGTGATAACATATTGATCGCTCAAGAGCTGTTCGCTGACTTTCATCATGAAGCTTATCTCCCCAAATGTGCTGTCAAAGTTGACTTTCAAAAGGCCTTTGATACTGTTGATTGGACTTTCATTGAAAATACACTTGGGGCCTTCTGGTTTCCGATACCCTTCATCAAGTTGATTATGGCATGTGTTACTACATCGACATTCTCCGTCTCTATCAATGGGGAATTGCACGGTTTCTTTTCCAGTACCCGTGGTATACGGCAAGGGGACCCGCTCTCGCCATATCTCTTCATCTTGATTATGGAATTTTTTTCCGGTATTCTAAAGTCAAATACGAACTCTTCGGATTTCCACTGGTTTTGTCGCTGCAAAAAAACCCGTATTTCCCATCTTTTCTTTGCAGACGATGTTCTCCTCTTTTGTCAAGCTCACCTGAGATCTGTTGAGATTATAAAGGGTTCTCTTGACCTTTTCTCTAGATGGTCTGGCCTTTTCCCGAATAATAGTAAAAGCTGCATTTTCATCTCGGGAGGGCCTCCGGCCCTGCATAGCCATATTCTTCAATGCTTTGGCTTTCAATTGGGCTCTCTCCCCTTCCGATACTTAGGGGTACCTATTATCTCTACCAGGCTTCGTAAGGAGGATTGTAAGATTCTAATTGACTCAATAACGGCGAGGGCCCGATCTTGGACCCAACGATTCCTATCATTCGCAGGAGACTTGACTCATCAAATCATCCCTTCACTCCATCCGGTGTATTGGGCTACAATCTTCTCCCTCCCTAAATCGGGTTCTAAGCGATTCGAGACCATCTTGAGCGGTTCCTGGAAAGGACCCGATCTAGGCTCGGGGGGTGCTAAAGTCGACTGGAACAAGGTTTGCCTTCCCAAAGAAGAAGGAGGCCTTGGTATTAGACGATTGGTAGAATACAATAGAGCCACGACACTAAAACATATTTGGCTCCTTTTCTTAGACAAGGAATCTTTTATGGTGCAAATGGATTCACTCCAATTTTTAAAATCTAATTTACGGATTGCTTCCAAACCCACATTATGTTCTTGGTCTTGAAGAAGACTCTTGACCCAAGCGCTCTTCAGCCCGGACACTCTTTCGTTGGAAGCTAGGCAATGGACACTGTTTCACTATGGTTTGTTGGTGGCATAAAGAGGTCCTCTTTATCTTATTTTTTACCAATGCTAATATTTATCACCACGGATCCCTGGGGACACTCTGAGTTAGGGGAATTTTTTGAAGGCACGGCAACCTTCCCCATACTAGACTCTATCCTCATTTTGGAATGAGCCGCCACCTAGTTTTGTGGACACCCGACAAACTCTTTTGGAATCCAAATTCTTGGATTCCTTTTGGGTTTCCTCGACTTGGAACCATCTCGGAAGTAGGGGCCACCTAGTCCCTTGGCACTCCTTCATCTAGAACCATCACATCGCCCCCGCCATGCCTTTCTCCCATGGCTAATCACTCTCAACCGGCTGCCTGCCTTCGCAGTCCTTCTCCTTCATAGCCATAGGATTGATCTTTTGCTTTATGTGCTTTTTGCGGTGCAAAACGGACTCGATCAACCACCTCTACTTGATTGCTCCTCTACTAGAAGGCTAGCTTCTTTTTGGGCTACCAGGTGCAACCTCCCTTGGCGCAACTGCCCATGGCAGGAGCACATTATCTGGGCTATGAGAGTTTGTGGTGGTACTTCCTTTGTAGTCTGCCTCGCCCGGTTCTCCTTTGGGGCTTTGGTACATATTATCTGGTCAGAGAGAAACAACGCCATTTTCAGGAATAAGAGCATCTACCTCCCGGGTATGCGCAAGCACCTCATCAAGGTTGTCAAAGACAAAGCCTTATCCATGGGAAGAGTTCAAGACACTCCCAGGAACCGCCACCTCCAAAGGAAGTGGGGACTCCCGCCTTCTATCTTTGATGTGGGCTGATCATCCTTGTTTTTCGGTCTTTTGTATATCCCGAGTTCTCTTTAGCTTTTTCTGTGCTTGTATAGCCCTTGCAAGGCCTTACTTGACCCTATCTAGACTTTCATGTCCTTAAAGGGTCAGGCATAGGTCTGTGCTTAGTTTGTTATTGGTGTTTTGGTAAGTTATTTATACATTTACCCTTACCAAAAAAAAAAAAAAAAAACAAAGTGGTGAAAATACCTGGTATTGCGATCCCCTTCCTTTAGCCACTTGATTCTAGACTTCTGATGGAAGAAAGATTCCTCTTGGAGTCTTAAAGTTGAGAAAGTCTGAAGCTTTTCTTTTCAATGATCTTCAAGTCCATGTTAGAAAAATCAGCCGCAATTGCTTCTTGGGTGGAGTTTAGGGATGACTTTGTTGAGGTAGTGCGGGAAGATAAATTAGAGAAAGCTTCCTTGTTCAATTGTTTAAGGCTCCTTTTAAGGAGCTTGAGTTTCTGGTAGAGGACAAACATGTGGGAACCAAAAATTCGGGATTCCCAATTCCGTGTGACCATCACTGAATAAGAGGGATGGGTCATCCAATAATTAAAGAATTTGAATGGCTTCCTTGAAGAGTTGGGAGGTACAATCCTGATGATCATTGGGGTATGATCGGAGACACCCGGGGCCAAGAAACTAGCCTCAGAGAATGAGAACTCTCTAGCCCATTGCTCGTTGATTAGCACATGATCAATTTTCCTTTGTTTGCCTGAGGAGATCGACCATGTGAACCTAAATCCAGTATATCTAAGATCATCAAGACCAACTTGGTCTAAGCAAACTCCGAATTCATCAAAGGTGGGAATCCACGCATTAGAGCTGCCAATCCTATCTGAGTGGAAGCGGATTGCATTGAAATCACCCACAACAATCCAAGGATGAGAGGCAAATTGAGTACTTGAGTGTACAAGATCCATCCATAAGGACCGCCTAAAGACAAAAGTGTGTTGTCCATAAACAACTGACAAATAATTGTGTTCATTCAAAGCCAATATTCGGAGATGTCCATGTATAACCTGAGATAAAATCGATAAAACTTCCAACTCCACATCTTGAGGTTTCCACCCTAACCAAATCTTTCCCCGAGGGGATGAGGTATAATTGGATGTCCATTTCCAACCCGGCAGTAGCCCATTAGAGATATTATCAAAAAGAGACGAAACGACCTTAGTATCGATAATGCCAATACAAGAAAGGAAATTGAATCTCACAGGAGATCTTATTTCAGCCTGTTTAATGGGGTCCATGAGACCCCTAACATTCCATACTCCAAAAAACATAATACCTGATAGGGAGGGACTACTGCCTTTTCTTCTCCATCCATTTCTTTGGTTTCGGGATGGTTGTTGGGGCAGTATGGGGACTGCTGTCCAGACTGGGAATAACCATCGTGGGGATAGTAAGAGGAGAATGAGGAGTCCCCAGCACCATAACACTAGCTTGGATGGATTCAGTCATCGTATTTAAGGTTAAAGGGACAAGGGGAGGTGGATCATCCTCAGGATCACTTCCAATATTACTGCCTAACTCAATATTAGAGTCTTCAGAGTCAGAAGATTCTCTAGAAGAAGTTGGAGATCTTGCTTCAAGGATAGGCAGGAGGGGCTGGTCCTTGGCACACCCAACTTTGGGTGTAGCATTATAAGAGCTCAAATCGGGGGTTGGCATAGGATTAGAGGAACTTGCCTTTACTGCACCTTTTTTCTTGCGGATTGTCTCCCATTCCTCATTCGATCTGAGAGGGGTTTCCTGAACAGTTGTCGTGGGTTCCTCGGCATCTAGATAGACCCAGGGAGGAGCGATGCAAAGACGGGCCATCGAGGTAGGGGGACAACTATGTCCAAATGTACCACATATCAAGCATGATCTCGGTCGCCATTCATACTCAACAGTTATAGACCATTTCTCCTCATTAAGACAGAGTCCAATGGTGTCTAGCAGAGGTTGGTTTGCCTTAATCTCAATACAAACCCGTGTGTATGAGATCATTTTCAATTTTTCAGTATGTGTGTCAAAATACAATGGTTTTCCTATGGCACTCGTAACCGCACTAATACCCACTGCTAACCACAATGTATAGGGTAATTCTCTCAGTTTTACCTAGATAGGTAATGACTGGTGCTGATTTTTCTGCAACTTTAGGGTCGGGTGCCATTGCTGTAGAATCATGGGAACCCTGAAAATGGTGATTGGGCCACCATCCATAATTTTCCTCCAAATAGCTTCATCCGGGATATGGAAAAAGTAAAACCCATCCTCGTTGGCCAACACTTCTACTACATGGGCTCCCCACACATTTTTGAAGGCATTCTCTGTCAATTTGAAGGGAAGCTTTTTGCCTACATAATAACCAACGAGAAATTCCTTCCATTTAGGATTGGAGCTCACAAGAATCTCGTCCGAGATATTAACTATCAGTTTACCCCCAATCAATGTAGGAGGGATATAAGATAACTTGTAACCCTATTCAGCGGACCTAGCCACAGCTGTCCAGGATCGTTGGGTTGTTGGTTGTTTGGAACCTACCTAGGGTAATTTGGGTGATGTAGCACCTCTGCTCTGGCTACGCCTGGGCATTGTCGCCTTTGTTTCTTGGGGAGCCGTAGGTAGTATTATGGAGTCACGGGGATGAGTTTTGGATGGTGGCTACCACTTTCAGCTGCCGTGATCGGTGCGCATCGATTGGTGCAATTTACTGGTTTGTTGAAGTCCCAGCAATATTCAAAGAACTATGTGAGGGGTTAGGCATGAACCTTCCCCTGCTTCGGCCTCTACTGTAAGACCTTTGACCTTGCTGGTCATTAGCTTTGGAGGTCCCCGTGCCTACCTTATTAGAAATTCTAGCAATAGGGGTATCCACTGCATTAATGGTAGCTTGCGCTTTTAATTTTGCAAACACCACCGAAGAAGAAGAATTGCGAGTGGCATCAGAATACGTCCGAGAACTGGGTTTCAGCCATGGATTTCACACCAATGTAGACATTAAGATTCCTAGTAACCACCCCCGAGAAATAAAGTCAGGGAATGAAAGGCACTAAGTGGGCGACACCCTTAATCAGGCACACTAAAATATAAACACAATCTCTAGAGAAGCTCACCTGGTATGAATAGTATCGCAGAAACCCATAAACCCAGATACCCAAATCTGTCCCCACAGTAGGCCAAGTGCAAAGCAATATGGACCCACCGGGAGAAAGAAAGGGACTTGGCGACAGAATCCTCAGATTTCCATAAGAAATAGACCAGCGAAACACTAACATCCCAGAAAACTAGTCGGGTGTACAGTAACTCGAGCACCAGAATCACAGAAATTTCCAGATCTGTTTACCCGATTAGTATGGGCCACCACAAAAGAAATCCTTCGGTCAAGCATCTTAGCAGCATCAGGCGAAGCCCAGCACCAAGAATTAGCCAAAACCGCTGGTCAAAACGACTAGAATCGATGAAAACTAGGCGGATGAACAGTGCCCAATCGCTTGCAATCAAGAGAGAAACTTGAACAATATCGCGTAAACAGTACCAGTAGTGAGGAAAAGTTATATGCTTTCGCAATTGTTTTTTTTAGTAAGATAAGTAGTATATTGACTTTTCACAAAGGAAGATACATAGCAAGAGTCGTACACAAAAACCTCGTACCTAATGAGATACCTAAGAGTATTCAAGGGGTACAAAGGTGTAACGACCAAGCAAAGAAAAGGACCTCCAAACGGAGTCAAGGACAAACCGGCAATACATCAACCAAAGAGGGATGAAAACAAGAAAAAAATAAAGGGGGGGGGGGCTAGGAAGACCTAGAAGTGTCCTAAAAAATAGAGGGAGAGATGTCCCACGTTGTTTGTACTCTCCTATTGCGGGAATGATCTTTGACACGGTGGAAAGTGTGGCCCTTATCTTTGACAACCTTCATGAGGTGCTTGATTAGAGCCGGCATAAAGAGAGATTTATTGAGGAAGAGGATGTGGTTCCGTTCCGTCTAAATGATATGACAAAACGCCCTAAAAGAGAATCGAGCAATACGGTGGTGAAAGCTTTGACCTCCAAAGTTCTGTTTGGCCCAGAGGATGGTTTCTTGCCATGAACCATTCCGCCATGATAGGTTGCACTTGGATGCCTATACGAGCGCGATCGACCCCATAATGGAGCATCCAAAGAAGAGATGATCAATGGAGTCTGGCCTACATCGACAAAAGGGACATGCCCCTTCTGAGATTCTGTGATAAGATAGAAGAAAAACCTGAGTTGGGAGGCAGTTGAGCGTTATAAGTCAAAGAAGGAAGCTGTGTCTCCGCGCTAGAGATCGATCCCACATGAAAAAATGCCAATGGACCACTTGTCCGGCAGTTCTAATGTTCTCCTAGCTAGAGGCAAAAGAGAATTCCTCGGTGGGATGCCCTTGCTACATGAACCGGTCCCTCTTGTCCTCAACAAAGGTGGGGATAGCTTCCGGCCAAGCTATGATGAAGTTTAGAACTATTGATGGTTGCCAAACTTGAGAGAAGAAGTCTCGAATTATTACATGTCTTAGAATGCTAGATCAGTAAATGTCTCTATCTGTGAAAAACTTGTATAACGAACCTTTTTCATGCCAAGGATCAAACCAAAAGGATGTTGATCTCCCATTTCTAATCTGCTATTTGAAAAATAAAAAGTGGTTAGCTCGGGTGTCTAGGATTTTCTTCCAAACCCAAGAGCAAACGGTGGGTTTCTGAGGCTATCCAAAAATTCTTGTTCTTGAGGAAGGTATAGTGGATCCATTTGCACCACAGATATTCGTTATCCGTAAATAAGATCCAAATATGTTTAAGCATGACTATTCGATTACAATCTAACAACCTACGGATCCCCAATCCACCCTTATTTTTGGGAAGAGAAACCTCCTCCCATGGGACTTTAGCTCCACCCACACCCAAATATGGTCCTTTCCACAAAAATTGTCTTAGGATCAACTCAATTCGGGACAAAATAGACTTCGCAAGGAGAAAATAGAAGCCTAGTAGATATGAATATCATGCAAAACCGATTTAATTAGTTGAAGCCGGCCAGAAAAAATTAAGAACCGATGGGACCAAGAGCGGGCTCTAGCCGTAATTGCTTTAACCTGCATTACAATCAACCTTGCCAAGTCTAGATGCAATGACGGGAATGCCTAAGTATTGAAAAGGTAACGTACCTTCTTAGAATCCCATAATTTGCCGAATGTATTGATGTAAATCATCGGATCCTCCCAAGAAAAAGATCTCGCTTTTGTTTTCATTTGGCATTAATCCAGACCAACTTGAGAATAAGTCGAGTCCCTCCTTCAAGACATTAATAGAAGCTATGTTTGCCTCAACGAACACAAGGACATCATCGGCAAGAGAAGAGGTGAGTCAGCTGCGTGGCTTTGCATCGCCAAAAATACTTGAACCCCATGAACTTTGTTCTAGCGTTGATGATTTCGGTGAGTACCTCCATAACAATGATGAAGAGGTAGGGTGATATAGGGTCTCATTGACGAATACCCCTACTACTAGCAAAGTAGCCATGGAGTTCACCATTAATAGCTACCAAGAACATAGGAGAACTAACACAGACCATGATTAGCTTGACAAACAAAGGAGGAAAACCGACAGCTAGTAGAGCTAACTCAAGGAATCCCTAATCAATAGTATCATAGGCTTTTTGAAAATCAACCTTGATTGCACATTTCGGTAGGTAAGGATCATGATGAAATCTCGCAAAGAGCTCCTGGGCAAGCAAGATATTATCACTAATCCTTTGTCCTTTGATAAAAGCATTTTGGGTGGGACTGATAATAGATGGAAGCACACATGCCATTCTATTGGCAAGGATCTTGGTGATGCATTTATAGATTGTGTTGTAGCACACTCTAGGCCAAAAATCATTCATGGCCGAGGCATTAGGAATCTTCGGGACTAGGGTGAGAATGGTTGAATTTATCTCTTTGAGCATAGATCCATTCGCAAAGATAGCTATAGAGACAGACGGACCAACAATATCCCATGAAGCTTTAAAGAATTCCACATTGAAACCATCAGGGCCAAGGGCCTTATCTTTAGCTAGGGAAAACATGCTGTTTTGGATTTCAAGGTCCGTTACAGGGCGAGATAGAAACCAGTATTGGTTCTCATCCAAAGTATCTCGGAACAGCTCCCGTAAAGTAGGGATTTCAGGCCTAACTACCTGGTATTTCCATTAAGCAAAGTCTGGAAGTGTTGAACAATATGCTACTGGAACACCTACGGTTCAGAGAGGGTAGATCCATTATTATCCACCACCGACATAATAGGATTGCTAGAGATGCCTCCTGTTTACATAATGATGAAAGTACTTGGTATTTAGATCCCCTTCCTTCAACCATTTGATCCAAGATTTTTGCCTGAAGAATGATTCTTCTTGAAGTCTCAGCTCAGAGAAGGATCGGAGCTACTCTTTCTCAAGCTCAGCTAAGACATGATTCCGAGGGTCAGCCTCTAAAGCTTATTGGGTGCGAGCTAAGGCTACCCTGGCATGGGTAGTATGGGAGGAGATATCGGAAAAAGAATCTCTTTTCATCTGTTTGAGCCACCCTTTTAAGAGCTTAAGTTTCTAGCAGAACATGAACATTGGCATCCCCACAATTCGTGCCTCCTAAGCCTAGGCAATGATGGTCAAGAAAGCCGGGTGTGTCATCCGAAGTTAAAGAACTTAAAGGGCTTCTTAGAGTTCGGAGGGGTCATAAGCTTGATGAGTATAGGCGTGTGACGATACCAACTTGAGCCGTGATGTCCCAGGCCGTCATAAAAACTATTCGGCTTATTTATCAAGTTTGATTAAAAATGTAAGCGAAAGATAACAATACAAATAGAGATATCAGAATAACATAATGGACAGCTTTTTATTTATCTTTTTCTTTAGGCGATAAGCATAATTACAATGCAAAGGAAATGACAACTGGGAATGAGATTCAGTCTACTCCTTCTACCAGCTACAAAAGGTCACATCCACGCCTGACTTGAAGCTGTCACACTAAAAGTTCTAGGAGACTACCAGCTAGCGGCCATGATGCAGCTTAAACAAAAAGGGATTGCTGTACCAACACCTAGCCTGATCAAACACTAGCTGCGAACCTCCTCATGCTCTCGCATGGGAAGGGTATAGGTCCAAACAGGCGACTAGCCAAGTGAAAGTAGTCTGCTACAAAGCGATACGGCAAACGACCCAAAGGAGTAAAGCAATCGACCCAAACAGTGGTCGAATAGCGCTCCCACACCACACCGGGAACAACGGGATCGGGACACTCGACAAACGATATCTTGATATCTAAAACTAAACCATAAATGGCGATAGGTCTAGTCGGCGGAAAGGAAGCCATGCTAACGATCTAAAAAAAAATGGAAAGCAACAACGGTGAGATAAACTTAGCAAGTAAATCAAGCCATGACTATTCTATTCAAACAGTTATATCATGATTAAAGAGTCTACTACGAGATCATCGATTCCCATAATAATATGAATAATGATAATATGCATATGATATGCCCATGAATTCCCCGCGAACGCCACTCCCTTAGTAACCATCAGTTTTAAGAACCGATCTTCTGCAGACCACACAACAGCAGGCATCTCGCTTCTACTCCGAGGTTATGCGACTTACTTGCGCATCTGCCACTGAGACCACGAAGCACGGCCTCAAGGTATACGACCTTGAGCTTCCCAATTTCCCTCACTGGCTCCCACGGGGCATCATCAGTTCTCCATCCGATGGTCCTTACCGTAATCCTCACCATGCAATGTTTATGTATGAAATGATGGAAATGTAGAATGCCAATTTCAATGCTCGACTCTAGTCGAAATAACCATCAATCAGAACATCTACGGCTATACTACTAATCGTACCATCTCAATTCCAACATCACTGATAATTTCTAATATTAATCACATCATTATGATCATCACAATTAGCTCACAATACATATAGAATATTGTAAAAACATGTAAACAATGAAAGCTAACCATGCAAGCAATTCACGTTTGCCTTTCACGCACATAACCACTAAATGATCTTATCGTGCCAATTTAACCATGAAACAAGTATTTTCTCTTCCTCAAAATAAACCAGCGTAACATCGATATGGTCGGCTGCCAATGGAATTTCCCGAATTGACCGAAAAACACATCTATCCATCATTTCTAAAGCAAACCATCTCATTATCACGAACCACTTCATTTCGAAGCTTCCACCATCAATCGCGAGTTCCGTACGACTACTGGTCAGCTCCACACATATCACACCACCCAAGTTCCACCTCTAACCATAACATAAAAGGTTGAAAAGAAGAGAAATGGCGAGAATACTCGCCTTAGACACAAACGCAACTACGACCTCCGTCTTCCTCGCGGTACACCGGAATCCAAGCTTCGACGGAGAGGAAACGGATGAGATCGCAAGAAGCAAAAATGATGAGGAATGAGAGCAAGGGGAGAGCACGGCTGAGTGAGGGGGGCTGGTGTTCGGTGATGAAGCAAAGAAAATGAAGAAGCAAGAGAGAGAGAAGAAGAAGGATAAGAAGAAGAGAGTCCCCAAAGTTAATTCTCATCATCAAATTTTTAATCAATGTAATATATCAATTGATACAAGACAAGAACATTGAAGGGGAAGGGATGGTTCTGCCGAAGAAAGGAGAGAAGAGAGAGAAAGAGGGTGACTTTCTTGACAATTTCATCATCACTTCTCAATTAATTGGATAAGAAGACTTTCTTGGCAAATTCATCATTACAATCCAAATAATTGGACTCTAATAATATCCAAGGAAGTTTATAAAGTGACGAGGAGAGAGGGGGTAATGGCTGGTTGGACTTATCGTGAGAAGAGAGAGAGGCAAAAATGCTTTTGGCTTTGTCTTTCTTTAATTAAAATAATGGGGAAGATTATAATAAAGAAGTTATAATCAAAGACAAGAAGAAGAGTGGCGGTGGCAGAATCAACGTGAAGAAGGGGGTTAATGAATTCCAAAAGAAAATCAAATTTCACTTATAAATGGCCTCTTTCCCGAAATACCTCTAAAGTTTCTGAAAATTACGATATTGCCACCGAGTTGATAACAAGCTAATAGACAACATGAGCTAAAAATGTAAGGCGCCACCATCACTAGGCCCTTTAGATCACATGCCACATCAACAAAAATCATTTAAAGCTCATACACCTCAAAATCACAATTATCGCAAAACCGATAACTCACAGAAGAAATGTAATTAAATCATGAATTAATCACTCTAGGATTATTCTTCAATAGCTAAAGCGAAATAGCATAACCAAATGTTATTCTCTGCACATTAAAATAGATGAGCTAGAATCAGGATGTCACAAGGCGTATGGTCTGAGACTCCAGGTGCAAGGAAAGATGCCTCAGAGAAGGAGAAAATATTGCTCCAATGTTCGTTAACAAGGGCACGATCAATCTTCCTCTATTTACGGAGTTCCCCAGAAGATGCGAACCAAGTAAACCTGTGTCCAACATACCAAAGGTCATCCAAACCTGCCTGATCAAGGCAATCACCAAACTTGTTAAAAGCCGGGATCCAAGCATTTGAGCTGCCAACTCTATCCGAGTGAGTACGAATGGAATTGAAGTTCCCCGCCACCAGCCAAGGAACATTACTAAAAGAGGCACTAGACTGAATAAGGTCAGCCTAAAGAGCTCAGCTGGGAACCCAAAGAGTGTTCACCATAGATCACCGAAAAGATGCAAGACTTATTAATGGACAAAAGCGGCAGATTACCATGAATGACTTGATTAGAGGGGGCTATAATCATAAGTTCAATGAATCGGGTGTCCCAACCAACCCAAATCCTATCACGGGGCGATGATTCATAGTTGGACGTCCACTTCCAACCAGGTAAGAGCTCAGTTGAAATATCATCAAAAAGGGATATATTAACTTTCGTCTCAATAATACCAAGGCAAGAGATGTTATTAGATCTAACAATGGATCTAATTTCCGCTTGTTTGAGGGGGTCAACTAGACCCCTAATATTCCAAACTCCAAAAAACATATGTACAAAGATAGTATGTAGGGTTACCTCTTTTTCTTGCCAACCCGTTTCTTTAAGGATTTTGGGATGGCCTTCTTTTTTGTGGAAAGACTACTCTCAGAGACTATGGCAGATTGGGCAACCACTTGTTACTGAGTTGAGGGACTATGCACTAGAGTAATAGCTGTGATGCATCTTTGGAGCTGGCATCACTCTCCCTCTCATAAGAGGAGGGTCAATAGGAGAGAGGGGCACATCCTCATCACTACCTATCTCACTAGCAGCTTCATTCTCACTTTCCGAATCAGATGACGCCACAGAGGTGGCCTGGAGTGACCGATCCAGTTCCTTTCGATTTTGTATGGCCGTCTCCTCCAGATTTGATATCAAAAGCGATGCCACCTTGTCCATCTGAATGGGAATTGATGGAGGAGGGTCCTTGTGTTTCAAGTTACCCTTCTTTATTTGCACCTTCACCCATCCCTCTTCCGGTTGTTGAAGAGCCACTTCAGCACTAACAATGGAAGGAGCCTTATGGATCTCGGCAGAAACACTTTTGGTAGGCTCACATTTGTGGCAAAAAAATGCCACAAATTTCACATGCCTTTGGTCTCCATTCATATTCAACTTTGATAGGGTGCAAGGTACCATTAAGTATGACATCAATTGAATCAGCTAGAGGCTGAGTAGCCTTAATCTCAATATATAACTTGGCGAAAGAGATCTTTTTCATTTGTTCTGTCTGCAAATCAACATATAATGGTTTCCTAATGGCACTAGCCATTGTACTAATTCCGGAAGCAGACCAGAGGGCGTACGGGATCGACCTTAACCTGACCCATACAAGAAGAGCTTCATGTTGCCCTTGTTTAAGTTTCAGGCTCGGATGCCATTGTTGTAATATCATTGGTACCCTAAGAAGAGTAATAGGGCCCCCATCAATGATTCTTTGATGAAAGGAATCATCTGGAATGTGAAAGAAGAAGAATCCTTCATCATTGGCCATAACATCTACAACATATGGTCCCCACATCTTCTTAACCAACTCCTCGGTTAGTTTGAAGGGCAATTTCTTTCCCACATAGTATCAACCAGGCATTCCCTCCATTTCGAGTTGGCATCCTCAAAGATAGCATCAGAAATTTCTACCAAAGGTCTACCTTTTATATTAGAAGGAGGGACATAAGAGAGGTTATAACCTTTATCATCTATCCTTGTAATGGCAGCCCAGGATCACATTGCAGGTTTTGGCTCCCATCGTGGTCCCTTAGAGGAGGTCTTGGCTCTGCTCTGGTTACCTCCTTGTTGTCCTTCACCATTTAGATGGGGAGGTTGGGACGTTAAGGGTCTAATAGCAGTAATAGAAGACCCACCAACTTTTGGGGTTGCAGCATTACATGGTTGCTTTGAACGAGCTCGCCCTTTGCTCTGGCTTCGTTTACTAGTATGGGTGTTAACCTGTTCATAGGTTAACGGCATGCCCATACCCACATTTTGAGCAGCCAAATTGCTACCGTTAGGATCAACCTGAGCACTTGGGCAAACATCATTGCTAGTGCCCTCTATCCGGGACTCAAGGAGACGTTGTGAAAGCATCTCAATTTGGTTCTCTATTTTCTTAGCCACAACAGGCTTGGGAAGGGGAAATTCATTCACAAACATAGTAGAGGATTTTGTGGCATCTCACACCAAATCCATAAGAAAGGAGATACAGGTAACTAACCAAGGAATTCGAGTAACCTAGCAAAGGGGTCTTCCAAGGATGAAAGGCGACCTCTTGGGGCAAAGCACAAGTTCTGATTCCACACAAAAACCCAGAAACCACTGAAGAACAAAAGAAGGAATCTTTCCAGAGCATGGAATCCCAAATCTATTCCACAAGTCGCATCACTAAACAAGAAGAGAAATGTTCGATGGGATGATAAAGGCAATGGAGAAGATCCTTGGTTCCAAAAATCAGCCCCAAAAATCACCGAAATTGGACGGATCCAGTAGTTCCCAGCGGGTGAACAGTGATCGCGAAGCTCAAAAAACTCACAAGAGCTGCGAATCGAGAAACTGATTCTCAGGCCTCAAACTCCACAAGATGTGAAACCGTTTGGAGAGATGATATAGGAGGTAAGGAGGATCCTTGCCTCCAAAAATCAGCCCCAATGGATACCGGAAGTGGCTAGAATCAATGGATTTTCGCCGAGTGAACAATAGCCGTGAATTGCACAAACGAGAGCATTTCAAGCTGGGCGTATGGACAGTACGCGAGAGGGCTGGGCGCAAATGAAAAGTATGTGCTTTCGTAGTTGTTTTTTTTTTTTTAGTAAAGGTAAGAATATGTATTACTTTTCAAAACACCAAATACAATATAGCGCCTAAGACACCCACGACCCAAGTAGGACATAGAGATGTCCAAATGGAGTCAAAGGTGGCTCGGCAAGAACTATACAACTAGCCAACAAGGAGGCTAATGAAAACCAAAGGACCTATTACACCAAATTAAGAATCCATCCGAATCGCTTCGAAGATTGAAGGTGGGATTCCCCACTTCCTTTGGAATTTTCGATTCATAGGTGTATCTGCAATTCCCCCAATAGATATGGCTTTGTCCTTCACCACTTTGATAAGATGTTTGTGCATACTCGGGATGTAGATGCTCTTATTCCTAAAGATGGATTTATTCCTTTCAATCCAAATGATATGACATAGTGCACCAAAGGAAAATCTAGAAAGGCGGTGAACAAAGGAAGATCCACCGTGAGACTTTCATTGCCCACCTAATATGCTCTTGCCAAGGTCGGTTGCATCACGGAAGGTTGCATTTTGTTGCCCAAAATGAAGCCAGCCTACTAGTAAATGTGCATTCAAAGAAGAGGTGGTTGACCGAATCCGGTCTAGAACCACAAAAAGCGCACATGGCAGTGTCAATCCTACGGTTTTGTAAGAGGAGTACCTAGGTAGGCAGCCGGTTAAGACATATTAACCATAGGAGAAAGCCATGACGGGGGGCAATATGATGATCCCAGATGAATGAGTGCCAAGGGGCTGGTTGCCCTTTTCTCTTGATATGATTCCAAACTAGTGCTACCGAGAAAGAGTCAGATGGATATGGATTCCATATCAGTTTGTCCGGAGTATTATCCACAAACATTGGAGGTGATTCTGACCAGCTACGGATAGTGTCTAGTGTGGCTGAAGGTTGCTATATACCATCATAGAATTCCCGAACCGAGGTATCCCAGGGGATCTGCGACTGGTATATGTCCACATTGCTAAATATAAGGTAGAGAGGGCCTTTGTTATGCCACTAATCAAACCAAAAGGATACGGAGACACCATTTCCAATCTTCCACCGAAATAATGCTTGAGCGGAGGCTTGCATATCCAAAATTTTCTTCCATGTCCAAGAGTAAAATGTAGGTTTGGAAATAACCCAGAAGTTTGATTTTTTTTAAGAATGTTGAGTGTATCTATTTACACCATATGGATTCCTTATTAGAGAAGAGAAGCCATATGTGTTTGAGAGTCATGGCTCTATTGTATTCTACAAGTTGCCTTATCCTAAGCCCACCTTCTTCTTTGGGTAGACATACATAATTCCACGCTACCCTAGCTCCACCCATGCCTAAATCAGGACCTTTCCATAGAAATTGTCGCAAGATAGCCTCAATTCTATACAACACTAATTTAGGAATAGAGAAGATAGTAGCCCAATACACTTGAATGGAATGCAGGACTAATTTAATGAGTTGTAATCGACTGGCAAAGGACAGAAAGCGTTGAGTCCAGGATCGGGCTTGAGCAATGATAGAATCAATCAAGATTTTACAGTCCTCTTTATGTAGTCTAGACGAGATAATAGGCATGCCTAAGTAACGAAAGGGAGTGTACCATTTTGAAAGCCGAGGCAATGAAGTAATTGGCCATGCAAAATCGGAGTCCCTCCCAAAAGGAAGATATTGCTTTTCCTAGTATTCGATTTTAGGCAGACTAGTCAAAGAACAGATCAAGAGATTCCTTGATTAGTTCAATTGACCTCAAGTGAGCTTTCTGAAAATAAGAGCATATCATCCACAAAAAATAGGTGGGATATACGGGTTTTTTTGCAGCCCGAAAACCAATGGAAATCCGGATTGTCTGTTTTGGCCTTAAGAATTCCAGAGAGGACTTCCATGACCAAAATGAAAAGATATAGTGATAGCGGGTCATCTTGTCGAATACCTCGGCAACTAGCAAAGAAACCATGTAATTCCCCATTGATTGATACCGAGAATTTGGCTGTTGAAACACAAGCCATAACCAATTTGATGAAGAAATCCGGAAATTTAAAGGCCTTCAGAGCCTTTTCAATGAAATTCCAGTCGACATTGTCATAAGCTTTCTGAAAATCCACTTTGATGACACACTTAGGGAGGTAGGCCTCGTGATGAAAGTCCGCGAACAACTCTTATGTAATCATAATATTGTCACTAATTCTACGTCCTTTAACAAAAGCTGTTTGGGAAGGGCTGATCAAAGTTGGTAAGACATGTGCAATACGCCTAGCTAGGATTTTAGATATGCATTTGTATAGGGTATTGCAACATGCAATCAAACGAAAATCATTCATTGCCGAGGTGTTAGGGGACTTTGGCACTAAAGTTAAGATGATATTGTTTAACTCTTTAAGCATGCAACCGAACTCAAAAAAAATCTCTTACCGCCATGAGAATGGAGGGTCGAATGATCTCCCAAGAGGATTTGAAGAAATCAATGTTATACCCGTCCAGCCTAGAAGCTTTGCCTTTAGCAAGCGAAAATAGGGTAGATTGAATTTCCTCATCCAAAACCGGTTGTGCTAAGATGTTCCTCTGATTCTCTTCTAAGACCCTGCCAATGAAACCATTTATCTCCCAGACAAAGTGCCGAATAGAAGCAGAATTACCATTGAGTAGCTCCTGAAAGTGACCAATAATGTGGTTCCTAACCGCTTAAGGGTCAATTACTAAAACACCATCATTTATAGACACCAAGAGGATTCGATTTTGTAACCGCCTTTTGTTGACAAAATGGTGAAAGAATTTAGTATTCATGTCCCTTCCTTGAGCCATCGAATTCTGGATTTCTGTCTGAAGAAGGACTCCTCTTGTATTCTCAAAGCAAAAAAGTTTCGAATGTGTTCCACTTTGCTAGCAAGCAGGCTCTGATCAAAGGGATGAAGTTCCAAGGCTATCTGAATAGCAAAGAGGTCTGATTTGGCCTGTTCAGTCCTAGTGGAAATAGTTTAGAAGGAGCTTCTATTCAAGTGTTTCAACATTGTTTTGAACAATCTAAGTTTGCAACAAATCACATACATAGGTGTGCCCACTACATTAGTATTCCAAGCTTGAGCTACCAACTCCAAGAATTTTGGATGTGTAATCCAAAAGTTGAAAAACTTGAAAGGTTTCTTGGAACTATGCGGCGGTAAAATTTTAATCATCATGGGAGAATGATCAAAGAAACCTGGCGCAAGGAAGGTGGCTTTCGAGAAAGAAAAATGCTGATTCCATAGATCATTAATGAGCACTTGATCAATCTTGCGAAGTTTTCAATTATTATCGGAAGAGTGGGACCATGTGTACCTACATCCCACATATCGAAGATCCTCTAGACTCGCCTCGTTTAGGCAATCCCCAAATTCTTCAAAGGTCGGAATCCACAGAGTTTTACTACCCACTCTATCATCCGGGTCCCTGATGGCATTGAAATCTCCAGCAACAATCCATCGAATATCACACGAAGAAAGCCGAAGAAGATCAGCCCATAGCATACGCTGATTCACAAAGGTATGTTCTCCATATACAATTGTGAGAAGATAAGATTTTTGCATATTCAGAAGCCTTACCTGAGCATGTATTATTTGGGAAGACGAGAAAATAAGGCTCATCTCCATCTCATTCGGGTCCCAACCGAACCAAATTCTACCAAGGGGGAAAAATTCATAGTTGGAAATCCACCGCCAATTAGTGCATAAGCCTCTAGATATATCAGCAAAAAGAGAGGCTTTGGCTTTTGTTTCAATAATACCAATACAGGAGAGACGGTTTGTCCTAATAAAGGCCCGAATTTCTACTTGCCTAATGGGTTCTATTAGACCCCTAATATTCCATATTCCAAAAAATATATATAAAGGCAAAGGAGGTTATCTCTGAGATTTCCTTGGCCTTCTCCTTTTTGATTTCTTTTTCGAGGAGGACGGGCTGGGTGCCTTCACAGGACACATCGAGTTAGGTGTAGAATCGAGGGAGTGCTTATTAATCTCATCTGTGGCATTGGATGCCATAGTTCGTGATCGAGTATTAGGGGGGGATACAAAGGCTGGGTCCTCCTCCACCAGCTCTTCTGAACCACTAGTCTTCTCCAAAACTATCCTGGAGCTGGAAGAGTCTTCTGTGGATGACTGTGAGTTTTGAGAGGGATCCTCAACCTGCTGGTCAATTTATCCTGAAGGACACAGTGCTGAAGAATGGCTCGGGCCTGCCTTAGAGTTCTTGGAATGATTCATCTCACTATCTATCAGTGTAGGTTCCACAAAGGAATTCAGAACAGGAGGCAGGAGTTCTTCCTCCCCTAGGTTCGGGGCCAGCCGTGGGTCCTGCAGGTTGTAGCTAGACGGTTTGTTTGCAGAGGGAGATTTGCCTTTTTTCGGATGACTTGAGTCCAAGTGTCTGCTCCTTGAGGTCGAGCATTAGCATTCACTCTATATTCAGTATGTGCGGAGGCACGTTCAAATCCACTGGAGCCCAATTTATGGCAAAAAATGCCACAAGAAGAGCATACCAAAGGTTTCCATTCATATTCAATATTGATGGAATTCACTGCACTGTCCCAACGAAACTTCACTGCTTCCACTCGAGGCTTTGAGGCCTTAATTTCCATACATACCTGTGTATAAGAAATCCTGGTCATCTGTTCTGTTTGCACATCCACATATAGTGGTTTCGCCAATTGCACTCGCTATTCGTCCAATACCAGCCGGAGACCATAAAGAGAATGGGATATCTCTTAGCCTGACCCAAATCGGAAGAGTATCTAGAGTACCTTTCTTAAGCTTCAATTTCGAGTGCCATTGTTGGAGCATCATTGTGCTACTAAAGATGGAGACTGGTCTCATATCAATAATCTTCCTGCGAAACTCAACATTCGGAACTCGAAGAAGTAGAACCCATTTTCATGAAGTTTTACATCAGCCACTTGATCACCCCAAGATTTCTTAATGGCTTATTCAGTTAACTTGAATGGAATTTTCTTCCCGATATAGTGCCCAACAATACATTCTAGCCAAAGTGGATTCTCATCAGCAACTACCTCTGGTGTAATGTCCACAATCACTTCACCATCCTCTACCAGCGGTGGAACATAAGCTAGGTTATATCATTTAGTCAATACCTTCGCCACATTTGCCCACGTTCTAGATACTAGAGCAAGGGTGGGTTGATCTTGGGGACGACTAGTGTTCTATCCCGCCACATTTAATTTCCCATCTGAATTTGGCCTAGGAACAGAACGAACAAAAGGTCCTACATTGTGGGCACGCCTAAGAGAAAGAGAATGGCTCTTATACTTCGGTCGGCCCTTACTTCAGCTACGACTAGAATTACCTTTCGGAAAACCCTGGGGCCAGTAGGGGGTTCCACCTCTTGGACAAGAGAGGTAGATTTTCCTTTAGGCTTTACTGGCTTAATGGTTTTGCTGGGACCATCTATCTCCGGATGAGACTCAAGAACAAGGGAGGGACTAGGTGAGGGGTTCCTTGTAACCTCCTCCATAGGGTCGAAAATTAGTAGGCTACCATACCAATTTCACCAACCAGTCAATCCAATACAGCAACATATAGACTGGATCAGGGAATGGCAACAGTAGGTCTCCAACTAACCAATAAATGCGGCCACCAAAATCACAAGATCCAGCCCCCACCACAGAATAAAGGATACCGAGGAGAGAGTACCTTCAGGAGGGAATGGTGACCTTCAGGAGGATAACCCAGCATAAGGAGCACTCAGCGCGGCCGGATTTCTCAAAAAGGATCGCACCAGGTGAGCGATTTCATATCTGATGGCCCAGCCTCTGCGTTGGGAGAAAAGAGGAGCCCTTTAGAGGGGAGAAAGAGGAGAGTCCAGGGGACTTTGCCTCTAAAAATCAGCTCCAATTACCATCAAAAACTACCGGAATCAGCAAACCACCGTCGGGTGAACAGTACCTGCGAGAATTCCAGAAGAGAGCATTTCAGCCCGCGTGAATAGTACGCAAGATGGTGGAAATGAAAAGTGTGTGCTTTCACAGTTTTTTTTTTATATAACTCAGGGAACCCCCGCACGGCCGACAGCTAGAGAGTAAATCCTGGGGGCGACACGTGCTAGCCACCATACACGTGCCATCGGTTAAGTCACCCCTACGGTGCCCGGGATTCGAACACTCAACATTTTGCGAGAGGAAGAGTGCGCGCTCCAGCAGCACCACCTAGGCGAGTGGTGTGCTTTCACAGTTGTTTTTTTTTTGTAAGGTAAGCATATGTATTACTTTTCAAAACACCAAATACAACCTAAGCCTAAACCAACTCCTAACCTCATTAGGGCAAAATATTGTCCAGACAAAGTCAAAAAAAGGTTAAGCAGGAACTATACAACAAGCCACATGCCGGCTAAAAAACAAGCAAAAGAAAGAAATAGAAAAACTAGGGCGGCCGAACCAAACCGAAGCTTTGAGGAGAAAAGCCCATAACCCCGATAACCGCTCTAAAGAACACCAGAACAGCCAGAACCTGTACTAATCAAAGATAGAAGGGGGAAGGTCCCACTTTCTCTGAAGAATGCGGTTCCTATAAGTATCCTCAACTCTCCCCATGGAAATAGCTTTGTCCTTCACTACTTTGATAAGATGCTTACGCATGCCAGGGATGAAGACGCTCTTGTTCCTGAAGATGGCGTTGTTCCTTTCGGTCCAAATAATGTGACATAGTGCACCAAGGGAAAATCTAGCTATGCGGTGGGCAAATGAGGATCCTCCACAAACTTTCATCGCCTAAATAATATATTCTTGCCAGGGACAGTTGGCGCCAAGGTAGGCTGCATTTTGTCGCCCAAAGAGAAGCCAATCTACTATTAGAAGTGCATTCAAAGAAGAGGTGGTTGATTGAGTCTGGTCTAGACCCACAAAAGGTGCACAATGCATCGACAATCTTGTGATTTTGTAACAGGAATACCTGAGTGGGTAGCCGGTTAAGAGATATTAACCATAGGAGAAAGGCATGACGGGGAGCTATATGTCGATCCCAAATGAAGGAATGCCAAGGGGGTTGGATGCGATTTCCTTCGGATATGATTCCAAGCACGAGTAACAGAAAAGGATTTAGATAGATGAGGTGTCCAGACGAAGTTATCCATCGAACTATCCATAACAGACGGAGGGGCATCCATCCAGCTCATAATAGTGGCAAGAGTGTTAGAAGGTTGCCAGGATCCTTCATAGAAAGACCATACTGTAGTCTCCTGAGAAATGCGCGACTAATAAATCTCCACATTACTAAAGAGCAGGTAAAGCGGGCCCCTACTGTGCCACCAGTCAAACCAGAATGAAACGGAGCGCCCATTTCCAATCTTTCACCTGAACATAGTTTGAGCAGAGACACGCATATCAAGGATTTTCTTCCATGTCCAAGAGCAGAAAGTAGGTTTGGACACAACCCAAAAGTTTGCCTTCTTTAAAAAGGTAGAGTGTACCCATTTACACCACAAAGATTCTTTATTAGTAAAGAGAAGCCAAATGTGTTTTAAAGTCATAGCATTATTGTAGTCCACAAGTCTCCGGATGCCTAGGCCACCTTCCTCTTTGGGTAAGCAAACAGCATTCTACGCTACCTTAGCTCCACCAACTCCAAGGTCAAGGCCTTTCCAGAGGAACTGTCGCAAAGTAGCCTCGATACTATTTAAAACTGATTTGGGTAAAGAAAAGATAATGGCCCAGTATACTTGAATTGAATGTAAGACCGACTTGATAAGCTGTAAGCGACCAGCAAAAGAAAGAAAGCGTTGGGACCGAGAGCGAGCACGATCAGTAATGGAATCAACCAAAGCTTTACAATCCTCCTTACGCAGTCTAGTTGAGATAATAGGCACACCTAGGTATCGGAATGGCAGTGTACCCTGCTAAAACCCGAGGCATTGGATTAGCTGGTCATGCAACGTCTGGGTCCCTCCCGAGATAAAGATATTACTTTTCTCATAATTCGATTTTAATCCGGACCAATCAGAAAACAAAAGGAGAGAATCCTTTATTAATTCAACTGAACTCAAGTGGGCTTCTGAAAACAGCAGTACATCATCCGTAAAGAAGAGATGCGATAGCCAGATCTGTTTGCAGCGCCAATACCAGTGGAAATCCGGCATATCAGTTTTAGCCTTTAGAATGCCCGAGAAGACCTCCATAATTAGAATAAAAAGGTACGGCAATAAAGGGCCTCCTTGGCGAATACCCCTAGAGCTCCCAAAATAGCCATGCAATTTCCCATTAATAGAGACCGAGAATTTTGCTGTCGACACACAAGCCATCACCAGCTTAACAAAGGAAGCAGGAAAGTTGAAAGCCATTAAAGCCTTTTCTAAAAAGCTCCAGTCCATAGTGTCATAGGCTTTTTGGAAATCCACTTTAATAGCACACTTGGGAAGGTAGGCCCAGTGGTGAAAATCAGCAAATAACTCTTAAGCTATCAAGATATTGTCGTTGATCCTGCGTCCTTTAACAAACGCCATTTGGGCCGGTCCAATCAGGGTTGGAAGGACCCGCGCTAACCGCCTAGCCAAGATTTTGGAGATGCACTTATATAAAGTATTGCAGCAAGCAATAGGACGGAAATCCGACATAGCTGAAGCGTTTGGGGATTTCAGAACTAGAGTAAGAATGATGTTGTTGATCTCTTTAAGCATGCATCCTGACTCAAAGAAGTCTCTTATCGTCGCAAGAGTAGAGGGTCCAATGATCTCCCAGCTAGTTTTGAAAAAATCAACATTATAACCATCCGGTCCTGGGGCTTTACCTTTAGCGAGCGAAAAATGTGTGAACCGGATTTCCTCATCTGAAACCGGATGCGCCAATATGTTCCTCTGATTCTCATCAAGCACCCGACCAAGGAAAACACCTATCTCGCTAACAGAGGGCCAAGTAGAAGCAGAAGCACCGTTAAGTATTCCCTGGAAGTGATTAACAATATGAGACTTGACCGCTTGAGGATTAGTAAGTAAAGACCCATCATCTGTTAAAACCGAGAGGATTTGATTTTGTACACGTCTTTTGTTGACAAAATGGTGAAAAAAATTCGTGTTTAGATCTCCTTCCTAGAGCCATCGGATACGGGATTTCTTCCTAAAGAAGTGTGCTTTCACAGTTGTTTTTTTTTTGGTAAGGTAAGCATATGTATTACTTTTCAAACACCAAATACAACCTAATCCTAAACCAACTCTTGACCTAATGAGGACATAATTGTCCAAAGAAGGTCAAATAAGGTTCAGGAAGAACTATACAACAAGCCAAAGTCGGCTAAGAACAAACAAAAGAAAGAAACAGAAAAATAGAGGCAGCCAACCCAAACCGAAGCTTGGAGGTGAAAAGCCCAAAACTCCAGAGGACTGCCCAAGGGACACCGGAACAACCAGAGCCTACACTAATCAAAGATAGAAGGGGGAAGGTCCCACTTTCTCTGAAGAATGCGGTTCCTATAAGTATCCTCAACTCTCCCCATGGAAATAGCTTTGTCCTTCACTACTTTGATAAGATGCTTACGCATGCCAGGGATGAAGACGCTCTTGTTCCTGAAGATGGCGTTGTTCCTTTCGGTCCAAATAATGTGACATAGTGCACCAAGGGAAAATCTAGCTATGCGGTGGGCAAATGAGGATCCTCCACAAACTTTCATCGCCTAAATAATATATTCTTGCCAGGGACAGTTGCGCCAAGGTAGGCTGCATTTTGTCGCCCAAAGAGAAGCCAATCTACTATTAGAAGTGCATTCAAAGAAGAGGTGGTTGATTGAGTCTGGTCTAGACCCACAAAAGGTGCACAATGCATCGACAATCTTGTGATTTTGTAACAGGAATACCTGAGTGGGTAGCCGGTTAAGAGATATTAACCATAGGAGAAAGGCATGACGGGGAGCTATATGTCGATCCCAAATGAAGGAATGCCAAGGGGTTGGATGCGATTTCCTTCGGATATGATTCCAAGCACGAGTAACAGAAAAGGATTTAGATAGATGAGGTGTCCAGACGAAGTTATCCATCGAACTATCCATAACAGACGGAGGGGCATCCATCCAGCTCATAATAGTGGCAAGAGTGTTAGAAGGTTGCCAGGATCCTTCATAGAAAGACCATACTGTAGTCTCCTGAGAAATGCGCGACTAATAAATCTCCACATTACTAAAGAGCAGGTAAAGCGGGCCCCTACTGTGCCACCAGTCAAACCAGAATGAAACGGAGCGCCCATTTCCAATCTTTCACCTGAACATAGTTTGAGCAGAGACACGCATATCAAGGATTTTCTTCCATGTCCAAGAGCAGAAAGTAGGTTTGGACACAACCTAAAAGTTTACCTTCTTTAAAAAGGTAGAGTGTACCCATTTACACCACAAAGATTCTTTATTAGTAAAGAGAAGCCAAATGTGTTTTAAAGTCATAGCATTATTGTAGTCCACAAGTCTCCCAGGATGCCTAGGCCACCTTCCTCTTTGGGTAAGCAAACAGCATTCCATGCTACCTTAGCTCCACCAACTCCAAGGTCAGGGCCTTTCAAAAGGAAATACCGCAAAGTAGCCTCGATACTATATAATACTGATTTGGGTAAAGAAAAGATAGTGGCCCAAAGATACTTGAATGGAATGCAAGACCGACTTGATAAGTCTGTAGGCGACCAGCAAAGGAAAGAAAGCGTTGGGACCAAGAGCAAGCACGGGCAGGCTAATCGAATCAACCAAAGTTTTACAATCCTCCTTACGCAGTCTAGTTGAGATAATAGGCACACCTAGGTATCGGAATGGCAGTGTACCCTGCTAAAACCCGAGGCATTGGATTAGCTGGTCATGCAACGTCTGGGTCCCTCCCGAGATAAAGATATTACTTTTCTCATAATTCGATTTTAATCCGGACCAATCAGAAAACAAAAGGAGAGAATCCTTTATTAATTCAACTGAACTCAAGTGGGCTTCTGAAAACAGCAGTACATCATCCGTAAAGAAGAGATGCGATAGCCAGATCTGTTTGCAGCGCCAATACCAGTGGAAATCCGGCATATCAGTTTTAGCCTTTAGAATGCCCGAGAAGACCTCCATAATTAGAATAAAAAGGTACGGCAATAAAGGGCCTCCTTGGCGAATACCCCTAGAGCTCCCAAAATAGCCATGCAATTTCCCATTAATAGAGACCGAGAATTTTGCTGTCGACACACAAGCCATCACCAGCTTAACAAAGGAAGCAGGAAAGTTGAAAGCCATTAAAGCCTTTTCTAAAAAGCTCCAGTCCATAGTGTCATAGGCTTTTTGGAAATCCACTTTAATAGCACACTTGGGAAGGTAGGCCCAGTGGTGAAAATCAGCAAATAACTCTTAAGCTATCAAGATATTGTCGTTGATCCTGCGTCCTTTAACAAACGCCATTTGGGCCGGTCCAATCAGGGTTGGAAGGACCCGCGCTAACCGCCTAGCCAAGATTTTGGAGATGCACTTATATAAAGTATTGCAGCAAGCAATAGGACGGAAATCCGACATAGCTGAAGCGTTTGGGGATTTCAGAACTAGAGTAAGAATGATGTTGTTGATCTCTTTAAGCATGCATCCTGACTCAAAGAAGTCTCTTATCGTCGCAAGAGTAGAGGGTCCAATGATCTCCCAGCTAGTTTTGAAAAAATCAACATTATAACCATCCGGTCCTGGGGCTTTACCTTTAGCGAGCGAAAAATGTGTGAACCGGATTTCCTCATCTGAAACCGGATGCGCCAATATGTTCCTCTGATTCTCATCAAGCACCCGACCAAGGAAAACACCTATCTCGCTAACAGAGGGCCAAGTAGAAGCAGAAGCACCGTTAAGTATTCCCTGGAAGTGATTAACAATATGAGACTTGACCGCTTGAGGATTAGTAAGTAAAGACCCATCATCTGTTAAAACCGAGAGGATTTGATTTTGTACACGTCTTTTGTTGACAAAATGGTGAAAAAAATTCGTGTTTAGATCTCCTTCCTAGAGCCATCGGATACGGGATTTCTTCCTAAAGAAGTGTGCTTTCACAGTTGTTTTTTTTTTGGTAAGGTAAGCATATGTATTACTTTTCAAACACCAAATACAACCTAATCCTAAACCAACTCTTGACCTAATGAGGACATAATTGTCCAAAGAAGGTCAAATAAGGTTCAGGAAGAACTATACAACAAGCCAAAGTCGGCTAAGAACAAACAAAAGAAAGAAACAGAAAAATAGAGGCAGCCAACCCAAACCGAAGCTTGGAGGTGAAAAGCCCAAAACTCCAGAGGACTGCCCAAGGGACACCGGAACAACCAGAGCCTACACTAATCAAAGATAGAAGGGGGAAGGTCCCACTTTCTCTGAAGAATGCGGTTCCTATAAGTATCCTCAACTCTCCCCATGGAAATAGCTTTGTCCTTCACTACTTTGATAAGATGCTTACGCATGCCAGGGATGAAGACGCTCTTGTTCCTGAAGATGGCGTTGTTCCTTTCGGTCCAAATAATGTGACATAGTGCACCAAGGGAAAATCTAGCTATGCGGTGGGCAAATGAGGATCCTCCACAAACTTTCATCGCCTAAATAATATATTCTTGCCAGGGACAGTTGCGCCAAGGTAGGCTGCATTTTGTCGCCCAAAGAGAAGCCAATCTACTATTAGAAGTGCATTCAAAGAAGAGGTGGTTGATTGAGTCTGGTCTAGACCCACAAAAGGTGCACAATGCATCGACAATCTTGTGATTTTGTAACAGGAATACCTGAGTGGGTAGCCGGTTAAGAGATATTAACCATAGGAGAAAGGCATGACGGGGAGCTATATGTCGATCCCAAATGAAGGAATGCCAAGGGGTTGGATGCGATTTCCTTCGGATATGATTCCAAGCACGAGTAACAGAAAAGGATTTAGATAGATGAGGTGTCCAGACGAAGTTATCCATCGAACTATCCATAACAGACGGAGGGGCATCCATCCAGCTCATAATAGTGGCAAGAGTGTTAGAAGGTTGCCAGGATCCTTCATAGAAAGACCATACTGTAGTCTCCTGAGAAATGCGCGACTAATAAATCTCCACATTACTAAAGAGCAGGTAAAGCGGGCCCCTACTGTGCCACCAGTCAAACCAGAATGAAACGGAGCGCCCATTTCCAATCTTTCACCTGAACATAGTTTGAGCAGAGACACGCATATCAAGGATTTTCTTCCATGTCCAAGAGCAGAAAGTAGGTTTGGACACAACCCAAAAGTTTGCCTTCTTTAAAAAGGTAGAGTGTACCCATTTACACCACAAAGATTCTTTATTAGTAAAGAGAAGCCAAATGTGTTTTAAAGTCATAGCATTATTGTAGTCCACAAGTCTCCGGATGCCTAGGCCACCTTCCTCTTTGGGTAAGCAAACAGCATTCCATGCTACCTTAGCTCCACCAACTCCAAGGTCAGGGCCTTTCAAAAGGAAATACCGCAAAGTAGCCTCGATACTATATAATACTGATTTGGGTAAAGAAAAGATAGTGGCCCAGTATACTTGAATGGAATGCAAGACCGACTTGATAAGCTGTAGGCGACCAGCAAAGGAAAGAAAGCGTTGGGACCAAGAGCAAGCACGGGCAGTAATCGAATCAACCAAAGTTTTACAATCCTCCTTACGCAGTCTAGTTGAGATAATAGGCACACCTAGGTACCGAAATGGCAGTGTACCCTGCTGAAACCCGAGGCATTGGATTAGCTGGTCATGCAACAACTGGGTCCCTCGCGAGAGAAAGATATTACTTTTTGCAGAATTCGGTTTTAATCCGGACCAATCAGAAAACAAAAGGAGAGAATCCTTTATTAATTCAACTGAACTCAAGTGGGCTTCTGAAAACAGCAGTACATCATCCGTAAAGAAGAGATGCGATAGCCAGATCTGTTTGCAGCGCCAATACCAGTGGAAATCCGGCATATCAGTTTTAGCCTTTAGAATGCCCGAGAAGACCTCCATAATTAGAATAAAAAGGTACGGCAATAAAGGGCCTCCTTGGCGAATACCCCTAGAGCTCCCAAAATAGCCATGCAATTTCCCATTAATAGAGACCGAGAATTTTGCTGTCGACACACAAGCCATCACCAGCTTAACAAAGGAAGCAGGAAAGTTGAAAGCCATTAAAGCCTTTTCTAAAAAGCTCCAGTCCATAGTGTCATAGGCTTTTTGGAAATCCACTTTAATAGCACACTTGGGAAGGTAGGCCCAGTGGTGAAAATCAGCAAATAACTCTTAAGCTATCAAGATATTGTCGTTGATCCTGCGTCCTTTAACAAACGCCATTTGGGCCGGTCCAATCAGGGTTGGAAGGACCCGCGCTAACCGCCTAGCCAAGATTTTGGAGATGCACTTATATAAAGTATTGCAGCAAGCAATAGGACGGAAATCCGACATAGCTGAAGCGTTTGGGGATTTCAGAACTAGAGTAAGAATGATGTTGTTGATCTCTTTAAGCATGCATCCTGACTCAAAGAAGTCTCTTATCGTCGCAAGAGTAGAGGGTCCAATGATCTCCCAGCTAGTTTTGAAAAAATCAACATTATAACCATCCGGTCCTGGGGCTTTACCTTTAGCGAGCGAAAAATGTGTGAACCGGATTTCCTCATCTGAAACCGGATGCGCCAATATGTTCCTCTGATTCTCATCAAGCACCCGACCAAGGAAAACACCTATCTCGCTAACAGAGGGCCAAGTAGAAGCAGAAGCACCGTTAAGTATTCCCTGGAAGTGATTAACAATATGAGACTTGACCGCTTGAGGATTAGTAAGTAAAGACCCATCATCTGTTAAAACCGAGAGGATTTGATTTTGTACACGTCTTTTGTTGACAAAATGGTGAAAAAAATTCGTGTTTAGATCTCCTTCCTAGAGCCATCGGATACGGGATTTCTTCCTAAAGAAGTGTGCTTTCACAGTTGTTTTTTTTTTGGTAAGGTAAGCATATGTATTACTTTTCAAACACCAAATACAACCTAATCCTAAACCAACTCTTGACCTAATGAGGACATAATTGTCCAAAGAAGGTCAAATAAGGTTCAGGAAGAACTATACAACAAGCCAAAGTCGGCTAAGAACAAACAAAAGAAAGAAACAGAAAAATAGAGGCAGCCAACCCAAACCGAAGCTTGGAGGTGAAAAGCCCAAAACTCCAGAGGACTGCCCAAGGGACACCGGAACAACCAGAGCCTACACTAATCAAAGATAGAAGGGGGAAGGTCCCACTTTCTCTGAAGAATGCGGTTCCTATATGTATCCTCAATTCTCCCCATGGAAGTAGCTTTGTCCTTCACGACTTTAATAAGGTGCTTACGCATGCCAGGGATGAAGACGCTCTTGTTCCTGAAGATAGCATTGTTCCTTTCGGTCCAAATAATGTGACAAAGTGCACCGAAGGAAAATCTAAATATGCGGTGGGCAAACGAGGATCCTCCGTAAACTTTCATGGCCCAAGTAATATGCTCTTTCCAGGGACGGTTGCGCCAAGGTAGGCTGCATTTTGTTGCCCAAAGAGAGGCCAATCTACTGGTAGAAGTGCATTCAAAGAAGAGGTGGTTGATTGAGTCTGGTCTAGAACCACAAAAGGCGTACAAAGCATCGATAATCCTGTGGTTATGTAACAGGAATACCTGAGTAGGTAGCTGGTTAAGAGATATTAGCCATAGGAGAAAGGCATGCTGGGGAGCTATGTGTCGATCCCAAATGAAGGAATGCCAAGGGGTTGGATGCCATTTCCTTCGGATATGATTCCAAGCCAGAGTAACAGAGAAGGATTTAGATGGATAAGGTGTCCAGACAAAGTTGTCCATCGAACTATCCATAAAAAGTGGAGGGGCATCCATCCAGCTCATAATAGTGACCAGGGTGTTAGAAGGTTGCCAGGAGCTTTCATAGAAAGACCGTACTGTAGTCTCCTGAGGAATGCGCGATTGATAAATCTCCACATTATTGAATAAGAGGTATAGCGGCCCCCTACTGTGCCACCAATCAAACTAGAATGAGACGGAGCGTCCATTTCCAATCGTCCACCGAAACATAGTTTGGGCAGAGAGGATTTTCTTCCATGTCTAAAAGCAGAAAGTAGATTTGAACACAACCCAAAAGTTAGCCTTCTTTAAAAAGGTAGAGTGTACCCATTTACACCACAATGATTCTTTGTCAGTAAAAAGAAGCCAAATGTGCTTTAAAGTCATAGCATTATTGTACTCCACAAGTCTCTGGATGCCTAAGCCACCTTCCTCTTTGGGTAAGCAAATAGCATTCCACGCTACCTTAGCTTCACCAACTCCAAGGTCAGGACCTTTCCACAGGAATTGCCGCAGAATAGCCTCGATACTATGCAATACTGTTTTGGGTAAAGAAAAGACAGTGGCCCAGTACACTTGAATGGAATGCAAGACCGACTTTATAAGCTGTAGGTGACCATTGTGCTTTCACGGTTGTATTTTTTTTGGTAAAGGTAAGGATATGTATAACTTTCAAGACACCAAATACAAACTAAAGCACCGACCAAAATGCTTTCACAATTGTTTTTTTTTTGGTAAAGGTAAGTAACTTTTCACAACACCAAATACAAACAAAAGCACCGACCAAAACTTTAACCTGTTAGGACATAGGACTGTCCAACGAGGGTCAAGGAAGGTCCTGCAAGAACTATACAAGAAACCGAAAAGCAAAGAAAAGCAGAGAACCTGAATTACAAACCAGTCCTATCCACCTCAAAGATGGAAGGTGGAAGTCCCCACTTTCTTTGGAAAATACAGTTCCTAGGAGTATCCTGTACTCTTCCCATAGAGATGGATGGTTTTGTCTTTCACAACCTTAATAAGGTGCTTGAGCATACCCGGGAGTTAGACGGTCTTGTTCCTGAAAATAGCATTGTTCCTTTCAGTCCAGATAATGTGAACTAAAGCTCCAAAGGAGAATCGGGAAAGGCAGTTTGTGAAAGAGGGACCACTGCAAACTTTCTTAGCCCCTAAGATATGATCAAGCCACGGATGGTTGCGTTAAGGGAGGTTGCATTTGGTAGCCCAAAAAGAGGCCAGCCTATTTGTAGATGGGCACTCAAAAAAGAGGTGGTTGATCGAGTCCGGTCTGATACCGCAGAAAGCACATAAGGCGGTGTCAATCATATGGTTTTGGAGAAGGAGGACCTTGGTAAGCAGCCGGTTGAGGGATACAAACCACAAGAGGAAAGCGTGCCGTGGTGCAATATGATAGTCCCATATAAAGGAGTGCCAAGGGACTGGGTTGCCTCTCCTTCTAAATTGGTTCCAAGCTGAAGCAACCGAAAGGAGTTTGAAGGAGGTGGAGTCCAGATCATTTTGTCCAAAATATCATCCACAAAGGAAGGAGGTGGCTCAGTCCAGCTCAAGATAGTTTCTAGAGCGGATGAGGGTTACTAAGTGCTATCATAGAACTTCCGAACTGAAGTATCCCTGGGGATCCGCGACTGGTATATGTCAACATTACTAAAAATGAGGAATAGAGGACCTCTGTTGTGCCACCAGTCAAATCAAAATGAGATAGAGTGACCATTGCCTATCTTCCATCGAAAGAGGGCTTGGGCTGAAGTACGCCAAGTCAAGGATCTTCTTCCAAGTCCAGAAACAAAAAGTAGGCTTGGAAGCCACCTAGAAATTAGATTTTAAGAATGTTGAATGAATCCATTTACACCACATGGATTCCTTATTAGAGAAAAGGATCCATATGTATTTTAGCATCATAGCTTTGTTATATTCAACAAGTCGTCGAATACCGAGGCCACCTTTTTCTTTGGGAAGACAAACATTATTCCAGTCAACCTTTGCTCCCCTAATGCCAAGATCAGGACCCTTCCAGAGGAACTGTCTCAAAATGGTCTCAATACTATATAAGACAGATTTCGGGAGGGAGAATATAGCCGCCCAGTACACTTGTATGGAATGTAGGACAGATTTGATGAGTTGAAGTCTGCCTGCAAATGATAGGAACCGTTGAGTCCAAGAGCGAGCCCTAGTTGTGATTAAGTCGATTAAGATCTTGCAATCCTCTTTACAAAGTCCGGTCGATATGATGGGCACCCCTAGATAACGAAAAGGGAGTGAGCCCAATTGAAAACCAAAGCATTGCAGCAATTGGTCATGCAGGGCCGTCGTCCCTCCCGAGAGGAATAAGTCGCTTTTGTTGCAGTTAGGTCGTACCCCAAACCAACTAGAGAAAAGATCAAGAGAAGCCTTGATTATTTCAGCCGACTCTATGTGGGCTTCAGAAAAAAGTAGAACATCATCCGCAAAAAAGAGATGGGATATACGGGTCTTCTTGTAGCGCCAATACCAATGAAAGTCTGGAGAATTTGTCTTTGAGTGAAGAATCCCGGAAAGGACTTCCATAATCAGGATGAATAGATACGGTGAAAGCGGATCCCCTTGCCGTATGCCTCGGCTACTAGGAAAGAAACCATGTAGTTCCCCATTTATAGAAATGGAGAACTTAGTTGTCGTTACACAGGTCATTATTAGTTTGACAAAAAAATTCGGGAATTTGAAGGCCTTAAGTGTCTTCTCAATGAAAGTCCAGTCGACAGTGTCATAGGCTTTTTGGAAGTCCACTTTGATGGCGCATTTCGGACGGTAAGCCTCGTGGTGGAAGTCCACGAACAATTCTTGAGCGATCATGATATTATCACTGATTCTGCGACCTTTGACGAAAGCCGTCTGGGACGGACTGATTAAGGCTGGTAGAACATGTGCAATACGCCTCGTCAAGATTTTAGAAATGCATTTATAAAGAGTGTTACAGCATGCAATTGGCCGAAAGTCGGACATGGTCGATGCGTTAGGAGTTTTCGGAACTAAAGTAAGGATGGTAGTATTTAACTCCTTAAGCATGTGTCCAGTCTCAAAAAATTCTCTGATTGCCTTGAGAATGGAGGTCCCAATGACTTCCCAAGAGGATTTGAAGAAGTCAACATTATAGCCATCCGGTCCGGGAGCTTTGCCTCTAGCCAACGAAAATAGAGTATCCTGGATTTCCCCATCAGAGACCGGTTATACTAGGAAGTTCCGTTGGTTTTCATCAAGGACTTGTCCGATGAAATTACCTATCTCGGAGACAGCTGGCTAGATAGATATAGAATCACCATTGAGTAGCTCATGAAAGTGGGAAATAATGTGATTCTTGACCTCTATCGGGTCAGAAAGTAGGTTACCATCACTTGTGGACACAGAGAGAATATGATTCTGTAAGCACCTCTTATTGACAAAGTGATGGAAAAATTTGGTGTTTAGGTCCCCCTTCTTTAAGCCAACGAATCCGAGATTTCTGCCTAAAGAATGATTCCTCCTGAAGCCTCAGAGTTGAGAAGGACCGGAGATGCTCCGCTTCACTATCTAGCAAGTGCCTATAATTGGAGAGTCCCAAGCTTGGGCTACTAGTTCCAGGAAGTTAGGATGGGTAGCCCAGTAGTTGAAGAACTTAAAAGATTTCTTGGAGCGTTGTGGCGAGAGGATTTTAATCACCATTGGGGAGTGATCTGATATACCAGGCACAAGGAAGGAAGCTTCCAAGAGGGAGAAATGCTGGGTCCAAAGGTTGATGAGGACCCGGTCAATCTTACAGAGTTTCCTATTAGTGCCGGAAGAGTGAGACCATGTAAATCTGCATCCCACATATTCGAGATCCTCAAGTCCGGCTTGGTTAAGACAGTCTCCAAACTCTTCAAAGACTGGAATCCACGGGGTTGTACTACCCAGTCTATCCTGCGGCTCCTTGATAGCATTAAAATCCCCTGCAACAATCCAAGGTAAGTCGCAGGAAGATAATCGAATGAGGTCAGCCCAAAGCGGATGCCGATGAACAAAAGTGTGTTCCCCGTATACAATAGAGAGCAAACAGGATTTGTGCAAATTAAGAAGCCTGAGCTCCAAATGGATCAGTTGACCAGAAGTGTAAAGCGAGCTCATCTCTAGTACACTCGGATCCCAATCGAACCAAATTTGACCTAGGGGAGAGAAATTGTAGTTGGAAACCCATCTCCAACTATTACATAATCCCCTAGAAATATCAGCAAAAAATGGGGCTTTAACTTTAGTCTCAATAATACTAATGCAAGAGAGCCGATTATTCCTTATAAAGGTCCGGATTTCGGCTTGACGGAGGGGGTCTATTAGTCCCCTAATATTCCAAATACCAAAAAACATAGGGAGGAAAGAAAATTATCTTTGAGATTTCCTTGACCTCCTCCTCTTTTCTTTCTTCTTCGAGGAGGAAGGGTCGGGAGTTGTACCAAGGCAGCTCATGTTAGGGATAGGCCCCAGGGAGGCTTTGGAGGGATCCTCGACGGTATAAGATGCCAAAGTTCTAGACCGGGTATTTAGGGGAGATATAAGAGTAGGTTCCACCACCATTTGCTCATCGGAGTCGCTATTCTCCTCCCCAACGTGTGATCCAGAAGAATCTTCGGAGGAAGAATGGGAATTGATAATAAAGTCCTCAAGTTGCTGGTTAAAGCGTCCTGTAGGATCATGTACAGCAGAAAGGACCGTTTCAGAATTTGGGTCCTTCAGGAGATTCAGTTCAGGCCTTAGTCGCTCTTGATCCTGTGTGGGGTTCAACGCAAAAGGCAAAAGAACCTTACCCCCTGAATAAGTGTGCAAGGGAAGGTCGGTTGCAGATCTGGACAGCCCAGCGTTGGAGCTCTGTGGACAGTTCTGAGCATGCCTTAACAGGTCGTGAGCATTGGAAGGGTCATGAGCAGAAGGCTGAGGAGCCCCCCCTGTGTTCACGTCTAGAGGAAGGACAGATGCAGTTCTAGTCAAATCAGCATTGGCTGTTGTTGAAAGGGGCATTGACGGGCCAGGAGCAGGGGTTGGGGCGCGAACAGACAGCGGGAGGGACTCCTCCCCTGGATTCACCTCTAAGGAGATGGAAGGTGCAGATCTGGTCTGATCTGCAGCTTTGTTCACCTGGCCTTTGCCTTTTTTCCGGTTGACTTGGGTCCATACTTCAGCTACACAAGGCTGTAGGGAGGTCTCAGGTCTTGCCTTAGCTTGGGGTTGGAGTGTTGTCTCGGTTCTTTCCACAGAATGTCCTGATGCACACTCAAACCTAGCAGAACCAGATTTGTGTCCAAATAAACCACAAGAAGGGCATACCATAGGTTTCCATTTATATTCCACGTGGACCAGATTAACTTCGCCATCCCAACGAACCTTGACAGTTTCCAATCGGGGTTTTGCAGCTTGGATTTCCACACAAACTCTCGCGTACGAGATTCTAGTCATATGCTTGGTTTGGGTGTCCACATAAAGTGGCTTTCCGATGGCACTTGCAATCCTCTCTATGCCAGCTGGTGACCACAAAGAGAATGGAATTTCTCGCAACCTAACCCAAACCGGGAGGGAGTCCATAGCACCCTTTTTAAGTTTTAGTTTAGGGTGCCATTATTGGAGTAGCATTGTGCTACTGAAGATAGAAACTAGACCTAAGTCAAGTATCTTCTGCGATAGTCCTCGCTCGGAACTCGAAAAAAGTAGAAACCGTTTTCATGTAGTTTGACATCAACTACATGGTCTCCCCAAGATTTTTTTAACAGCTTCTTCCGTTAATTTGAAAGGGACTTTCCTCCCAACATAATGCCCCACAATACATTCCTGCCATAGTGGGTTCTGGTCAGCAGCAATGTTTGGAGTTATATCCACTATCACTTCGCCATTTTCCTCTAGGGGGTACAAAATCTAAGTTATATCCCTTAGTCTGCACCCGAGCGACATTTGCCCAAGTTCTAGGGGTGGGGGCTTGGTTCGTCTGGCCTTGAGGGCGAGAAGAGGTTTGTCCTGCCACCGCTGGTTTTCTTACTGAGTTTGCCCTGGATTCAGAGCGCGCAGCACCACCAGCTATATGTATTCTTCCACGAGAGAGGCTCCTGTTCTTCGAACGGCCTCTGCTCCGACTCCGACTAGTGCTGCCCTTCAATATAGGTCTCAGACCCAAAGGCCGATCAGCCTTATATGACACCGAGGAGGATTTCCCTGTAAAATGAGCTGCTATTTTGTTCACATCAGATCCAAGGACCTCCTGATGGGGTTCCATAACAGGGGTTGGAACAGCTTCTATAATGGGGGATGGGTTAGGCAAAGTGGTGACTGAAGCCTCAGCCATATGGACAATTCCACAAACACCTACCAGCCAACCCACTATTTCCTTAATCAGAACAGGAAACGCAACAAAGGCCCCCAATATAAATGCGCCCTCAAGAGCACAGACTCCACTTCCACCCAAAGCAGGAACACAAACCAGAATGAGAACATAAACCAGACCTTCCCCCAGCAGCCACCAATCAAACCACCAGCAATAGCGTTCCAGAAAGGTGTTCATGCCAGGGCATGAAACGCACTAAAGGGGTAACGACCTTCAAAGTGAAGCCCACCAGAGACGAGGTCTCAGTTCAGTCAAGTTCCCAGGCGAGGAAGACCGAATGAGCAACTCCCCCGATCCGGGTAGCCAAAGCCTCGGTCTTTGAGCGAAACGAGGAGACCTTTGGAGAGGTGGTAGAGGAGTGTCCAAGGGACTTAACCTCCAAAAATCAGCCCAAATGGCCGCCGGAATCAGCCGGAATCAGCAGAAGATTGCCGGGTGAACAGTACCCACGGGAACCCAGCAGAGAGCGATTTCATGCCTGAGTGAACAGTACCCGCGAATTTGGTGAAAATGAAAAGTGTATGCTTTCACAGTTGTTTTTTTTGGGTAAAGGTAAGAATTATATTACTTTTCAAAATCACCAAGTACAAGTAAAAACAAATCGACCCTCTTCCCCAATGGAACAAAATCTCCAAGAGGGGGAAAAAAGGAGGGCCGCTCAACAAGTCTAACCAAAGAGCAAAGCCCTATACAAGCCAGAGACTAAAAACAAAGAGAGCCCTATACAAGACCGAGAACTAAGCATCCAAATTGAAAAAGATGGAAGGTGAGAGTTCCCGGTTCCTTTAAAGTCTTCTATTTATCGGTGTGTCAAGTAATTTTTCCTAAGGATAGAGCTTTATCCTTCACCATCTTGATAATGTGCTTGCGTATTCCGGAATAAAGATAATCTTGTTCTGAAGAGAGAGTTGTTCCGCTCAATCCATATGGTATGGCAAAGAGCTCCGAAGGAGAACCTAGCAAGTCGATGGGCAAAGGAAGGGCCTCTACAAACTTTGCTTGCCCACACAATAAGTTCGACCCACGAGCAGTTTGCGCCATGGAAGATTGCATTTAGTAGCCCAAAGGAAGCAAACTGCTAGTGGCGGAACATTCAAGAAAAGATGATTGATGGAGTCCCGTGTCACGACGGCAATGAAAAGCACATAGTCCCGATTCAATGCGGCGATTTTGGAGAAGAAGAACCTGTGTAGATAGCCGATTTAATGACGCAATCCATAAGAGAAAGGATCTTAGGGGGCCATATGAGAGTCCCACACAAATGAATGCCAAGTAATGGCGGGTGACCTTTCTTCCTTATGTGGTTTCGGGCACCGCCAACCGAGAAGGATTCGGTCGGGTTAGGGTTCGAGATGAAACTATCAGGGTATCATCATCAAAGCTTGGAAGAGTTTCCATCCAATCCATAATGGTGTGTAAGGTGGATGATGGTTGCCATGTAGAGAGAAAGAAGTCCCGAACCGAGGCATTCCGTGGGATCCGAGACTGGTAGATATCCATATTGTTGAAGAAGAAATAAAGGGGCCCTTTTGAATGCCACCAATCAAACCAAAAGGATATCATCCGCCATTGCCAATCTTCCACGGAAAAAAATGCAGGCTGAGAGACTCGCAAGTCGAGGATCTTCTTCAAGTCCATGAGCAAAAGGTGGGTTTGGAGACAGTCCAAAAGTTTTTCTTCTGTAAAAAGTTTGAATGAATCCATTTGCATCACATAGATTCCTTGTCAATGAAAAGGATCTATATGTGCTTTAGAGTCATGGCTCTATTATATTCAGAAAGTCTTCGTATCCCGAGGCCGCCTTCTTCTTTTGGGAGACAAACAACATTCCAAGCTACCCTAGCTCCACCCGTTCCTAAGCCAGGACCTTTCCAAAGGAATTGTCGAAGTATGGTCTCAATACCATTCAAGACAGATTTGGGAAGAGAGAATATCGTGGCCCAGTATACTTGGATGGAATGTAATATTGATTGAATAAGTTGTATGCAACCAGCAAAAGAAAGGAATCTTTGTGTCGAAGAACGGACTCGCGCCGTAATGGAATCAATCAAGAGCTTGCAATCCTCTTTACGCAACCTGGAAGAGATAATTGGCACACCCAGGTATCGGAAGGGTAGAGACCCTTGTTGAAATCCAAGACATTGAAGAATGCCGCTATGTAGCTCAGAGTTACCTCCGAAGAGGTAGATATTGCTCTTGTTAGGATTTGGTCTTAAGTCAGACCATCTTGAAAATAAGTTAAGAGATTCCTTTATAAGCTCTATCGATCTCATGTGACCTTGTGAGAATAAAAGAACATCATCTGCAAAAAACAAGTGGGATATGCAAGGTTTCTTGTATCGCCAATACCACTGGAAATCTGGGTTGTTAGTTTTGGACTTGAGAGTAGCTGAGAAGATTTCCATAACAAGAATGAAAAGGTAAGGTGAAAGGGGATCCCCCTGACGTATCCCTCGGCTACTAGCAAAGTAGCCATGCAATTCTCCATTGATCGAAATCGTGAATTTGGCAGTTGAAATGCATGCCATAATCAGCTTAATGAAAAAAGCTAGGAAGTTGAAGGCTGTAAGTACCCTTTCAATAAAGTTTCAGTCAATCGTGTCGAAAGCTTTGTGGAAATCCACCTTAATGGCACATTTAGAAAGGTATGCATCGTGGTGAAAGTCCGCAAAAAGTTCTTGTGCTACCATAATATTGTCACTGATTCTGCAGCCTTTAACGAACACTGTTTGTGAAGGTCCAATCAGTGTCGGGATGACCTTTGCCATACGCCTAGCAAGGATTTTAGAAATGCATTTGTACAAGGTATTGCAACATGCTATTGGTTGGAAATCGCTCATGGCCGATGCGTTAGGAGATTTCGGCACCGACGTGAGGATGGTGTTGTTAATCTCTTTAAGCATACAACCAGTCTTGAAGAAGGCCTTAACCGCCTCCATAATAAATGGTCCAATGATCCCCCATGTATGTTTGAAGAATTCAGCATTGAAACCGTCAGGACCAGGAGCTTTGTCCTTAGCAAGTGAGAAGAGGGCAGATTTAATTTCCTCCTCAGTGATCGGCTGGATTAGAGTGTAACTCTGGTTTTCATCAAGTACGTGGCTAAGCAGAACCTCCAATTCTGAGGCAAAAGGTAGAACCGGTGTCGAACCGCCATTTAATAAACTCTGAAAGTGGTGGACAATATGGTCCTTGACTTGCTGAGGTTCGGTGATTAGCACACCATCCTCTGTCGAAACAGTTAGGATTCTATTATGGAGTCTCCTTTTGTTCACATGAAGGTGAAAGTATTTTGTGTTCATGTCCCCTTCCTTGAGCCAACGGATTCTAGATTTTTGTCTTGAAAAAAGACTTTTCTTGAGTTCTCAAGTCAGTAAAGGTTCGCAAGAGTCTTGCTTCGCTTGTCGCGAGGCTTTGGTCGAATGGATTTGACTCCAAGGCTATCTGAACAACAGAGAGATTCAATCTAGCCTGCTCCGTTCTGGCGGAAATGTCTGAAAAGGAAGACCTGTTCAAAAACTTCAACTTTGATTTGAGGAGCTTAAGTTTGCAGCAAACTATAAATATAGGTGTGCCAGTTATGTGAGTATCCCAAGCTTGGGTAACTAACTCCAAGAAGGTTGGATGTGTAGTCCAAAAGTTGAAGAACTTGAACGGCTTTTTAAAGGAACTAGGAAGTACAATTTTGATCACCATGGGGGAATGATCAGAGATTCTAGATGGAAGAAAATTAGCTTCAGAGAAGGAGAATTGCTGAAGCCAACAATCATTAACAAGTACATGATCAATCTTACGCATTTTCCGATTAGCACCTGAGGAATGTGTCCATGTGTATCGACACCCTACATAACGAAGGTCCTCCAAGCCCGCCTGACTAAGGCCTTCTCAACATTCATCAAAGGCCGGGATCCAGTGGGTCGAGCTGCCCACCCTGTCTTCAGGGTCTCTAATTGCATTGAAATCCCCCGCAATGATCCATGGTAAGTCACCGTTAGAGAGACGATAGAGGTCAGCCCATAATTGCCTTCGTTTGACAAAAGTGTGTTCACCATATACTATTGTGAATAAACAAGATTCCTGGACGTTCAAGAGTCGGAGCTGTAGATGAATTATTTGGCAAGAAGAATAAACGAGACTAATGTCCATCTCTTTTGGGTCCCATCCGAACCAGATCCTACCGAGAGGTAAGGAGTCATAGTTAGATATCCACTGCCAAGTAGTACTTATGTCTCTAGAAATCAAAGCAAAAGAAGAAGCCTTCACTTTAGTTTCCAAAATCCCAGTACAGCTTAGGTGATTCTTTCTTATGAAGGCATGGATTTCAACTTGCCTTAGGGGTTCTACTAAGCCCCTAATGTTCCAAGCTCCAAAAAACATAGCTATGTAATGAACTACCGCCGAGGTTTTCTTGACTTCCTCCTTTTTGTTTGCTTTTTAGAGGAGGTTGGGACCTATTCCAGTGTGCAATGAAATATGGCCAGTAGCAGGAGAGGGTCTACTCATGTCATTCGAAGTACCGGATAAGGAAGCACGAGATCTTGTGTTGGGGGGTGAGGCAGGAGTTATGCCCCTATGTAGAGTGCCTTCCGAGTCACTAGATTTGTCCAAGATTGATTGGGATTCAAAAGACCCTCCAGTGGAAGCCTATGTAAGAAGAGAATGATCCTCGTCCGCCGATCGAAGGGCCCACACCCACTTGGGGCAGAGGGACCTGTCGTAGCTTCCGTAATAGGCCTTAGTTCAGCATCACCTATATCGGCTTGTAGTGATGGATGCGAGTGAGCCAGCTGCAATCCTGTAGAGTTAAAAATCGCAGCTGAAGTCGAGCCTGAATGGGGCTGGATAGGTGCAGAGTCTGGCGCTGAAAGGGTCTGCCTAGCGGGGGTTTTGCCCTTCCTAGATGGCACTTGAGTCCACCCATCATTTCTTTGAACAGGTGCAGATTAAACTGCTCTATTTCCATGACCGGAAGTTGTGTCTCTGTTAATGGAGTGATCAGTTGCACATTTGAATCCAGCAGAACCTTCTTTATGTCCAAAGGTGCCACAAGAAGGACAAGCCAGCGGTTTCCATTCGTATTCTACATGGATTACACTCAGTTCATTATCCCATCGCACCTTCACTTGGTCAACTCTAGATTCCAAAGCCTTTATTTCGACACAAACTCGAGCATAAGAGATCCTCGACATTTGTTCTGTTTGTACGTCAACATATAAAAAGGCTTTCCGGTATGTTGGCAATTCTTCAATGCCGGTGAGGGGACCATAAGGAGAAAGGGATGTCCCTTAATTTGACCCAAACCAGGATGAGTCCGAACTCCTCTTTTGAGTGAAGCTTGGGATGCCATTGTTGCAGCAACATAGTGCAGCTAAATATAGAAATCGGACCAGAATCAATGATCTTCCTGCGGCAATCAGAATCTGGTCCTCTAAAGAAATAGAATCTATTCTCATGGAGTTTAATATCAGCCACTTTATCAGCCCCATGCTTTCCTAATAGCCTCTTCAATCAGTTTAAAAGGCACTTTTTTACCAATATAGTGTCCAACAACACATTCAAGCCAAAGGGGATTCTCCTCAGCCATAATCTCTGGTGTAATGTCCACAATTAGTTCACCATTTTCCTCTCACGGGGGGACATAAGAAAGATTGTAGCCTTGGTTAACACTCTAGCCACATTCGCCCAAGTTCTGGGTTTAGGAGCAGTGGTTGGAAGACCTTGAAGTTGGCTACCAATCTGCCCAGACGCAGATGCAGTCCCTTTGGCACTAGGTTGGCGACTCGAAGACGCTATAAACTCGCCACGTCTATTGGAACAGCTTCTAAACTTCGACCTACCACTGCTCCGACTACGATTAGGTCCAGCAGGGGGATTAGCTAGTAGATTCCTAGACTGTTCTACAGTAACGTTTCCAATAATAGGGGTAGCTGTAATATCCTTAGACAAGTTCTAGGTAGACTTTTCAGCCGGCTCAAAGCCATGCATTGGGTTCGCATCAATCTCTGCCATGACACCAGAACAGAATTACCACCACTAGAACTACCAATAAACCAGCCGAACAGCAATAACCATTCCAAATGCACAACCGTAGTCGGGAGTTGAAACACTAATTGAGCGGCCCAAGTACACAACAATCAACAACAATGTGGAGTGAGTCTTATAGGGAGGATTACCTATGAGACGTGAGGGTTCTTCTTCGGTACAAGCCCAGAAAGAACCAACCCGAGCGTATTGCCCAGAATCAAGCGGCGAAGCTCAACTAGATGGAGTGCAGAGCCCCATCAGATCTGCAATGACGCTCTCTTCACTACGAGAGAGAAGGAACCAATGAGGAATATGCAACGGAGAGCCCAAATGGGTCTTAGTCTCCAAATTTCACCTTCAATCGTCCGCCGGAACACGGAATCAATAGATTTCACCGGTGAATAAAGGTCGCTTGGAACCCTAGCAGAGCACATGTTCTATTCGCATGAACAGTAACCCGAGAAGGTGAAAATGAGAAAAGTATGCTTTCACAGTTGTTTTTTTTGGGTAAAGGTAAGAATTGTATTGCTTTTCAAATCACCAAGTACAGACAAAACAAAAACAACCCTCTTCCCCAGTGGAGCAAAATATTCAAGAGGGGGAAAGCATGGCCACCCAACAGACTAACCAAAGAGCAAGGCCCTATACAAAATAGAGACTAAAACAGCAAAGCCCTATACACGACGGAGACTAAACCATGAAGCCCTATACAAGACAGAGAACTAAGCATCCAAATTCAAAAAGATGGAAGGAGAGATTTCCCAATTCCTTTGAAGCCTTCTATTTGTCGGTGTATCAGCTATTTTCCCTAAGGATAGAGCTTTATCCTTCACCATCTTGATAATGTGCTTATGTATTCCGGGAATAAAGATAGTCTTGTTCCTGAAGAGGGAGTTGTTCCGTTCAATCCATACGGTATGGCAAAAAGCTCTAAAAGAGAACCTAGCAAGTCGATGGGTAAAAGAGGGGCCACCACAAACTTTATTTGCCCACAAAATAAGATCTGGCCACAGACGGTTACGCCATGGAAGATTAAATTTAGTAGCCCAAAATGAAGCCAGCCTGCTAGTAGCGGAGCATTCAAAGAAAAGATGATTGATGGAGTCCGGTACATGGCAGCAAAAAGCACATAGTCCTGATTCAATGCGACGATTTTGGAGAAGAAGAACCTATGTAGGTAGCCGATTTAATGACGCAATTTATAGGAAGAAGGAGTGCCGGGGGGCCATATGAGAGTCCCATACAACTGAATGCCAAGGAACTGGGCGGCCTTTCTTACTTATGTGGTTCCAGGCCTGGGCGACCGAAAAGGATTTAGTCGGGTTAGGGTTCCAGATGAAGCTATCCGAAGTATCATCATCAAAGCTTGGAAAAGCTTCCATCCAATCCATAATAATGTGCAGGGTGGATGACGATTGCCATGTTGAGTGAAAGAAGTCCCGAACCGAGGCATCCCGCGGAATCCGAGACTGGTAGATATCCACATCATTGAAAAAGAAGTGGAGGGGCCTTTTATGATGCCACCAATCAAATCAAAAGGAAATCGTCCGGCCATTGCCAATCTTCCACCGGAAAAAAGTCTGGGCTGTACCTCGCAAGTCGAGAATCTTCTTCCATGTCCATGAGCAAAAGGTAGGTTTGGAAACAGTCCAAAAGTTTTTCTTCTGTAAAAAGTTTGAATGAATCCACTTACACCACATAGATTCCTTGTCAGTGAAAAGGATCCATATGTGCTTTAGAGTCATGGCTCTATTATATTCAGAAAGTCTTCGTATGCCGAGGCCACATTCTTCTCGTGGGAGACAGACAGCATTCCAAGCTACCCTAGCTCCCCCCGTTCCTAAGCCAGGGCCTTTCCAAAGAAATTGTCGAAGTATGGTCTCAATACCATTCAAGACGCCTTTGGGAAGGGAGAATATTGTGGCCTAGTATACTTGGATGGATTGCAATACTATGCTTTCACAGTTGTTTTTTTTTTTGGGTTAAGGTAAGGTATACATTACTTTCAAATCACCAATATGCTTTCACAGTTGTTTTTTTTTTTTGGTAAGGGTAAGGTATATATTACTTTCAAATCACCAAATACAAAGGAAAGCAAGAGAAAAACCAGGTCCAAAAAGGACTATACAAGGGAACACAAACAACTCAGGAAAAAGGGAAAAGAAGAGACAGCTATACAAGAGAGGCCTAAGACAACACAACTACGAAAAGATGGAAGGTGAAAGCCCCCAACTCCTCTGTAGTCTTCTGTTCAAAGGCGTGTCTGGAACTCTTCCAAGAGCTGCAACTTTGTCCTTTACCACTTTGATAATATGCTTTTGCAGTTGTTTTTTTTTTTTGGTAAAGGTAAGAGTTTGTATAACTTTTCATAACACCAATTACAACCTAAGCTCGGACCTATTCCTGACCATATTAGGACACAGCGATGTCCAGACAAGGTCAAGAAAGGTCCAGCAGGGACTAGATACAAAACAGGTCAAAAGGCCAGCTAAATACAAGAACAACTAAAAACGAAAATGAAGGCACCCAAGCCAATCCGAAGCTTGGAGGTCATCCCTTGTCTTCGGAAGCAGCACGTGGACAGCGAGGACCAAAGGCCTATGTCACTGAACTAGCCAAAGAGACCAGGAAATGAGCTCTCCATCATTGGCCAAAGCACCGGTTAAGAGACCGAAGTCGCGTGAAATATAGATATAGGAAGGCCCCACTTTCTTTGGAAGATACGATTCCTAGGTGTATCATCAACTGTCCCAATAGATATAGCTTTGTCCATCACCACTTTGAGGAGGCGATAATGGATCACCTTGCCGTATACCTCGGGAGCTACCGAAAAATCCATGCAATTCCCCATTAATTGATACCGAGAACTTGGCCGTCGAGACACAAGCCATAACCAATTTGATGAAGGATTCCGGGAATTTGAAGGCCATTAAGACCTTCTCAATAAAGTTCCAATCAACGGTATCGTAGGCCTTTTGAAAGTCGACCTTAATGGCACACTTAGGGAGGTAAGCGTTGTGGTGGAAGTCCGCAAACAGCTCCTAGGCAATCATAATATTGTCGCTAATTCTGAGCCCCTTAATAAAAGCTGTTTGGGCAGGGCCAATCAGAGAAGACAAAATAAGAGCAACCCGTCTAGCCAAGATTTTGGATATGCATTTGTAGAGGGTGCTACAACATGCAATAGGTCGAAAATCAGACATGGCAGAGGCATTAGGAGATTTCGGAACAAGTGTTAGAATAGTGTTGTTTAGCTCTCTGAGCATACATCCAGAATCAAAGAAGTTCCTGACCGCAACAAGGACGGACGGCCCAGTGATCTCCCAAGTTGTTCTAAAAAAATCAACACTATATCCATCAGGCCCAGGAGCTTTACCCTTCGCAAGTGAGAAAAGGGTAGACCTGATTTCACCATCTATAACTGGTTGAATCAATTTGTTTCTTTGATCCCCGTCTAGAGCTCTACCAATGTAGACACTAATATCCGAGACAGAGGCCTGTATGGGAGCAGACGGTCCATTGAGTAACTCCTGATAGTGGCTAACAATGTGGTTTTTGACCTCTAGTGGATCATGAAGAAGCAACCCCCTCCTCTGTCGATACTGAGAGAATGCGGTTGTGAAGGCGCCGTTTGTTGACGAAGTGGTGGAAGAATTTAGTGTTCTGATCTCCTTCCTTAAGCCAACGAATCCGAGACTTCTATCTGAAGAAGGATTCCTCTTGGAGCCTCAATGTAGAGAAGGAGCGAGTGTGCTCCACTTCCCTATTCAGCAGGTTTTGGTCAAAAGGATGGAGTTTCAAGGCTGTTTGAACAGCAAGTAGGTCAGCCCTGGCCTTCTCAGTCCTGGAAGAAATATCAGAGAAAGAGCTTCTATTGAGTTGTTTCAACTTTGCCTTGAGAATCCGAAGTTTACAGCAAATAGAGTACATAGGAGTTCCAACCACCGGGGATTCCCAAACTTGCTTAACAATCTCGAAGAAGGGTGAGAAGCCCAAAAATTGAAGAACTTGAATGGCTTCTTAGAGTTATGTGGCAATATGAGTTTAACCACTATAGACGAGTGATCTGATATCCCTGGAGGAAGAAAAGAAGCTTCCGAAAAGGAAAACTGCTGAGACCATATGTCGTTAACGAGCACCCGATCAATCTTGCGTAGTTTCCTATTCGCACCTGTAGAATGTGTCCAAGTGTATCTACAGCCGACATATCGAAGATCGTTAAGCCCCGCTTGGCTCAGACAATCCCAAAAATCATCAAAAGCTGGGATCCAAGGAGTTGAGCTCCCTACTCTGTTACCGGGATCTTTGATAGCATTAAAGTCACCAGCAATAGCCCAAGGTAGACTATATGAGGACAGTCGAATGAGATCAGCCCAAAGGAACCGTCGCTTGACAATTGAGTGTTCACCATATACAACAGTACATAGGCAAGACTTGTTTAAGGAGGAGAGTTTGAGCTGGACATGGATTAACTGGTCGGTAGAAGACAAAAGACTAACTTCCATCTCGTCCGGGTTCCACCCAAACCAAATTCTTCCAAGGGGGGGATAAATCGTAGTTAGAGATCCAACGCCAATTTTCACAAAGATCCCAAGAAATACTAGCAAAAAGATGGCCTTTTATTTTAGTTTCCACAATGCCAATACAAGAGAGGCGGTGGGTCCTGATAAAAGAGCGGATCTCAGTTTGCCTAATGGGGTCGACTAGTCCCCTAATATTCCAAAAGCCAAAAAACATAGGGAGCTATGTAAATGTTATCTTTGAGATCTCCTGGACCTTCTCCTCTTGGCTTTCTTCGAGGAAGACGAACCAGGAACCATACCATGGCAGCGCACACTAGGAGCAAGCTGTAGGGAGGCTTTAGGAGTATCTACAGCGGCATTGGATGCCAAGGATCGAGAGCGAGTCTTTGGGGGTGACATAACAGTAAGTTCCTCCCCCAATAAGTCATCAGAGTCACTATCATTCACCCCGCCATGGGAGCCAGAAGAGCCTTCAGAGGAAGAGTGGGAATTGTTAATACGGTCCTCACCTTGCTGGTCTGGGCATCCTTGAGTACCCATAACAGCAGGAGGAACCAGCCCTGCATTTGAAACCAACAGGAAATTCTGCTGAGGACATAACAGTTCATGTTCAGTATTGGATAGCATCACAGGAGGCGTAGACTCGTTCCCCGGTACAACAGCCTGCCCTGCATTAGCGTCCACCGAGACATGCCTATCAGAACTAATCAGTCCCTGTTCAGAATCGAGATTCAAGTCTAGAGGCGATAGGTTCACTCCCCTTGGGTTCGTGTCCAGCAATAGGTCAGCTGCATTACCGGAAAGCCCTGCAACAGGAGCCTTAGAAGAGTTAGCATCAGATCTTGATAGAAGATGGCCAGCGGAGGGGTCTCGAACAGAATGTCTAACAGCTTCCTCCCCTGAATTCAATTCCAGCCGGAGGACAGGGGAATCACGAGCAGGAGGCTGAAGGACCCTCTCACTGTATTCCTTTCCAGCGTAGTGTCAGAAGTAATTCTGGTCTGATTTAAGCCTTTGTTCTGCACAGTTTTGCTCCTTCTTCTACTAACTTGTGTCCATTCTTCAGCACCATGAGTCCGAGTAGTGTTGTCCACTATAGCTTCAATCTGAGTAGGGGCACAAGCAAAGCCATTTGATCCAAGTTTATACCCAAAAATGCCACAAGAGGTGCAAGCTAATGGTTTCCATTCATAATCTACACAGACCAGGTTCACCTCACCATCCCATCGGACCTTAATAGTTTCCCAGTCGAGGGTTAGAAGCTTTAATTTCCACACACACTCACGCATAGGAGATCCTAGCCATTTTTTCAGTTTGAGAGTCCACATATAGTGGCCTTCCAATGGCACTAGAAATCCTACTAATGCCCTTCGGGGACCAAAGAGAGAAGGGGATGTCTCTTAATTTGACCCACACCGGTATAGTATCCATGGCACCCTTCTTGAGTTGAAGTTTGGGGTGCCATTGCTGGAGTAGCATGGTACTACTGAATATAGAGACAAGGCCCATCTCTATTATCCTCCTGCGAAAGTCTGAATTCGGGACACGGAAGAAATAAAATCCATTTTCATGCAATCTAACATCAGCAAGTTGTTCCCCCCAGGTTTTTTTAAAGGCCTCTTCAGTCATCTTAAAGGGAACTTTCTTACTGACATAATGGCCGACGACACATTCCAGCCAAAAAGGATTAACAGCAGCAGCAACCTCTGATGTTATGTCTACAATTACATCACCATTTCCCTGTATAGGAGGTATAAAAGCTAGGTCATACCCTTTGGTCTGTACCTTAGCAATATTTGCCCACGTTCTAGACGCCGGGGTATGAGTAGTTTGGTCTTGCTGACGAGAAGGTGTCTGACCAGACTCCATAGATTTCCTTGCTGGATGAGGTCTGGAACCAGAGTGCCTCAGCAAACCAGCATTGGGATTTCTTCGTAAAGATCTACTCCTAGCCTTTGATCGCCCTCTGCTTTGGCCGCGGCTTGATTGTCCCTTCAGAATGGGTCTATGGCTGGGAGGAAGATCAGCTACATGATCCACTGAGGTGGATTTGCCTTTAAGACCAGCTGCTACAATATTCACATCATAATGAAAAGTCGCTGATGGATCTCAGAACCAGGGGGAGGTACAGTCCGTAAACTATGGGAAGGCGTAGGCAAAGTTTCCCCCGTTTGAGCATTACCACAATCACGTACCGGTCAACTTTCTAACTCCAATGAACAGAGAAGGGCTATACATCAGCGAGATCCCCAATTGAAAGCCACCACTTAGTCCCACATCTAACTCCAGAATAGTCAGAGAGAACTAGTTAAACACCAAAGACCAAAGACTTCAAGTCGTTCGCATAACCGATCTCCCGTAAAATACGAAGACCAAATACAGTCACACTACAGCAATCAGACGAGAACCCAGCCCCAGACAGAATCAAAAGACGGGGGGAAGGCAGATAATCCAGGGATGACAACCGAAGAAACCCAAGCCTGAGTCCCTACCTCCGTATGTTCAAAAATCCAGTCATGGGAGACCAAGGATCGCGAGCTTCAGATCTGGAATCCCATCTTCAGAGGTGGACGAGGGGAAGAACCCTACGGAGGTTTGATAGAGGAGGGTCCAGGGAGCCTACTCACCAAATTCCAGCTCAATCCGTCGACGGAGACAGCCGGAATTAGCAAATTACTGGTCGGTGAACAGTGTCAGCGAGAGAACCAACGAGAGCATCCTCAAGTGAACAGTACCCGCGTAAAATTGGTGAAATGAAAAAGTGCTTTCACAGTTGTTTTTTTTTGTAAGGGTAAATGTGTATTAAACTTTCCAAAACACCAAATACAAACTAAGCACGAACCTATACCTGACCCTGTTAAGACATAAAATGTCCAAATAGGGTCAAGGAAGGCGCTGCAAGGCTATACAGGAACAGAAAAGCTAAAAAGAGCCTGGAGCTATACAAGAGACCAGAGAACAAGGGAGGTCAGCCCACATCAAAGATAGAAGGTGGGAGTCCCCACTTTCTTTGGAGGTGACGGTTCTTGGGAGTGTCTTGAATTCTACCCATGGATAAAGCTTTGTCTTTCACAACCTTGATAAGGTGCTTACATACACCGGAGGTAGACGATTTTATTCCTGAAAATGGCGTTGTTTCTCTCTGACCAGATAATGTGTACCAAAGCCCCAAAGGAGAACCGGAGAGGCAGAGAGCAAAGGAGGTGCCACCACAAACTCTCATAGCCCAAGTGATATGCTCATGCCACGGGCGGTTACGCCAAGGGAGGTTACATCTAGTGGCCCAAAAAGAAGCTAGCCTTCTAGTGGAGGAGCAGTCGAAGAAGAGATGGTTGGCCGAGTCCGGTCTTACACCACATAAAGCACATAAAGCAGCATCAATCCTGTGGTTTTGAAAGAGAAGGACCCCGAGAAGGCAAATGATTGAGGGTGACTATCCATAGAAGAAAGGCATGGCGGGGTGCGATGTGATGGTCCCAAACGAAGGAGTGCCAAGGAACAAGGTGGCCTCTACTTCTGAGATGGTTCCAAGTTGAGGAAACCGAAAAGGAGTCCAAGAATTTGACTCCATATCGCTTGCGGTGTGTCCACAAAGCTAGGTGGCGGCTCATTCCAGCTGAGGATGGAGTCTAGTATGGGTGAAGGTCGCTAGGTGCCTTCATAAAATTCCCTAACTGTAGTATCCCTGGGAATCCGAGACTGATAAATGTCGACATTAGTGAATATAAGATAAAGAGGTCCTCTGTTGTGCCACCAATTGAACCAAAGTGAAACTGAGTGTCCATTGCCTATCTTCCATCGAAAGAGTGTCTGGGCTGAAGAGCGCAGGTCAAGAATCTTCTTCCAAGTCCAAGAACAGTAAGTGGGCTTGGAAGCAATCCAAAAGTTAGATTTTAAAAAATTGGAATGAATCCATTTGCACCATAATGATTCCTTGTCTGAGAAAAGGAGCCAAATATGTTTTAGTGTCAAGGCTCTATTGTATTCTACCAATCGTCGAATACCGAGGCCTCCTTCTTCTTTGGGAAGGCAAACTTTGTTCCAATCTACTTTAGCACTGCTTGTGACAAGGTCAGGTCCTTTCCAGAGGAACTGTCTCAAGATGGTCTCAATGCTGTTTAAAACTGATTTCGGGAGGGAAAAGATTATAGCCTAGTACACCTGAATGGAGTGTAGGACAGCTTTGATGAGCTAGAGTCTCCCTGCAAATGATAGGAAATGTTGAGTCCAAGATCGAGCCCTCGTCGTTATTAAGTCAATTAAGATCTTACAATCCTCCTTACAAAGCCTGGAGGAGATAATAGGTACCCCTAAGTATTGGAAGGGGAGAGAGCCCAATTGAAAGCCCAGACATTGCAGTATTTAGCTATGTAGGGCCGGAGGCCCTCCCGAGATGAAAATGCTGCTTTTACTATTGTTCGGGAAAAGGCCAGACCATCTAGAGAATAAATCGAGAGATTCCTTAATAATCTCGATAGATCTCAGATGGGCTTTACAAAAGAGGAGCACATCGTCTGCAAAGAAAAGATGAGAAATACGGGCTTTTTTGCAGCGCCAGAACCAGTGGAAGTCCGAAGAATTCGAATTAGACTTGAGAATACCGGAGAGAACTTCCACAATCAAGATGAAGAGATATGACGAGAGTGGGTCCCCTTGCCGTATACCACGGCTACTAGAGAAGTAACCGTGCAATTCCCCATCGATAGAAACGGAGAATTTCGCTGTAGTTACACATGCCATAATCAACTTGATGAAGGATACAGGGAACCGGAAGGCCTGGAGTGTATTTTCAATGAAAGTCCAATCAACGATATCAAAGGCCTTTTGAAAGTCAACTTTGACAGCGTATTTGGGGAGATAAGCTTCATGATGAAAGTCGGTGAACAGTTCTTGGGCGATCATGATGTTGTCACTGATACGGCGGCCTTTAACAAAAGCCGTTTGGGAGGGGCAGATCAAAGTTGGAAGAATATGTGCAATACGCCTGGCCAAGATTTTGGAGATGCACTTATAAAGAGTATTGCATCAAGATATCGGACAGAAGTCAGCCATGGTCGAAGCATTAGGAGTCTTCGGCACAAGAGTAAGGATGGTAGAGTTAAGCTCCTTCAGCATGTGACCAGTCTCAAAAAAATGTCTGACCGCCTTAAGAACGGAAGGTCCAGTAATTTCCCAAGAGGATTTGAAGAAATCCACATTGTAACCGTCTGGACCGGGGGCCTTACCCCTGGCCAACGAGAAGAGAGTATCCTGGATTTCTCTATCAGTGATTGGTTGAGCAAGGTAGTTTCGCTGGTCATCATCACGGACCTGTCCAATGAAGCTACCTATCTCGCATACCGCTGGTTGGGTAGGCTCAGAGTGACCATTAAAAAGCAGTTGGAAGTGAGAAACAATATGGTTCTTGACCTCTACCGTGTCTGAAAGTAGGTTACCCTCACTAGTGAACACCGAGAGAATATGGTTCTGTGTACACCGTTTATTGACAAAGTGGTGGAAGAACCTGGTGTTGAGATCCCCTTCTTTAAGCCATCGAACTCGAGATTTCTGCCTAAGGAAAGATTCCTCTTGTAATCTCAGAGTTGAGAAAGCCTGGAGGAATTTCATTTCAGTATCCAACAAGTTCTGGTCGAAAGGTCGAAGCTCCAAGGCCGATTGGACAGCATAGAGATCGGATCTAGCCTGTTCCGTTCTATTTGAGATTTCAGAAAAGGAGCTTTTATTCAGGTGCTTTAACTTAGTTTTGAGTAGTCTAAGTTTACAGCAAACCTGATATATAGGAGAGCCTACCATCGGGGAGGCCCCAGGCTTAGCCTACTAGTTCCAGAAAGCTGGGATGTGTGGCCCAAAAGTTGAAAAACTTGAAGGGTTTTTTTGAACTTTGTGGCGAAAGGATTTTAACAACCATCGGGGAGTGATCCGATATATCAGGCACTAGGAAATTTGCTTCCGAATAGGAGAAATGCTGAGACCATATGTTGTTGATGAGGACTCGATCAATCTTACGGAGTTTCCTGTTGGTGCCGGAAGAATGAGACCACGTGAACCTGCAACCCACATATCTGAGGTCCTCAAGTCTGGCTTGGTTGAGACAGTCTCCAAAATCATCAAAGACTGGAATCCATGGGGTTGAACTACCAAGTCTGTCCTGCGGTTCCTTGATAGCATTAAAATCCCCTGCAACAAGCCATGGAAGGTCGCAGGAGGAGAGTCGAATGAGGTCAGCCCAAAGTGGACGTCAGTGTGTAAAAGTATGTTCCCCATATACAATAGAGAGCAAACAAGATTTGTCCAATGTGAGAAATCTAAGCTGCATGTGGATCAGTTGACTTGAAGTATAGAGCGAGTTCATCTCTAGCATATACGGGTCCCAACCGAGCCAAATGCGACCTAGAGGAGAGAAGTCGTAGTTCGAAACCCATCTCCAATTGTTACATAAGCCCTTGGAAATATCAACAAAAGAAGGGCCTTTGACTTTAGTCTCAATAATTCCAATGCAAGATAGACGATTATTCCTAATGAAAGACCAGATTTCGACTTGACGGAGGGGGTCAACTAGTCCCCTAATTTTCCAAAAACCAAAAAACATAGGGGCAAAAGGAAAGTTATCTTCGAGATCTCCTTGCCCTCCTCTTCTTGTCTTTCTTCTTGGAGGAGGACGTATTAGGAGGTATACCAGGGGTGCTTGTGCTGGGAATAGGCCCCAGAGAAGCTTTGGAGGGATCTCCGATGGTGTACGATGCTAGACTTTTGGAGCGGGTGGTAGGGGGAGAAAACACAGCCGTGTCCTCCACCATTTGGCCTTCGAAATCACTATTCTCCTCCCCTATGTGTGAACCGAAAGAATCTGCAGAGGAAGAGGGGTAGTTGAATGCCGAGTCCTCAAGTTGCAGGTTGATGTGTCCTTTAGGATCAAGTTTAGAGCAAAGGTCCATCGCAGCATTTGGGGGCCTTTGGGGGAAAAGACAGGTTTTGCACCATGGTCCTGGCCGGGTTTGATGAAGGGGCCGAGAAGTCATGGACCTGCCTTCCGTGCAAGGCTTGACCGAACAAGCACCCTTGGAGAGCCATGAACAATCCCCACCCCGTACCACGTCCGTGGTGTCAGATGGACATCGACACACCAACATCCGGCAGAAAGAAAGTGGATGTGTGAGGGGTCCCGACCACTTTGTTGAACTGTGTGGAGTTTGGCCGAGTTATCTGTTGTGAGAAGAGCTGGGCCTTAAGAAACCTGAGTTCGTGTCCAGGGTACCGTCTGGGCCATACATACCATCCTTGGTCTCTAGGACATCTGTGACAAAGGTGAGGGGAGGCCGAGAGTTGTGTGGGACGAGGCTCGAGCAGAGGGGCTGGCTAAGAGCCCCTCCCCCGAATTCGCCTGTGGCTACCTGGATGGGTTGTCCGGTCACAAAGTCGAGGCGGAGGGCCTCCCTTATTCAAGTGGCGTTCCAGTTGGGGGGAAGGAGGATGTTGCCGTTGGTCTGAGGCCATAGCAGCAGGAGCAGAACCTTTCTTCTTCCTGACCATGGTCCACTCATCAGCTGCTATAGGTGTAGGGGTGGGCTCAGCTCTGAAAACAGGTTGTTGGGGACCACATCCAAAACCTTTAATTCCCTGTTTATGTCTGAAAATGCCACATGAGGGGCATGCTATGGGCTTCCATTCATATTCTACACTGATGGAGTTAACCACACCTTCCCATCTGAATTTGACAAAGTCCACCCTAGGAGTAGTGGCTTTAAGTTCTATACACACGCGTGCACAGGAAATTCTGGTCAGAAGTTCGGTTTGTGAATCTACGTAAAGCGGTTTACCAATGGCGCTTGACAAACACCCGATGCCCGCCGAAGACCAGAGTGAAAAAGGTATGTCCCTCAGCCTTACCCAAACAGGGAGAGAGTCCAACCTACCCTTTTGCAGAGTCATTTTCGAGTGCCACTGTTGTAGCATTAGTGTGCAACTAAAGATGGAAATAGGTCCCATCTCTAAGATCTTTCTACGGAAATCAGTGTTAGGAACATGAAAGAAGTAAAACCCATTCTCATGCAATTTTATATCCACAATTTGATCACCCCAGGCCTTTTTAACAACCTCTTCCGTCAACTTGAACGGGATTTTATTACCAATGTAATGACTAACTATGCATTCCTTCCACCGCAGATTCTGTTCAGCAGCTACTTCATGGGTTATATCAACAATGGCTTCACCATTTTCCTCTATGGGTGGAACATAGGTTAGGTTATAGCCCTTGGTTAAAACCTTTGCAATATTTGCCCAAGACTTGGTCATCTGTGCAGGAGGATGACTACTAGAGTTCTGTCTCGCCATGTTGATTTGGCCTGATTCTTTTGATCGAAGATCGGTCCCACTAGGGGGACTAGCGATGTGGCCATGTCTAGAGGAGGCAAGTCTGCTTCTAGAGCGCCCTCTGCTCCTGCTTCACCTAGCATTTCCCTTCGGGACAGAACTGGAACCAGGGGGGGCTATTTTTGTTAAAAGCTACTGATTTCCCCCTAGGTTGAGCTGCTTTGGAGGTTCTAGCAAGATCAGCTTTGGGCAAAAGAACTTCAGTAACTTCAATCTCTTGGTGTGCTTCAGCAGGAGGGGGCGGGTTAACCTCCATAACCAACTGTTCTGCTTCTAGATGGGGGGATGGGCCAGGCAAGGCATTTGACATAGAGCCTTCCATATAGACAAATCCTCAAACACCTACCGGTCAAACCAACTCCACCATTCTCAATAAATAGGCCACGCAACAGGGCATCCAGTAAAACAACGTCAAGCCCACAACCACAATCACCATTGCAACCAGCAGTAACAATAGCCCACCAACCCCAAACCAGAATCAACCAACTATCATTCAAACGAGCACAAAAGAGCATAGACCACCAAGTTCGCAGTGATAAAAGAGATGCAGGAACCGGGGGGGGTCCCCAAAACGAAGGAAATAAAGCACCCTACAGGTCCAGCCCAGCAGGAATAAACCGAAGGAAAGGACCTAACAGGGGGGGGGAACTACCTTCAAGAGGAAATCCAGAACCAACACCTCTGTATTTCGACCAGCTCACACGTGGAGAACAAGGCCAGCGACTCAGATGGAATCCCAGGTTCTGTACTGAACGAGAGGTGAAATCCTTTGGAGGGGTGAAGGAGGAGTGTCCTGGGTTGACTACCACCAAAAACCAGCCCAAATCTGAGTTTAAATCGGCGGAATCATCAAATTCAAACCGGTGAACAAATCGGGCCGAGTGAGAATGGGCGAGCATTCGGATGAACAAGTGCCCAAATTTTAGTGGAAATGAAAAGTGTATGCTTTCGCTGGATTTCACAGTTGTTTTTTTTTTTTTTTTGGTAAGGTAAGTATGAGTATAACTTTTCAAACACCAAGTACAACCTAAGCTCAAACCATCTCAAGATCATATAAGGACATAGTAATGTCCGAAGAGGGTCAAGAGGGTCCAACAGGAACTATACAACAAGCCGAGTGCCGGCTAGAAGGGTAAAAAGCAAAAGGCAAAAACAAAAAACCCATCCGCAGGATGGGCCGACGCCAAACTCCGAAGGTCCACTTAGAGGCCATCGGATCAGCTTGGAACAACACTAGCCAAAAATGGACAGAGGCAGGTCCCACTTCCTCTGAAGAATGCGGTTCCTATAAGTGTCCTCAACTCTCCTAGAAGAGATGGCCTTGTCCTTAACGGCTTTGATAAGATGCTTACGCATACCAGGGATGGAGACGCTCTTGTTCCTAAAAATCGCATTGTTCCTTTCGGTCCATATGATGTGACATAAGGCCCCAAAGGAGAACCTAGAGATACGGTGAGCAAAAGAAGAACCTCCGCAGACTTGCATTGCCCACATGATATGTTCCTGCCAGGGGCGGTTGCGCCAGGGTAGATTACATTTAGTAGCCCACAGAGACGCCATTCGACTGGTATAGGCACATTCAAAGAAAAGGTGGTTGATTGAGTCTGGACTAGAGCCACAAAAAGCGCACAAGGCATCATCAATCCCTGTGATTTTGTAATAGGTATACCGGTAGGTAGCCCGTTGAGGATATTAGCCATGGAAGAAAAGCATGACGAGGCGCTATATGGCGATCCCAAATGAAGACATGCCAAGGGGTCGGATGCCATTTCCTACGGATTTGGTTCCAAGCACTAGTAAATGTAAAAAGATTTGGAAGGGAAAGGGATCCGGATAAAAATTATCCAATGCGCTATCCATACCATTTAGAGAGCCATCCATCCATCTCAATATGGTGGTAAGAGTTTCAGAAGGTTACCAGGAGCCATCAAGGAACAAACGAACTGAAGCCTCCCGAGGAATGCGCGATTGGTAAATTTCCGCATTACTAAAGTGCTAATAGAGCGGGCCTCGATTATGCCACCAGTCAAACCAGAAGGAGACTGATGCCCTATTTCCAATCTCCCACCTGAACATAGGCTGTGCTGAACCACGTATGTCAAGGATTTTCTTCCATGTCCAAGAGCAGAACATAGGCTTGGACACAACTCAAAAGTTAGCCTTTTTTAAGAAGGTGGAGTGTACCCATTTGCACCAGAGAGATTCTTTGTCGGTAAAGAGGAGCCAGATGTGTTTTAAGATCATAGCCTAGTTGTAGTCCATAAGTCTTCGAATACCTAGACCTCCCTCCTCTTTGGGTAGACGGATGGCATTCCATGCTACCTTAGCCCCACCAATACCAAGGTCAGGACCTTTCCACAAGAATTGCCTTAGTATAGCTTCAATGCTGAATAATACTGATTTGGGCAAGGAGAAAATAGTGGCCCAGTATACTTGAATAGAATGCAAGACCGACTTGATGAGCTGAAGGCGCCCAAAGAAGGAAAAAAAGTGACGAGAGTGAGAGCCGAGACCAGAGCGCCCCAACCAAATGATGGAATCAATCGTAGCTTTGCGGTCCTCCTTCACGAAGTCTAGTTGAAATAATAGGCACACCTAGATACCGGAATGGTAGTGTGCCTTGCTGAAATCCAAGACATTAGGTTATGCGGTCCTGCAGCGTTTGGGTTCCTCCCGAGATAAATATGTTGCTTTTCGCATTATTCGGGTTTAAACCGGACCAATCAGAGAACAAAAGGAGGGATTCTTTTATTAATTCAACTGATCTCAAGTGACCCTCTGAGAATAGCAGCACATCATCTGCGAAGAAGAGATATGATAGTCGAAGCTTTTTGCATCGCCAAAACCAATGGAAATCGGGTCTATCAGTCTTAGCCTTTAGGATGCCAGAGAAAATTTCCATGACCAGTATGAATAGGTATGGCGATAGTGGGTCCCTTGGATTTCACAGTTGTTTTTTTTTTTTTGGTAAGGTAAGAAATTGTATAACTTATCAAATCACCAATTACAACCTAGGCTCAAACCAGCTCATAACCATATTAGGACATGGTATTGTCCAGACAAGGTCAAGAGGGTTCAGCAGGACCTATACAAGAAGTCAAAGGCCGACAAAGAGCAAAAGAAAGGAAAGAAAACCAAAGGAACAGCAAGATCTGCACTAGCTGAGACAGACATCCGGTGTGAGGCCACCGGAATAGCTGGGAGCAGCACTAACAGAAGATAGACGGCGGAAGATCCCACTTGCTCTGTAAACGCCGATTCCTATATGTGTCATCAATTCTACCCATAGAGACAACCTTGTCCTTGACGACTTTGATGAGGTGCTTTCGCATGCCAGGGATACAGACGCTCTTGTTCCTGAAGATCGCATTGTTCCTTTCGGTTCAAATGATGTGACATAGAGCCCCAAAAGAAAATCGAGATATGCGGTGAGCAAAAGAGGAACCTCCACATACTTGCATCGCCCATAAAATATGCTCATGCCAAGGACGATTGCGCCAAGGTAGATTGCACTTTGTCGCCCAAAGGGAAGCCAATCTATTGGTATAAGTGCACTCAAAATAAAGATGGTTGATTGAGTCTGGAAGTGGACCCACAAAAAGCGCACAAGGCATCTTCAATCCTATAGTTCTGAAGTAGGTATACCTAAGTAGGTAGCCGGTTAAGAGAAATTAACCATAGAAGAAAAGCGTGTCGTGGAACTATGTTACGGTCCCAAATGAAAGAATGCCATGTGATTGGATGCCACTTTCTTTGTATATGATCCCATCCACGACTAACCGAGAAAGGTTTAGATGGATGAGGTGTCCATACGAGGTGATCCAACGTATTGTCCATAAAGCACGGAGGGCTATCCATCCAGCTCATGATAGTGGTCAGTGTGTTAGAAGGTTGCCAGGAACCTTCAAAGAAGGATTGCACTGTGGTCTCCCATGGGATGCGCGACTGATATATCTCAGCATTAGTGAAGACTAGGTAGAGCGGCCCCTTACTGTGCCACGAGTCAAACCAGAAAGAGGTAGAAAGTCCATTTCCAATGTTCCAACGAAACATATTCTGGCCAGAAGCGCGCATATCCAGTATTTTCTTCCATGTCCAGGAACATATGGTAGGTTTGGACACAATTCATAAATTTGACTTCTTTAGGAAAATGGAATGTATCCATTTACACCACAGCGACTCTTTGTCAGTAAAGAGAAGCCAAATATGCTTTAAAAGAATAGCATTGTTGTATTCAACAAGTCTCCGGATGCCTAGGCCGCCTTCCTCTTTGGGTAAGCATACAGCATTCCACGCTACTTTAGCTCCACCAACTCCAAGATCTGGACCTTTCCATAGGAACTGTCGCAGAATGGCCTCAATACTATGCAATACTGATTTGGGAAGAGAAAAGATAGTGGCCCAGTATACTTGGATGGAATGTAGTATCGACTTTATAAGCTGTAGTCGACCAGCAAAGGAAAGAAAGCAATGGGACCAGGAGCGTGCCCGAGCAGTGATAGCATCCATCAGAGCTTTACAGTCCATCTTACGCAGTCTAGTTGAAATAATAGGTACGCCTAGATATCGAAAAGGTAATGTACCCCGCTGGAACCCAAGGCATTGAATTATCTGGTCTTGTAATGCCTGGGACCCTCTGGATATGAAAATGCTGCTTTTTGTCTTGTTCGGTTTTAAGCCAGACCAAACAGAGAACAAGTGGAGAGAATCCTTAACTATTTGAACTGACCTCAGGTGGCCTTCTAAGAAAAGCAAAACATCATCCGCGAAGAAGAGGTGTGAAAGCCGGGTCTTCTTGCGGCCTTGAGAACCAATGAAAATCGAGGCATATCAGTTTTAGCTTTTAGAATGCCCGATAAGATCTCCATAACCAGGACAAAAAGGTAAGGCGAGAGAGGATCTCCTTGGCGAATGCCCCGAGAACTCCCAAAGTGGCCATGCAGTTCGCCATTAATAGAGATCGAAAATCTTCTTTGCCGAAACACAAGCCATCACCAGGTTGATGAAGGGTGCGGGAAATTTGAAGGCTATTAAAACTCTTTCTAAGAAGTACCAGTCCACAATGTCATATGCTTTCTGAAAATCCACTTTAATTGCACACTTGGGAAGGTATGGTCGGTGGTGAAAATCCGCAAATAGCTCTTGGGCTATCAAAATATTGTCACTTATCCTGCATCCTTTAACAAACGCCGTCTGGCCAGGGTTAATAAGTGATGGGAGAACACGCGCAATCCGCCTTGCCAATATCTTGGAGATACACTTGTATAAAGTATTGCAACAAGCAATAGGACGAAATTCCGACATAGCTGAAGCATTTGGAGATTTCGGCACTAGCGTCAGAATAGTGTTGTTTATCTCTTTGAGCAAATGTCCTGATTCAAAGAAGTCTCTTACCGCCACAAGAGTGGAGGGTCCAATGATTTCCCAGCTAGACTGAAAGAAATCCACATTGTAGCCATCCGGTCCAGGGGCTTTACCCTTGGCTAGGGAGAAAAGAGTGGACCGAATTTCCTCATCTGAAACCGGAAGTGAAAGCGTGTTGCTCTGATTCTCATCAAGGGTCCGCCCAAGGAAAGCACTCAACTCATTAACAGAAGGTGTAGTAGGAGCAAAAGGGTTTCACAGTTGTTTTTTTTTTTGGTAAAAGTAAGAGTTTGTATAACTTTTCAATACACCATAATACAACCTAGGCTCAAACCAACTCCTGACCATATTAGGACCAGACAAGGTCAAGAATGGTCCAGCAAGAACAAGCTAAACTAAGGCAAAAAGCCAGCTAAATACAAGCATAGCTAAAACCGAAAAGGAAGGCACCCAAACTAATCCGAAGCATGGAGGTCATCCCTTGTCTTCAGGAGCGGCATGAACCCAAGATAGTCAAAGAGAACAGAAAACGGACTCGCCACTAATGTCCAGAGCACCGGCTAAGGGTCCTAATTCGCAGTTGTTCGTCTTTTATAAATCCAAGAATTTCACCTCTGACTATAAAATACAAATGCCCCCGACTGTCCCTATTAATTATTATTCCGATCTCAAAGGCCAACACAATAAGACCAGAATCCTATGATGTTATCCCATGCTAATATATATAGAGCGTAGGCTTGCTATAAGCACTCTAATTTCTTCAAAGTAACAACATCGGAGGCACGACTCGGCCAGCTAAGCCCAGGAGCATATAGCCGATAGAAGGGACGAGCCATTTGATGTATACTGTGAGGCAAACCGGTCAACCCAACCCAAGGTCCAACTACGAGCTTTTTAACTTGCAACAACTTAAATATACGCTATGGGGCTGGAATTACTATGGTTGGATTCTCGTTAAGGGATTTAAATTATACTCATTCCAATTATCATACTCAAAGAGCCCCGTATTGTTATTTATTGTCACTACCTCCCCGTGTCAGGATTGGGTAACTTGTGCGCCTACCACCTTCCTTGGATGTGATAGTCATTTCTCAGGCTTCCTCTCCAGAATCAAACTCTAATTCTCCGTCACCCGTCACCACCAAAGTAGGCCACTATCCTACCATCGAAAGTTGATAGGGCATAAATTTGAATTATGCATCGCCAGCACGATGGCCGTGCGATCCGTCAAGTTATCATGAATCTCATAGCAAAAGACAAAGCCCGCGTTGACCTTTAATCTAATAAATGCATCCCTACCAAGAGTCGGGATTTGTTTCACGTATTAGCTCTAGAATTACTACGGTTATCCAAATAGCAAATACCATCATACAAACTATTGCTGATTTAACGAGCCATTCGTAGTTTTACAGTCTAAATTAGTTCATATTTACACATGCATGGCTTAATCTTGGAGACAAACGTATGACTACTGGCAAGATCAACTAAGTAGCATTCCTTCACGATGTCCACCAAGCATGATCCATCATGAAGCTCGAGAGCTCCACGTGGTCAAAGACGAGACAAGAGCATCATTCTAGTAAAGCGATAAATGCTTAGAGATTTGGGAATAAGGGCCAAGGACCCCTTACCCATGAAGAAAGTTCCGTATTCGAGAGAACAAGCACGCACTCGCGATCCATCCGAACAATCACATGAGATATTCGTAGAATGCAAGCCCTGCTATCTAGTCCAACCAAGCATCCAAATGGATGTTGTGATAGAAGGGACAATGAAATGCACAACTTTCCATTGCAATAGGTTTTCAACACAAGAACCCCTATTTTGCATCCAACGTTTGTTCGTGGAGCAACAATTGATCGAAAGTGAGGGAAGCAATTCGATGCCCCAGCACGGAGCTTGCCAACACACATATTCTTGTCATCTCTCACACGCCATCGCGTACACTGGAAGTAAACCAAGGTGACTAATCCATAGTTCTATAAGCATGAGAACTTGAGGAGCACATGGACTCATTGAACGAGGCCACATCTGCACCGCTAAATGTGAGAATAGTAAGATCTTGTCCCTAATCATGGCTTCAATCTCCGTCCCTATCTCACCTTCCCTTGGCCATTAAGGCCTCAGTCATGGTGTGATCTTGGCTTAAATCGGGACTTGATCATTCACCTGACCGTGGGACAATCATTGCACCACTGTGGCTCATTCACTCACGCCGCAAGGCATGGTCTCATCTTACCGAAGGGACTCATGGATTCATTGATTCCCAAGGAACTCGATCATCAATTCATCCTGTATGGTCGCTTGGCTTGTCGACGACCCATGCACTCGACCATGATACCTGCGTGAGGGGAGCCACGCAATGCACGAGTCATCTGTCCGTCCATTCATCTTTGTTTAGAGGTGCTCTATTTGATCAGTTATGACCTATTTCATCGATCATTGATCCATGTTATGACTCAATCTTGTGCCGATAACATAGGTCCATGCATTGCCTAACAATTGCCCGAAGGTCGATCATGGCCTTCAAGCACCTTGACCTCCCTAAAGAGCCTTATGAGCACAAGTCATCCGTCGTCCATCCATCTTTGTTTAAAGGTGCTCTATTTGATTGGTTATGGCCTATTTCATCGGTCATTGATCCATGTTATGACTCAATCTTGTGTCCATAACATAGGTCCATGCATTGCCCAACAATTGCTCGAAGGCCATGACTGGCCTCCAAGCACCTCTATCCCCCTAAAGAGCCTTATGAGCAATTTTGCTTTAAGTAAAAGGAGACATTCACTATATTTGAGATGGCACCATATTTCTAACAAAATATAGAAATTGAATTTTGATGAGATTTTTTGCAGGGATGCTTAGGAAAATGTGAATTAAATTATAGATGCATCAAAAAAATTTTGATGCTTGGAAATAGTTTTTTTTATTTTTGGTATTTAAAAAATTATAAAAAAAATTGGAAAAATTAGGAAAAGTAGTCGGAAGGTGGGAAAACAAATGGGGGAGCTATTTGATGACTCAAACAAAATTTAGGAAGAAGAATGGATTCAATTGAATGAGAAATGATCAATAAAGTAGTGATCGATTCCATGAGCCTTATGCAAGACCGATGCACTCGGCCATGATCATTGGCCACATCCCACGTACTCAGGCACGATGCTCGGGCACAATGCACGGCCATGAATGATGCCCGGGCATGATGCATGAGCACAACCCTCGGCCATGAACGAACAATGCACAGGCAGGATGCTCGACCATGAACGATCCACGGCCATGATCATCGGCCACGTCCCATGTACTCGGCCACAATGCTCGGGCATGACGCACGGCCATGAACAATGCTCGGGCACGATGCATGGGCACGACCCTCGGCCATGAACAAATGATGCACAGGCAGGATGCTCGGCCATGAACGATCCACAAGCACGATGCATGGCCACAACGCTCGACCATGAACAATTCATGGGCACGATGCTCGACCACAAACAATGCACGAGCACGAACACGGCCTTAGCCATAAACGATGCGGGCATGATACACGGGCATGACGCTCGGCCATGAACAATGTGTGGGCAAGAGCACGGCCATGAATGATGCACAAGAGCGAAGCTCGGCCATGAGCGTTTGCGGCACGATGCATGGGGGCGAGCACGGCCATGAATGATGCGCGGGCACAATGCACGACCATTAGCGATGCGGGACAATGCTCGGCCATAAACAATGCACGGCACGATGCATGGGCTACCATTGCAATCCGCATTGGTCCATGTCTCGAGTCGATCAGCAAACCGACTCATACCATTCCACATCTGACCGAGGCACATCGTCGGCTCTCATCCGCTTCCCTTCCGATAATTTTAATCACTTTTTGACGCTCTTTTCAAAGTCCTTTTCATCTTTCCCTCGTGATATTTATTTGTTATTGGTTTCTCGTTCATATTTAACCTTGGACAGAATTTACAGCCCGATTAGGGTTGCATTCTCAAACAGTCCGACTAGCCGATAGTGCCTCGTGGTGCAATAGGGTCCGGACACGACGGGGCTCTCACCCTCTCTAGCACCCCCTTTTAGGAAACTTGGGCTCAGTCTGTCACTAGAGACCCTTCTCCATACTACAATTCGAATGCTAAGGGCATCCAATTCTCATGATGGGCTTTTCTTGGTTCGCTCGCTATTACTAGGGAATTCTTGTTAGTTTCTTTTTCTATTTTCTGATATGCTTAAACTCAGTGGGTAGCCCTGTTTGACCTGGGGTCGTGTTGGTGAAAGGTAGATTCGTGGTGCATATGCATGAGCAACACTGCACGACATTGATCATTGGGGTCTTGTCAACCACCGAATGTTGTGGTGCTAATTGCTCCAACGCTCGATTTTGGGCCAACCGAGACAAGGTCATCTTGGGAGACCAACATACGCACCCAAGTCCCGCCCGCCCAATTTAAGGCAAGGGGTTGGAGGCAACGCCATGTGTGACATCTAGGTAAACGTGCCTTCAACCAAAGCTTCGGGCGCAATTTGCGTTCAAAGACTCGATGGTTCACGAGATTCTACAATTCACACTAAGTATCGCAGTTCGCTACTTTCTTCATCGATGCAAGAGCCAGGATATTTATTGCCGAGAGTCGTTATGAATAATAGGAGATTCATGGCATCCGCACACACCATGTCTGGAGTGGCGGGAGCATCGCTCTCTTATTGAAGTTCCTTGGTGCATTTCGCGCCGGGGTTTATTGTGCTGCCATGAAAAGCTCGAGCACTCGTAGGTACCCGTGCCATCCAAGCGTATGGGGAAGTTGGGCGAGGCCCGCTATCCCCATTGAGTTTGTTATTGGTTCTCTGGTTATTTTGCTAGATAGGATTCAACAATGATTCTTCTGCAGGTTAGTCTACGGAAACATTATTACAACTTCTCCTTCCTCTAAATGATAAGGTTCAATAGACTTCTCGCGATGTCATCGGCGGTGAATCACCCAAGTCGCTGCAATTCGAAGATTTCATCAGACCATTCAATCGGTAGGAGCAACGGGCGATATGTACAAAGGGCAGGGCAGGGCAGGGTAGATACGTAGTCAACGCGAGCTGATGACTTGCGCTTACTAGGAATTCCTCGTTGAAGACCAACAATTGCAATGATCTATCCCCATCACGATGAAATTTCAAAGATTACCCAGGCCTATCGCCAAGACTATAGACTTATTAAATACATCAGTGTAGCACGCGTGTAGCCTAGAACATCTAAGGGCATCACAGATCTACTATTGCCTCAAACTTCCTTAGCCTAAGTGGCCATAGTCCCTCTAAGAAGCTGGCCATGGAGATGTATATCCACATAGTTAGTTAGCAAGTTGAGGTCTCATTCATTATCGAAATTAACCAGACAAATCGCTCCACTAACTAAGAATGGCCATGCACTATCACTCATGGAATCAAGAAAGAGCTCTCAGTCTATCAATCCTTACTATGTCCTAGACTTGTTAAGTTTCCCCCGTGTTGAGTCAAGTTAAGCTATAGACTTCACTTTCTGGTGGTGCCCTTTTGTCAATTCCTTTAAGTTTTAGCCTTGCGACCATACTCCCCCCGAAATCCAAAAACTTTGATTTGTCATAAGGCGCCAACGGAGTCCTAAAAGCAACATTCACAAATCCCTAGTCAGCATCATTTATGATTGAGACTAGGACGGTATCTGATCGTCTTCGAGCCCCCACCTTTCATTCTTCATTAATGAAAACATCCTTGACAAATGCTTTCGCAATTGTTTTTTTTTTTTGGTAAGATAAGAAGTATATTGACTATTCACGAGCAACTTACAAGGTGATAAGCCGAAACACAAAAATCTCATACTTGAGGCGACACAAAGAGTGTCCTGACAGGTGCAAAGGTGTAACGGTTAAATGAAGCTTAAAAGTAACTTGTGTATAGCACAACCCAAGGCCAAAATAACAGTCAACAAATAAAAGACTAAAAAGGACAGTAGAGACGTTGCTGGAAGATAGAGGCTGTGATGCCCCATTTAACTTGGATTCTTCTATTTCGAGGGTATCTTCGACAAGCTTGAAGGATATAGCTGTATCCCTCACTATCTTGGTAAGGTGAGTCCGAAGGGATGGCAAAAAGAGGTTTCGATCCCCGTAAAGGATATGGTTTCGTTCCATCCATATGCAATGGCACAACGCCCAAAGGAAGCTCTAGCGATACGCTAGTGGAAATTACATCCACCAATAATCTTGATGGCCCAATTGAGATTTTCCTGCCATGTAGCATTTCTCCATGAGATATTGCATTTTCTTGCCTAGAAGCGTGCAAGAGCACCCGTGATTATACACACGAAAAATAAGTGATCAATTGAGTTCGGCCTTCGACAGCAAAAGGCATAAGAACCTTCAGAGATCTTGTGGTAAGACAATAGTACCACCGTGGGGAGTCTATTGAGGCATATCAGCCACAATAAAAAAACCATATCTTGATGCAATGCTATTATCCCATACAAACGTGTTCCATGTTACTCCGTGTCCCCTAGATTTGGTAATCTCCCAAGCCGAATAGATAGAAAAGTTACCATAGGGGTGGCCTTGCCATATGAACCTGTCTTCACTTGCTATGTCTAGAGCTGTGCTGGCTTCAAACTAGGAGTTTATAGTATTGATAACATTGGATACATGCCAGATGGAGGCATGGAAATCCTGTACAGAGACACTTCTTAGAATACCTGAGCGATAGATATCCCTATCTGTGAAGAGCTTGTAGAGGGGGCCTCTTTGATGCTAACAATCATACCAAAAGGATGTAGTGACTCCATTTCCAATTCGCCATTTGAAATGTTGCTAGAATGTTTGGCGGATGTCCAAGATCTTTTTCCATACCTAAGAGCGGAATGTTGGTTTGGGCACAACCCAAAAATTTTTATGCTTGAGGAAGTTGGAATGAATCTATTTGCACCATAAGGACTCTTTATCTGTGAATAGCAACCAAATGTGTTTGAGCATTGCTACATGGTTACATTCAACTAATCTATGAATGCTTAGGCCACCTTCTTCCTTCGGGAGGCACACCACATTCCAAGGGACTTTGGCACCCCCAACACCTAAGTCCGGTCCTTTCCAAAGGAATTGTCTAAGAATTAACTCGATCCTCAATAGGACAGATAAGGGTAGGCTGAAGACACTTGCCCAATATACATGGATGGCATGAAGGACCGACTTAATGAGCTGTAGGCAGCCAGCAAATGATAGAAATCAATGAGACCATGAATGTGCTCTAGCTAGTTATGGAGTTTACCAATGAGCAACAGTCAACCATGCTAAGCTTGATGCGATGACCGATACCCCAAGATATCGAAAGGGGAGTGTACCTTCAAGGAAGCCAAATGATTCAAGAATAGAATTACGCAACTCCATTGATTCGCCTGAGAGGAAAATCTCACTTTTGTTCAAATTCGACTTTAACCCAGACCAGGGACGAAAATAAGTTAAGTCCTTCCTTGAGAAGAGTGGTGGAAACCACATTAGCCTCCGTAAACAGGAGGACATCATCAACAAAAAATAGGTGGGTTAGGCTACTAGCTTTGCATTGCCAAAAAAACTTAGAACCCGGAAGCCGTGACCGAGCATTGAGGATGCCCGTGAAAATTTCTATGACTAGGGTAAAGATGTAGGGGATATAGGGTCACCTTGACGAATATCTTTACCACTAGCAAAGAAGCCATGAAGTTCACCATTGATGGCAATCGAAAACTTTAGAGAGTTAACACATTCCATGATAAGGTTAACAAATATCCAAGGGAAGCCAAAGGTTTGTAAGACCATTTGGAGTAATCCCCAATCAACAGTGTCGTAAGCCTTTTGAAGTCTACCTTGATTGCACACTTGGGCAGGTATGGCTCGTGATGAAATCCAGCAAAGAGTGCTTGAGCTAGGAGGATATTATCCCCAATCCTCTGCCCCTTAACAAAGGCATTCTAGGAAGGGCTTATAAGAGACAGCAGCACAGAGGCAATTCTATTTGCCAAAATCTTGGTAATGCATTTATAGACCATGTTACAGCATGCAATGGGTCGAAAATCACTCATAGCCGAGGCATTGGGTACCTTTGGCACCAACGTAAGAATGGTAATATTGGTCTCCTTAAGCAAGGAGCCAGATTGGAAGATGACTGAAGGGCCTACTATATCTTAGGAGGATTTAAAGAAGTCCACATTGAAACCATCGGGCTCGAAGCCTTACTTTTTGCTAAGGAGAACATAGAGTTACGAATCTCAATGTCGGTGACGTCTCTAGCCAAAAATCGGACCTGATTATCATTTAGGACTCGCTCAATTACTACCCGTAGATCTACAACAGCAGGTTGGGTATTTGAGGTATTAGCAGCTAGCAAATTCTCGAAGTAAGATAGAATATGGTGCTAGACCAAACTTGGGTCATTAAGGATAACACCGCCATTATTAGATAGTGAGAGGATACGATTGTGGAGGTGTCTCTTGTTGACGAAGTGATGAAAGTACTTCGTATCATGGTCCCCTTCCTGTAACCATTTGATTCTCGACTTTTGCTTAAAGAAAGATTCCTCTTGGATTCTGAGAAGCGAAAAAGCCAGGAGGTGGTCTTTTTCAAGACTCGCTAATATCAGGTAAAAAGGGTCAGCCTCAAGAGCATCTTGAGTGGAGGAGAGGGATAACTTGGCTTGGGCGGTGCGAGAGAATATCTCAGACAAGGCTTCCCTATTCAGTTGTTTCAGGTGCCTTTTAAGTAGCCTCAGCTTCTGGCAAAGCACAAACATGGGAGATCCAATAAACCGAGTTTCCCACACCTGAGTGATCAATACTGTATAAGATGGATGAGACATCCAATAGTTAAAGAGCTTGAAAGGCTTCCTAGAAAAGTTTGGAGGCACAATTCTGACAATCATCGAGGTGTGGTCCAAGACACTGGGGGCTAAGAAAGTGGTCTTCAAGAAGGAGAAATCTTTGCCCTACTGCTCATTTATCAGGACTCAATCAATCTTTCTTTGCTTACGTCAAGTACCCAAGGTTGTTGACCAAGTAAGCCTATGGCCAACGTATCTAAGATCCTTTAGGCCAGCTTGGTCTAAGCATAAACTGAACTCCTCAAAAGCGAGAATCCAGGCATTAGAACTGCCTATCCTATCCGAATCAAAATGGATAGCATTGAAGTCACCCGCAACTACGGGGCATTAGAAAAGCGAGAACTCATTTGGATAAGATCCGCCTAGAGAGCCCACCAAGAGACAAAAGTATGTTCGCCATAGACCACCGAGAAATAACAAGTCTTATTCAAAGCTATTATACTCAAATATCCATGTATAACCTGAGATGACATAGAGATAACAACTAACTCCACCTCTAGAGGTTTCCATCCAATCTAGATTCTTCCCCGAGGGGAGGAGTTGTAATTTGAGGTCCATATCTAATCTGGAATCAATCCAGCAGATATTTCATTAAAAAGGGACGTTTCAACCTTTGTCTCAATGATACTAATGCAAGAAAGGGAGTTAGATCTAACAAAGGATCTAATTTCAACTTGCTTCAGGGGGGCCATAAGCCCCCTAATATTCCAAATTCAAAAACATATTTACATGGGAAGGAAGAGCTTATCACCTTTTCTTGCCAGCCCGTTTTTTTTTTTTTTTTTTTGGCTTCAGGTGGGCTACTTTAGTAGTTTTGCTGCTGCTTTCAGGATTGGGAGTGACACGACAAGGACAGGAAGAGTAGGTCAGTATTGCCCAAACTTGAACCACCATCTAAGGGCAAACCAGCTTGCGAACTAGAGAGTGGCGGAGAGGGGAGTGATTCTCCTCCTCATAATCACTTCCAACTTTGTTGGCCAACAGCCCTTTAGAGTCTTCAAAGTCAGAAGAATCCACAGAAGTGGCTAGAGAAAGCAAATTAGGGTCAGGAAGGGATTGAGTAGCCGCACAAATGGTTTTGGATTTAGCAGGAATAGAACCCACTAGAGTGAAGAATGCTACAGCAAGGTTTTTCGCTTATAGAGCAACATTCTTCTTGCGGACAATCTCCTATTTTCCTTCTGTCGGGAGAGGTGGATTCTAGGCAGCAGGAGTTGGAGAGGGGTTATCATTGTTGTCTGTGGGCGTCACCCTAACAGGGGGGACATCTGTGCCCGAACGTACGATCTTGCATGAAACTGGTCTCCATTCGTATTCTATTGTGATTGTCCATGTTTCACCATTCAAGATGATTTATACAAATTCAAGAAGATTTTGACTTGCCTTGATCTCAATACATACTCTAGCATACAAGATCATTCTCATTTGCTCCGTTTGGATATCTACATGCAGTGGCTTACCAATAGCACTAGCCACAGCACTTATGCCAGTAGCGGACCATAAGCCATAAGGTATATCCCTCAGTTTTACCCATATCGACAGAGATTGGTGCTAATTCTTCTTCATCTTCAAGGTAGGGTGCCATAGTTGAATAATCACAGGTACCCTTAAGATGGTAATTGGGCCACCGTAGAGGATGTTCCGCTAAATAGATTCATCTGGAATGTGAAAAAAGAAGAATCCATCCACATTCGCCATGACATCAACAACATGTGCTCCCCAGACATTTTTAATGGCGTTTTCAGTCAACTTGAAGGGTAATTTCTTACCCACAAAATAGCCAACTAAACATTCCCTCCGCTTGGGGTTAGTGTCTTTAAGAATCTCATCAAAGATTTTGACAATAGGTTTTCCATCCACAATTGTGGGAGGGATGTATGAAAGGGTATATCCCTTTTCAGCTGATTTGGCTACAATAGCCCATGAGCATTGGGCTAGTTGTTGCTTAGGGTCTTAGGGGGGTTTCTTGGAAGCTACTACCCCTATACTTAAGCTTCACCTTGAGGTTGGCCCCTGTTTAACTTGGGGTTCCGCAGAGGTTCTAGCTTCAGTTGCCTCAATACTCAATGGGTTTACTGAGGATAGTCCTCAACTACATCCACGTCTTCCATGTCGCTGTACTTGCTGAGCCATAATGGTGGATGTCCTTGCTTCTACTGAAGCATTAATGATTTTCAGTTTCACGAGTTTCACAGGAGTCGTGGGTTGCAGGATGGCTTCAGAAGAGCCAGCTTTGGCAATAGAGGGGGCATTGATAGCAGAAGAATGCTTAGCGGATCCCTGCTTTTACTTAGCTTTCAGTCCAAGGGCCTTCAACAGAGGCTCCATTTCGCAAGATGTGGCATTTCCAACCATGGAGTCCCTTATACAAGTTTAGCCATTTAACAAGAGAGCACAGCACAGGAGAGGACCAAAGAGTATCCAGAAACCAATGAGTCAATCCCTTAGAATAGCAAAATGCACTAGGAAAAATTCCAGAGTGAAACCCAGAAAACCCAGATCTGTTCCAGAGCCCAACAGAGAAAAGAGTTCGGGAATCACAACGGACGAAAGAGAATGTACTTACTAGCGACCCCGGGCACCAAAACTCAGAAGAATCCAGCGGCTAGATCGACTAGGAGACTAATAAGCTAAACGGATGACCAATTTCGCGGGCAACAGTATTCAAGAGAGAAGCTGCACAGTACAAGTGTGAATAGTATCAGGGGCGGGTGAAAAGTATGCTTTTGCAATTGTTTTTTTTTGTTTTTGGTAAGGTATGCTTTTGCAATTGTTTTTTTTTTTAGTAAGGTAAGATTTATATTGACAATTCACGCGCAACTTATAAAGTGATGAGCCGAAACACAAAAACCTCGTTCCTGAGGCGACACAAAGAGTGTCCCGACAGGGGCAAAGGTGTAACAGCTATAAAGAGCTTAAAAAGCTAATCGTGTGCGCAGCACAACCCAAGGCAAGAACAACAGTTGACAAAAGAAACTAAAAGAAATAGCTAGGGCGTCACTGGAATATCGAAGCAGAGATGCCCCAATTAACTTGGATTCTTCTATTCCGGGGGGTATCTTGAACAGGCTTGAAGGAGATTGCAATATCATCCACTATCTTGACAAGGTGAGTCCGAAGGGATGGCACAAAGAGAATACGATCCCTGAAAAGGATATGATTCCTTTCCGTCCAAATGCAAAGTGGCATAATACCCCAAAGGAAGCTCTAGCGATATGCTGGTGGAAATTGCGTCCCCCAATAAATCTGATGGCCCAATCAAGATTTTCCTTTCATGTGGCATTTCTCCATGAGATATTGCATTTACTTGCCCAAAAACGTGCAAGGGCACCCATGATTTTACACCGAAAAATAGGTGATCAATTAAGTCCGATCTTCGACGGCAGAAGGCACAAGAACCATCAGAGATCCTATGGTAAGCCAAGAGTACCACCTGCGTGGGCAGTCTATTGAGGCATATTAGCCACAATAAAAAGCCATATCTAGGTGCAATGCTATTATCCCATACAAATGAGTGCCATGGTACATCATGTCCCCTAGACCTGATAATCTCCCAAGCCGAATGGATAGACAAGTTACCATATGGGTGGCCTACCCATATGAACTTATCTTTGCTTGCTATGTCCATAATTATGCTGGCATCAGGCCAGGAGTTTATAGTCATGAGAACATTGGATTCTGACAGACAGTAATGGAAATCCCTTATAAAGTCATTTCTCGGAATACCTGAGCGATAGATTTCCCTATCCATGAAGAGCTTGTAGAGGGAGCCTTTCTGATGCTAACAGTTATACCAGAAGGATGTAGTGGTTCCATCTCCAATACGACATTTGAATGATTATTGGGCAACTTGGCGTGAATCCAGGATCTTCTTCCATACCCAAGAGCAAAAAGTTTTTTTTTTTTGGTAAGGTAAGTATATGAATTACTTTTCAAACCACCAAATACAACCTAAGCCTAAACCAATTCCTGACCTTATTAGGACATAGGATTGTCCAGACAAGGTCAAGAAGGGTTCAGCAGGAACTAAACAACAAGGCAAAAGCCGGCTAAAAACAAGCAAAAGAAAGGAACATAAAACAAGGGCAACCGAACCAAACAGGAGCATGGAGGTGAAATGCCCATAACTCCAGAAATCCGCTCCAAAGGACACCGGAACAGCCAAAACCTGCACTACTCAAAGATAGAAGGGGGAAGGTCCCACTTTCTCTGTAGAATGCGGTTCCAATATGTGTCCTCAACTCTCCCCATGGAAATAGCTTTGTCCTTCACGACTTTGATGAGATGCTTACGCATGCCATGGATGAAGACACTCTTGTTCCTGAAGATAGAGTTGTTCCTTTTAGTCCAAATAATGTGACATAGTGCACCAAAAGAAAATCTAGATATGCGGTGGGCAAACGAGGATCCTCCATAAACTTTCATCGCCCAAATGATATGTTCTTGCCAAGGACGGTTGCACCAAGGTAGGTTGCATTTTGTCGCCCATAGAGAAGCCAATCTACTAGTAGAAGTGCATTTAAAGAAAAGGTGGTTGATTGAGTCTGGTCTAGAACCACAAAAGGTGCACAAAGCATCGTCACTCCTGTGATATTGTAACAGGAATACCTGAGTAGGTAGCCGGTTAAGAGATATAAGCCATAGGAGAAAGGCATGATGGGGAGCTATGTGCTGATCCCAAATAAAGGAATGCCAAGGGGTTGGATGCCATTTCCTTCAAATATGATTCCAAGCAAGAGTAACAGAAAAGGATTTAGATGGATGTGGTGTCCAGACGAAGTTGTCCATCGAACTATCCATTACAGACAAAGGGGTATCCATCCAGCTCATGATAGTGGCAAGAATGTTAGAAGGTTGCCAAGAGCCTTCGTAGAAAGACCGCACTGTAGTCTCCCGGGGGATGCGCGACTAATAAATCTCCATATTACTAAAGAGCAGGTATAGCGGGCCCCTATTGTGCCACCAGTCAAACTAGAAAGAGACGGAGCGCCCATTTCCAATCTTCCATCGGAACATTGTTTGAGCAGATACACGCATATCAAGGATTTTCTTCCATGTCCAAGAGTAAAAAGTGGGTTTGGACACAACCCAAAAGTTTGCCTTCTTTAAAAAGGTAGAGTGTACCCATTTACACCACAAAGATTCTTTATCAGTAAAGAGAAGCCAAATATGCTTTCAAGTCATAGCATTATTGTAATCTACAAGTCTCTGGATGCCTAGGCCACCTTCCTCTTTGGGTAGGCAAATAGTATTCCATGCTACCTTTGCTCCACCAACTCCAAGGTCAGGACCTTTCCACAGGAACTGCCACAAAATAGCCTCGATACTATATAATACTGTTTTGGGTAAAGAAAAGATAGTGGCCCAGTATACTTGAATGGAATGCAAGACCGACTTGATAAGCTGTAGGCGCCCAGCAAAGGAAAGAAAGCGTTGAGACCAGGAGCGGGCGCGCGTAGTAATAGAATCAATCAAAGCTTTACAGTCCTCCTTACGCAGTCTCGTTGAGATAATAGGCACACCTAGATACCGAAATGGCAGTGTACCCTGCTGAAACCCAAGGCATTGGATTAGCTATTCATGCAACGCCTGGGTCCCTCCCGAGAGAAAGATATTACTTTTCACATTATTCGATTTTAAACCAGACCAATCAGAAAACAAGAGGAGAGATTCCTTCATTAATTCAACTGATCTCAGGTGGGCTTATGAAAATAGCAGTAATCATCCGCGAAGAAGAGATGCGATAACCGGATCTTTTTGCAACGCCAAAACCAGTGGAAATTCGGCAAATCAGTTTTAGCCTTTAGAATGCCCGAGAAAACTTCCATAACCAGTATAAAAAGGTACGGCGATAGAGGGTCTCCTTGGCAAATGCCCCTAGAGCTCCCAAAATATCCATGCAATTCCCCATTAATAGAGATCGAGAATTTTGCAGTCGTCACACAAGCCATCACCAACTTAACAAAGAAAGCAGGAAAGTTGAATGCCATTAAAGCCTTTTCTAAGAAGCTCCAATCCACAGTGTCATAAGCTTTTTGGAAATCCACTTTTATAGCACACTTGGGAAGGTAGGCCCGGTGGTGGAAATCTGCAAATAACTCGCAAGAGCAGAAAGTTGGTTTGGGTATAACCCAAAAATTTCTATGCTTGAGGAAGTTGGAGTGAATCCATTTGCACCATAGGGATTCTTTATCTGTGAATAGCAACTAGATGTGTTTGAGCATTACTACACAGTTACATTCAGCCAATCTACGAATGCCCAGGCCACCTTCTCCCTTCTCAATTGGTTTTTTTTAGGGTAAGGCTTCCTTCGCAATTGTTTTTTTTTTTTTTTTGATAAGATAAGATGTATATTGACTTTTCAAAGTGTAACCTACAAGAGATGAAACCGAAACACAAAAATCTCGTACCTAAAGCGACATACAAGGTGTCCCAACAGGTGCAAAGGTGTAACAGTTATAGAGCTAAGAGCAACAAACGCACAATACAGCGAGGCCGACGAAACGATCGCTTAACTACAAAAGAGAAACAACACAAGCCCAAAGGGATTAATCAAAGATGGTAGGCGAGATGCCCCAACTGACTTGGATCCTTCGGTTGTGAGGAATATCTTCAACAGGTTTGAAAGACAAACCTCTATCCCTAGTGAGTTTCGCAAGATGTTGCCGGAGGGCCGCATAAAGAGTGGTTGATTCCTAAAAAGTATATTGTTTTGTGTCGTCCAGATAATGTGGTATAATGCTATGAATGAGAATCAAGCAATTCACTGGTGAAAGCTATGGCCACCTATATAGCGGATTGCCCAATGAAGATTATCTTGCCATGACTGATTTCTCCATGATAAATAACATTTATCTGCCCAGAATAGTGCAAGGGAAGCCGTAATAGGGCACCTAAAGAACAGATGATCAACAAAATCCGGTCTACATTCACAAAAAGCACAAACACCATCCGATATTCTGCGATAATTAAGTAGGACGACTTGTGTAGGGAGCCTATTTAGAGATATGAGCCACAACAAAAAACCATACCTCGGCGCAATGCTCTGGTCCCAAACGAAAGAATGCCAAGGAACAATAGGTCTGCATATTCTGATCTGTTCCCACACCGAGGCCATAGAGAAAATACCCGACGAGTGGCCCTTCCACACTAAACGATCATGTCTCTGTGCATTCAGAATAGGGATATTATCCGGCCAAGATTTGAAAGTTTGAAGCACATTTGAATTATGCCACGAGCCAGAAAAGAACTCCCGAACCGAGGCCTCTCTTAGGATACCAGAGCAATAAATGTTCCTATTGGAAAATAAATCCGAGAGAGGACCTTTGGGATGCCATGAATCAAACCAGAACGATGTGGTTGCTCCATCACCTATTTGCCATTTGAAGAACATTTGGAAATCCCGGCGGATATCAAGGTTTTTTTTCCAAGCCCAAGAACAAAAAGTCAGCTTAGGCACTATCCAAAAATTCTTGTCCTTCAGAAAGGTAAAGTGAATCCACTTACACCATAGGGATTCTTTATCTGTGAAAAGAGTCCATATATGTCTTACCATTGCTGCATGATTACAATTAAGAAGTCTACGAATACCCAAGCCATTGTCGCAACCTACCCCTCAAGGGCCGAACTCGAATGAGGCGGGTTTAGAGATAAGTGTTCATGAGATGGTTCATATGGCACTTTAAAATGATTTTACTGAAATGTAAATCTTTTGTTTAGCCATATAACTCATTGATCATGAACGTGGATTTTCCCTAAATCCATATCTCGCGTGACAGCAGATTGATTTTATTTTTTAGGAGTCGCCAATAGCCTAGGTCGGGGGTCGGCTAGAATACCCAATCGAAACGCGGGAATTTCGTTTCGGTTTCTACGAAAACCAGAGATCAAAGGTTCGGGGACTAGCTTACGTTAATATTTCTATTAACGCCCTTTCGGTACCGCTAAACTTAACATGGTTGTTATCTAAGTCGTCATGCATTCGTTTTTTACCATTTTCATGCCAAAGTCTTAGTCCACTAGGTGATCATGCATTTTGTTTTTGTATTTTCATTTGAGATTCTAAACTAATCCTATCTTAGTCTAGAAAAAGAAAGAAACAATCAATTGTATTGAAAGACATTTCTTAAAGTAAACACTCGAAGTATTGAAAGGACGAGCTAATTCTAAGTGCGAGAAAGTAAAAAAAAAGAACCCGCAACTCGTCGGGTGTTTATTACAACACGAATTGAAAACCCGAAACATGATCGGGGATGAATGAATTAAGTATAAATTGAAACCGGATTGGACATCGGTCAATCACCTTAGCTTTTTTAACTTCGGATTTTTCTTCCTTGGACCGCCTCTTGGGTGTCGATGCTTACGTTCATACATTCATTCATAACAAACGATATATGGAAAAACAATGGTGCAAGCAACTCACTAATTAAGCACGGGCCTCGGGATCGGCCTTTATTTTTCATGCGTTTCGATTCATCACCCACTTAATCACCTAACATTGTTTGATTAATGGTTAATGATAATGGCTACCACTTGTATTCACAAAACGGTAACTCACATCAATTAACCCCTAAAGTCGGGTTCTAATGATCATGAATGGGCTACCCGCCGAACATGCATCGGGCCTGACATTCATCTAACAAACACATGCATAATAGTAAAATGAGCATGCATTCAAGCCCATGGGCCTTGTTTCGAAATCAATCAAACAATGAGAAGTGGGCTTTATAAAAAAGACCACTTATTCAATTAATGTCTAATTCGGATTGAATTTGTTCAAGTATGATTAACTATCCTAATGACGTCCAAATGAAGTGATTTGGGTGTCATTAGAAAGCTTATGACATGAGGATCAAAAGTCTAGAAGACTATTTTTTCTAAATCCTAGCCAATTTTCCCAAAAATATCGAATTAAATCTTAGTGACAGGCTGGACTCGATTCAGTTATGAATTTCAAAACAATGGCGGGAAAAATAACAAACCTTATCAAAACAGTGCTAAAATTTTTGTACAGTTAGGATTCCCCGTGTGCAACAACTTTCACGTTTTGAGTTTTTGCTAAAAAGCCCTCTAAATTTTTACAAAATTCGGTTTTCGCGAAGGACTCAATTGCAAATGGAATTTTAATCCAAAAAGACCTTTCATGAGATTTTAAGCAAATTGGCCCTCCAAAAATTGCTATTAGGCCCTCAAAATTTCCAGTGAACATAATGAGACCCCAATGAGCAACTTTGTAATTTTGATTTTTCGCAAAAAGGACTCTAACTTTATCAAATTCGAAGAAACATCTTTTGAACTCCAAAAGAATGAAAATCAGATCTGGACACAGATACTGATCAAATTGTGAGAATTCCTTTTGAAAATTCAAATGATCTTCAATTTTGATGAAATTAGTATCAATTGAAAGATCTCGATCCCAGGAAGAACTTTCGTGAAGAAAATTTTTTCATATCCCGAACACACGAATTTATGAAAATCGAAGAACACACGAAGGTCGATCTAAAACCAGTATGTCACCAGGTTCATACAAGCATGACGTTGCAGATCGTACAAGGCTAACATGCTTGGAATTTTGTGAAAATTTTATGATGAACAGATCAAGATGTGCTCTGCAACTTTCATGAAGAAAGTTTTTCCAAAAAATGATCATAAAAAATCATAAAAAAATCATCAAACAACGCGACGTCAATCAGGAAGATATCAGAAAAGACTTGAACAACATGTTTCAAGTTCTGATCCTAACTTCTAAAAGTGTTTTAACATAGCAAATCAAGTCCGATCGAGGCGTATGATATATCAAATCGAAGCTTAAGACGAGCTCTACGATTCTCTAGTTTATCACTTCATCAGATTCCGACATTAACAGGCTCAAATCAGCATCTCAAGCATGCAGGTTTTACTGGTTACGAATTTACAGAGTCATGCTCAAGTGTTCTTACCTTGTTTCACAATGCTCCAATGCTCGATCGAGCGATCCGGCCTCCGTATTCAGACCAGAAATGACACGGAGAAGCCTCGAAAAGCTCGGCCAACCTATGACAATGGAGTGTACGAAATATTGTGAGAATTGATTCGTTTTCTCACGAATAGACTGATCAGCAAAAAAAATCAAGTCAAGGATGCGATCCGGTGGCCGTTCGACGAAAGGCCGGCCACCACAGCGACGTTAGAAGGCCGAGGAATGCTGCTGGATACTCTGGATCGCCGGAGGAAGACGCCGGAGGGCCGGTTCAGCCGGTTGAACCGGCTAATCAAGTCACCGGCAGCAATGCCGGTGATGCTGCCGAGAAGAAGATGTCGCCGGAAGGAGGTGCTCCGGCCACCAGCGAAGCCAGCTGGTGTTGCGACCAGCCTTGGACCACCGTGGGGGGTCGGGTGGGCGGTAGCTCACGGAAAATGGCCGGTGGGGCCGGAATTGGCGCGAGAGAGAGAGCTTGAGGGAGAGAGGTGATCATGAGAGGGAGAGAGATGGAGAGAGAGAGAGAGAGGAGAGAGAAACCAGATCTGAAAATGAGCCCCCCCTTTAATTTTGGAGGGAAAAAAACTTATATACCCCATTTAATTTTGGAATTTAACCCTTATATTAATCCAATAGCCCAAAATGCATTTTTTAATGATTAAAAATCTTCTTTAAGGGCTAAAGATTAATGACATGGCATCATGTACGGACGCAATCGATTCTAAATGAATGGCCACGATTGATTTATTCATCCCCTAATTAATTTGCTCAATTCTTGAAGAAGGGCATTTTGTCATTTCTTTTAGAGGCATTTTGTAACTCTCAATTAAGGGCATTTTTGTCATTTTCGCACTCATGAGGATGTGAACAGCCTTGGTTGGTCTGAACGGACTGTCGATCGTCGAAATTTTCGATCGGAAAATGGCTAGTCCGATCGGATTAGTCCAATTTGAATCAAACCGGGTTAAACCGGTTAACCCTGAATTTGGCCTAATCAATTCAATCCTTGATTTCAATTTTGCACAATTTGATCTCTATCATGATTAATTGACTCCATTAATACTGAATTGGATCAAATTGGATTGAATCGATGTGTAATTCATGCACAAATTGACTCAATTTGACTTGTTTGTCTCAATTGATCTTAAATTTGGGTAATTGCATGGCTAAGCTTAACTAACAAATTTAATTGAAGTCCAATTAACTAAATTGAGTCTCAATTCATCAGATTGAATATTAGTCTAGAGTGTGTCAAATTGCATTGCACTAATTAAACCAATTACTCTTAGACTTTTTATCATTGGATCACTAAATTGATCAAATTGACTCAAATTCATGTGAATATTTCAAAATTGATTTTGGATTTGGATTTCATATAAGAAATTAGGCTCATTCATATCTCAATTGCGCAAATCATAAAGAATCGATCCAAATTACTGAATAGGGTCTAAATTGGGAGTTTTTGTGTTTGGCTTGGAATTACAAAATTGGTTCCAAAATTGAATATAAGATGACCTCTAGATCAAATGTCATGAAGAAAATTAACCTAAAAAATGACTAGAAATGAAGTAATTTCATTTTTGACCGATTTGAACCAAATACCGTAAATTGGAAAAAAAATTGATTCTAAATCGATTTTTGTAAAATTTCAAATGCCAAAGGTAAATTGAATGTAAAACAAGATGATTTTTGTATTTTTCAATTTCAATTTTTTTGGTCAAAGGTTTGACCAAAAGTCAAACCCTAGTTGACTTTTCACTAAGAGCTTGATTTTATGATCAAATCTTTGAATTCTTCTGAAATTTCCACTTCTAAAATGAAATTAAACTTGAAAGGAATCTTTTTATGTGAAAAGCCACAATTTGACCCGGGGTTGACTTTTGATCAAAGGGTTGACCAAAAAGTCAACGCGAAAGTCAACGGTTTGACTTTTTAGGTTTTTGCATGAAATGAATAGAAAATTGTCTACAGAAGCTAGGCCAACAAATAGAATCAAAAAACGACATTTTTTGTTCAAGAAACAGGCTCCGTCGCGATCGGAAACCATAATCTTGAATTTTTTATTTTTAATGACGCGTCGGCTAAAAATTAGGTGTCAACAGCCACCTTCCTCTTTAGGTAGACAAACATCACACCAGGGGACTCTAGCCCCACCAACTCCAAGATCCAGGCCCTTCCAAAGGAATTGTCTAAGGACCAGTTCTATTCTAGACTAAATAGACAGTGGAAGCGTGAATACACTTGCCCAGAATACTTGAATAGCATGAAGGAAAGACTTAATTAGTTGTAATCGGCCAGCAAAAGATAAAAATCTATGGGACCAGGAACGAGCTCGAGCAATAATGGAGTTCACTAATGAACTACAGTCCTCCTTACTCAACCTGGTAGAAATAATAGGAACCTTAAGATATCGAAATGAGAGCATACCTTCATTGAAGCCAAACACATTTCGGATCTGTCCTCGAATTTCTGATGTCCCACCAGAGAAAAATATCTCGCTTTTGTTGACATTAGGCTTCAAACCAGTCCACTTAGAAAATAGGTCCAGACCTTCCTTCAACAAGGTAGTAGAGATTATATTCCCCTCGACAAATAAAAGGATATCATCAACAAAGAACAAATGAGTTAATCCCACTGGCTTACACCTCCAGAAATATTTAAAACACGGGCGCCACGCTTGATTTTTAAGAATCCAGAGAGTACTTCCATCACTAGTGTAAAGAGGTAGGGAGATATAGGGTCCCCTTGTCGTATACCTCTATGACTTGCAAAGAATCCATGTAACTCTCCATTAATGGCAATGGAGAATTTTGGTGAATTAACACACTCCATGATGAGTTTAACAAACAGCTGAGGGAATCCAGAAGTTTGCAATACCCTTTCCAAGAACACCCATTCTATTGTGTCATAGGCCTTCTGAAAATCAACCTTAACTGCACACTTTGGCCGATAAGGCTCATGGTGAGACCCTGCAAAGAGCTCCTGAGCAAGAAGAATATTGTCTCCTATCCTCTATCCCTTGACAAAAGCGTTTTGGGAATTACTTATAATGGACGGTAGGACAGAGGCTAGCCTATTAGCCAAAATCTTGGTAATGCATTTATAAATAGTGTTACAGCAAGCAATAGGCCTAAAGTCATTCATAGACAAGGCATTAGGTATCTTCGGCACAAGAGTGAGAATCGTAGTGTTGAGCTCCTTTAACAATGATCCTGATCGAAAGAAATCCTCAATTGCCAGTACAACCGAAGTCCCCACAGTTTTCCCAAGAAGATGTAAAGAAGTCAACATTAAAGCCATCAGGACCACAGGGGCCTTACCTTTGGCAAGGGAGAACATTGCATTTTGAATTTCAATGTCAGTTACTTCTCTAGAGAGAAAGCGAATCTGATCAGCATTAAGGGTTCGGTCCACCACAGCCCAAATTTCTGCATATTTAGACCGCAAGGTTAGAGAGTTCGCCTTAAGTAGAGTCTCAAAGAATAAGATGATATGACTGTGAACCATACTTGGGTCAGAGAGAACGGCTCCATTATCATCCGCTACCGAAAGGATCCGATTATGCAGTTGTCTCTTGTTAACAAAATGGTGGAAATATTTGGCGTTCATGTCCCCCTCTTTCAACCATTTAATCCTTGATTTCTGTTTAAAAAAACTTTCCTCCTAGAGTCTAAGATCCGAGAATACCTGGAGATGCTCCTTTTCCCAATTTGCGAAATCCAAGCTAAGAGGGTCTAGTGCTAGGGTGTCTTGAGTAGACTTTAGATCAGTCCGGCTTTAGAAGTGCGCATTGAGATATCCGAAAAGGAATTCCTATTGTGCTGCCTGAGACGCCCTTTAAGTAGTTTAAGTTTTTGTCAGAGGATAAACATAGGGGTTCCACCAATGCGAGAATCCCAAACCTGAGAGACAATCGTTGAAAAAGAAGGATGAGACATCCAATAGTTGAAGAACTTAAACGGCTTCCTTGAAAAGGTGTTGGGAGCAATTCTAACAATAATGGGAGTATGGTTAGAAACTCCTTGGGCTAAAAAGTTGGCCTCCGAGAAGGAGAACGAACTGAGCCATTTATCATTAATCAACACTCAATCAATTTTCCTTTGCTTACGTGAGACACCAGAAGACGTCACCCAAGAAAACCAATGGCCTATATATCTTAAGTTGTCAAGGCTAGCTTGATCTAAACAATGGCCAAATTCCTCAAAAGTCGGTATCCAGGTATTAGAGCTATCCAGTCTATTCGAGTCGACTTGGATTGCATTGAAATCACCTGCCACCAGCCAAGGTTTAGCCTCAAAAATTTCACTGGATCTCACAAGATCTGCCCATAGAGAACGTCTAGCAATAAAAGTATGTTCTCCATATACAACCGTAAGAAGCAAGTCGTATTGAGAGCCAAAATATGGACATGGCCATGAATAACTTGAGAGGAGACCGAGATCACTTCCAAGTCTACCTCATGAGGTTTCCATCCGATCAAAATTCGACCACGGGGAGAACAATTGTAATTGGCAATCCACACCCATCCCGGTAAAAGCCCAGTCGAGATCTTTTCGAAAAGAGACTGACTAATTTTCGTCTCAAGTATACCAATACAAGAGATATTATGAGCTCTAACAATGGCTCTTATTTCGGCTTGCTTAAGGGGGTCACCAAGGCTTCTAATATTCCATATACCAAAAAACATATATAAAAAGAGGAAGGGACTACCGCCTTTTAGAGCCGCCCGATTCCTTGGTTTCGGTTTGGCCACCTTCGTGGAAGGATGATTGTGAGCTGCATCGGGGTTTGTTACTAGAGAAGACACGGGAGCTCCAATATTGCCTTGGACAAGGTCGCCACCCCAAGGCTTATAACATTCAGCAATGGGGCCATCCCTGGATGGAGCAGGAGTGACAGGAGCACTTAGGGGCACTTTCACTATAGGCGTCGGATCAGGAGCGGAGGAGTCCCCTTCCTGATCACTACCAACACTACTTGCTGAATCCTCTTCATTAACTTCTGATTCAGAGGAGGCCTCAAAAGAATCCCTAGAGGACAAATCAGGTTCAGGGACAGGGAGATTGTTAATAGCCTCATTTGCAAGACTTGAACTAGGGTGCAATTGAATCCTGGGGGGGCACCAGAGCAGAGGATGAATTCGCTGGTCCCCACTTCTTTTTAACCGTCTCCCATGCACCATCCACAAGCAAAGGCTCGTTACTAGAAGCAGCAGGGATAAGATTGGATTTAGGACTCCCACTGGGCGCCTCAATGGGAGTGGCACACCTGTGGCCAAAAGTACCACAAGACGAACAAGATATTAGGCGCCACTCATACTCCACTTTTATCGACCAAGTTTCACCATTCAAGATAACATCCACAGAATCCAGAAGGGGTTGAGATGCCTTAATCTCTATGCATACCCTAGCATAGGAAATCATTCTCATTTTTTCCGTCTACATATCAACATGCAACGATTTACCAATTGGACTAGCGACCGTGCTGAAGCCGACCACAAGGCATAAGGAAAGTTCCTTGATTTAATCCAAACCGAGAGAGCCTGGTGTTGGTTTTTGTTAAGCTTCAAACTCGGGTGCCACTGTTGGAGTATCATAGGCACCCTAAGGATAGTGATGAGGCCACTGTCTAATATTTTCCTCCAAAAAGCTTCATCAGGTATATGAAAGAAGAACCCATCAGTATTTGCCAGGACATATACCACTTGTGTCCCCCACAAACTCTGAACAGCATTCTCCATCAATTTAAAGGGCAATTTCTTACCAACGAAATATCCCACTATACACTCCAGCCACATCGGGTTAGTATCTTCTAATATATCTTCTGAGATTCTAACAACCAGTTTCCCATCTTCCATAGATGGGGGAATATAGGACAGAGAATACCCCTTTACTGCTGACTTTGCAACAGTTGCCCATCAACATTGGGTTTGCTGTATTAGGTCATTGCTAGGTGACTTTGCCACCGCTTCAGCTCCGATACTTATCCCGGCAGCATTTGAGTCATTTCGAGAAAGCCTGACCATATTTCTTCCCCCTTCTGCTTCGCCTATAAGGCTTGTGACCCTGTTGGATTTGGGCATTGGAAGTACCTGGGGCATCTAAGATAGTAGGGGGGTTTACTACCATAGTATCCCCCATGGCCGAATGGGACCTACTATGTCCATGACTTCAGGGGTGTTGTGTCTGACGAGTCACTACAACGGACCTACCAACTTCCATTGAAGCGCCAGGGACATTAACTCTTACATTTTCCCCAGAATGGGCGAGTCTTTGGGTGGCTTTGGATAAGCCAGTCTTAGCACCAGATTGATGCTTAGGGATATTAGAGATTTCCTTGCCTTGCATAGGTTCAGTAACCACCATAAGAGCCTTCGTTAGAGGGAGAGACTCCTCACTGCACTGATTTCCAGCCATGGCCAAGCTTAGGACAGAAAAGCCATGAGTCCGGAAACAAGACAGAAGGGAGGCCACCAAAAATCTAGAGCACTGAATCACCGAGATTACTACGTGTGAATACCACCAAACGAGAGAGCAACCTCGGCTAATGGCCAAGCCCAATACCAAAATCACACAAAAAAACCAAACTGAAAGAGCATAATCAAGAGAGACCAGTCGGGTAAACAGTAGCCCAAGAACAGCCACGAAACCCAGAAACAAGCAGATCTGATGACCCAACAACCAGAGGCCTCCTTACGAGGAATCCTTCAGTTAAGAGGCAATCTAGCACCTGGTAAAGCCCAAACCAAAGGAACAATAAGATTCGATTATCTGAACTACTAGAGTCGAAGAAGGAAACCAATTGGGTGAACAGGAACTAAGAACAGCAGAGAATTGATTCCCAGATCTGCTTGCCCGATTTGCTAGGGCTGCCTCAAGCGAAAACCACTCACCCAAAGTTAGAATAGCTGCTGGCGAAGCACAGCACCAAGGAACATCAAGAGTCGACGGTCAAAGAGCCCAAAATCGAAGAACACCCAAGTGGATGAACAGTGCTAGAATTGACAGAAATGGGAGAGAGTCTGCATTATGCCGGGTGAACAGTACCATACGCAAATGAAAAGTATTCCTTCGCAATTGTTTTTTTTTTTGGGTAAGGTAAGTGGTATTACTTTTCAATGCACGGAATACAAGAAAGCTGAACACAAAAACCTCATACCTAAGGAGATAGAAATGTCCCAACAGGTACAAAGGTGTTACAGCTACAAGAGAAGCGTCAAGTGTGCACTAACATGCTAGTAAAGATACAACCAGCTAGTACAGATGAACAACAAAGACAAAGCTGAAGGGGATTAGAGGAAGATAGAGGCCGAGATTACCAATTACGCTGAAGACTTCTATTCTAGGGGTTTTCTTCCACCGGTTTAAGGGAAAACCCTTTGTCCCCTACGGCCTTGGAGAGGTGAGTGCGCATGGCAGGCATATATAGTGATTGATTCCTAAACAGGATGTTGTTCGTTTCAATCCAAATGAGGTGGCAAAAAGCAGCAAAAGAAAACTGAGCTATCCGATGATGGAAGGATTGTCCCGAAGTGACCTAAGCTACCCATCGGAGGTTTTCTTGGCAAGTGCCATTGCGCCAAGACAAGTTACAATTTGAAGCCCAAAACAGAGCAAGGGAGTGAGTGATGCCGTATTCAAAGAAGAGGTGATCAATAGAATTCGGTCGAGTTTGGCAGAAGGCACACATACCTTCAGAGATCCTGCGGTATCTTAAGAGAAAATCCTGAGTCAGGAGCCTGTTGAGAGCTATAATCCAAAGCAAAAAAGGAGTGCCTAGGTGCTATATGTTGGTCCCAAACAAAGGAAGACCAGGCAACCGGAGGGCCTCTAATCCGGATAAAATCCCAAGCTGATAAAGTGGAGAATATACCTGAAGGAGCTTGTTGCCATGTAAACTGGTCACTTCTCTCCGTTGTCAAAGAAATACTGTCCGACCAAGAATAGAACGTGTGAAGCACGTAGGATTGTTGCCAATTAGAAGAGAAAAACTCTTTCACCATGGCATTTCGCGGGATTCCAGAATCATAGATATCCCTATCAGAGAACAATTTATAAAGAGGGCCATTAGGGTACCAAAGATCATACCAGAAGGAGGTGGAGGATCCATCCCCCACTATCCATTTGAAGGTTAGCTGAAAGTCATGACGAAGATCTAGTATTTTCTTCCATGTCCACGAACAGACTGTCGGCTTGCTAGCCACCTAGAAATTAGTATTCTTTAAGAAATTGGAGTGGATCCATTTGCACCAAATGGATTCTTTATCAGTAAAAAGGAGCCAAATATGTTTGAGCATGAAGGCAGAGTTGCAATCGGAGAGGCACCTAATACCAAGCCCCTTCCTTTTTTAGGGAGACAGACGATATTCCAAGGCACCTTCGCACCACCCGTTCCTAGGTCTGGTCCTTTCCATAAGAATTGCCGAAGAACCATCTCAATCTTCGATAGAACAGATTTTGGAAGGGTGAACACATTTGCCCAATAAACCTGAGTTGCATATAGTACCGATTTAATGAGTTGCAGCCGGACAGCAAACGAGAGGAAACGTTGAGACCAAGAACGGGCTTTAGCCGTGATTGTGTTGATTAAGTAGTAACAATCAGCCTTGGAGAGTTAGAGGGAATAATAGGAACTCCCAAGTATCTAAGAGGCAAATTACCTTGTCCAAACCCAAAACAGTTGAGAATCTGGTTGTGCAACTCCTCCAATCCACCAGATAAGAAGATCTCACTTTTGCTTTCATTTGGCTTGAGGCCGGACCAAGTAGAGAACATACCTAATCTGTCCTTGAGGAGTGCAACAGAAGCCAAGTTTGCCTCAGAAAATAGCAACACATCATCAGCAAAGAAGAGATGGGTAAGTCTCGTAGCCTTGCATCTCCAGAAAAATTTAAAAGGTGGAGCACGGGATTGAGCATTTAGAATGCCCAAAAATACTTCCATCACAAGGGTGAACAGGTAGGGGGATAAAGGATCCCCTTGATGGATGCCTCGGCTACTCGAAAAAAAGCCATGAAGTTCACCATTAATGGCTATGGAAAATTTAGGCGTAGAGACACATTCCATAATCAACTTGATCATATGTGTAGGGAAACCAAAGGCCTGAAGGAGTACTTCTAGGAAACCCCAATCAAGGGTATCATAGGCCTTCCGAAAGTCAACGTTTATCGCACATTTCAGTAGATAAGGTTGATGGTGAAAGCCTGCAAATAATTCTTGGGCGAGCAAGATATTATCAGTAATCCTTCTCTTCTTGACAAAGGCATTCTGGGAGTGACTGATTAGTGAAGGCAATACTGAAGAAATTTTGTTTGCCAGTATCTTGGATATGCATTTGCAAAATTGTGTTATAACACGCTATGGGTTGAAAGTCTTTCATAGATGAGGCATTGGGGGTCTTCAGTACAAGAGTGAGGATTGTGGTGTTGAGTTCCCTCAACAATGATCCACACCGAAAGAAGTCCCCAATGGCCGATATGATAGAGGGGCCTACAATGTCCAGTTGGACTTGAAGAAATCTACGTTGAACCCATCAGGGCCCGGGGTCTTTCCTTTGGCTAGAGAGAACATAGCATTCTGTATTTCAATATCTATCACCGATCTAGATAGAGAAAGAATTTGAGTATCATCCAAAACATGTTGGAGATTGGGCGGATGGTGAGGACATCCGGCGGAATGGTTGAAGTGTCATCGGCAAGAAGGTTTTCAAAATGAGAAACTATATGTTGCTTAATGAGGGCCGATTAGCGAATGATATTACCATCATTGTCAGAGACTAATAAGATACAATTTTGAAGATATCTCTTATTGACAAAATGATGGAAGTACCTTGTGTTATTGTCCCCTTCAGTCAGCCATCTAATCCTGGACTTTTGCTTGAAGAAGCTTTCTTCCTCAAGCCAAAGTGCCAAGAACAATTGGGATTGTTCCCTTTCTAAATGTGCCAGAGCCAAATTAGCAAGGTCAGCATCAAGAAGATCTTGTGTAGAAGAGAGAGCTAACTGGCCTGAGCAGTACGTGTCCAGATACCAGAGAAAGAATCCCGATTAAGAAGTTTCAATCGCGTTTTCAGCAGCTTGAGTTTCTGCATAACAAATACATTGGGGAACCCATCATTACCGAGTCCCAAACCTGTGTAACTATATTCTTAAAGGAAGGGTGGGACATCCAAAAATTGAAGAATTTGAACGGCTTTTTTGATGATCGGTGCTAGAAAATCTGCACTACCATAGGAGTATGGTCCGATATTCCTGGAGCAAGAAAGGCTGCCTCAGAGAATGAGAACTCACAAGTCCATTTCTCATTGATAAGGACTCTGTCAATTTTCGTTTGTTTGCAATTAATAGTAGTAGAGTTCGACCAAGTATAGCGATGACCAACAAACCCGAGGTCATCTAATCCAGTTTGGTCAAGGCATTCACCCAGTTCATCAAAAGCCGGGATCCAAGAGTTAGTGCTTCCGATTCTGTCTGAGTGATTACGAATGGTGTTAAAGTCTCCAGCCACCAGCCAAGGCTCATGTTAAAAAATAGAGCTAGACTGGATCAAGTCCGCCCATAGGGAACGCCAATTCACGAAAGTATGTTCACCATAGACAATCGAAATAAAACAAGTCTTGTTCATCGTCTGCATGTAGACCTGACCATGAATGGCCTGGGAGGACTTAGAAATAATATTAAGATGTACTTCTTGCAAGTTCCACCCAACCCAAATTCTGCCCCGTAGGGAGAAGTTGTAGTTTGAAGTCCAAAACCAACCCGGCATTAGCTTGGAAGAGGTGGGTTCAAAAAGGGACTGATTGATCTTGGTCTCAAGAATCCCAACAAGGGATAAGTTATTAGTTCTAATAAGGAAACGGATTTCAGCTTGCTTAAGGGGAGCTGACAGGCCCCCAATATTCCAAATTCCAAAAAACATACAGAAGAAACAGAATAAGGCCTACCATTTTTTCTTGCCACCCCTGTTCCGAGCTTTCAGGTTGGCAAATTTGGTTTCAGACGGAGCGCCTCCCTTAGTAGGTATTATTTTCGGGACAGGGGAAGGGTCTCGAGGGGTAGGAACAATGTCAGCCTTTGAGGTCTCAGCCATTGAGTGCAACTTAACACGTGAACGATTAGTGAGCATTACAGTGGTCCTTCCTCAGAATCTCTACTGATGTTGCTGGCTTTATCGTCCTGGCTATCATCTTCTTCTAAGGAAGACCGAGAGGAAGTTGGAGAGATATCAGGAACAGAGATCTCATCACCCAGCTTTTCCATAGGATGGCTTAGTTAAGGAGGATCAAGCCGAGTGGGGTGGGAAGGAAGATTAGCCGATTTCCTTGAAATATCCCCAGAGTGGTGTTTCTGAACAATTTCCCATCTGTCATCAGGTAAAGTAGGGGATTCCTCAGTAGGAGCCTCTGGAATAGGAAGCCTTCGACTAGGGTCCTCAGCCAAGACATTCAGATCAGCACACTTATGACCAAAGGTGCCACATTTCAAGCAAGCCAAGGGCCACCATTCATATTCAACTTTAACAGACCAGCTTTCATTATTAAGAAAAACTTCAACATTCTCTAAAGTGGCTTGAGCGGCTTTGATTTCAATACATACCCTGGCATACGAGAGCATTCTCATTCGCTCCATCTGCATATCAACATGTAGCGGCTTGCCAATGGCACTAGCAATAGCGTTTATACTCAGGGCAGACCAAAGAGCAAGAGGGATATCCCTAAATTTTACCCAAATAGGGAGGGATACATGCTGGTTTTTCTGCAACTTGATAGTAGGGTGCCATTGTTGCAAGATCATGGGAACCCGAAGGATTGTGATTGGCCCCCCATCTAGAATTTTCCGCCTAAATGACTCATCTGGGATATGGAAGAAGTAGAAGCCATCAGCATTAGCTAAGACATCAGAGGGCTAGTTACCCCATACATTCTTTACTGCAGATTCAGTAAGTTTGAATGGCAATTTTTTACCAACATAATACCCCACAATGCATTCACTCCATTTTGGGTTTGCTTTTTGAAGAATGTCTTTCGATATGTGAACACTTGATCTCGCATCAACAACTGTGGGAGGAATATATGACAAGGAAAAGCCCTTATCAGCTGATTTAATAATGGCAACCCAGGATCGCCGTTCTGTTTACAGGGTCGTGTCCTGGAGGGGTTTCACCACTTTTAGTCCCCGACTATTGCTTTGTCTACGTTGTTCCGTAGCCTTAAGAGGCACTTTGGACGAGTTCCTTTGACGGCTTCGTCCATGAGAATTCTTTCGCTGAAGATGCGGGTTGTTCTGCTTTCTAACCTGCATAGGGGAAATGGGTCGAGAATTGGCTTGAGAAGGCCCAGCCTTATCATTTGAGACATTCAAAGGAAATTCCTTGACTGGCTTATCTTGCTTTGCTTGAGTAGCTACGTTTGGAGCACCAGGCGGCTTCAACAGAGGAAGCGCCGAGCGAGAGTTGACATGTTCCGCCATGTATATGGTTCTCTTTACTCAGCCATGGAAGATTCAAGTGCCATACACACAGAAATCAACCTACCAATAGTCAAACAGTAGTAGGACAACCAGTCGTGGACCAGTAAAACAAGATTTCGAATCTAGGGCAACTCACAGCAACACCAATACTAGAAGTCACGAAAACCAAATCTACTCGATAGGCCAGAAGAGGGCACCAACCAAAGATTCGTGAGAGTATGTTTGGGTGTGGTACCTGGCGATCATAGTCTCCAAAAATTGGAGGAAAAGGTTCAGCGAAGCTCCCAGAATCACAGAGAATCTAGACGGGTGAATAGTACCAGAATCGCCTAGAACGAGAGAGAAAGGGGCTGCTGCAATGAATAGTACCCAGGGGTGTGTGAAAAGTTCCTTCGCAATTGTTTTTTTTTTTTTTGGTAAGGTAAGAATATGTATAACTTTTCAAACACCAAGTACAACCTAAGCCCAAACCAAATCAAGACCATATTAGGACATAGTAATGTCCATACAAGGTCAAGAGGATTTAGCAGGAACTATACACCAAGCCGAAGGACGGCAAAGAACAAGCAAGACAAAACCAGAAAAACCAAACCAGCCAAGCCAACCGCAGGATGGAGGGGCGGAGTCCAAAACTCCGTAATCCGCTGTAGGAGACACCGGAGCAGCCAGTATCAGCACTAACCAAATATAGAAGAAGGAAGGTCCTACTTTCTCTGTAAGATGCGGTTCCTATATGTGTCCTCAACTCTCCCCATAGAGATAGCCTTGTCCTTAACGACTTTGATAAGGTGCTTACGCATGCCAAGGATGAAGATGCTCTTGTTTCTGAATATCGCATTGTTCCTTTCGGTCCAAATAATATGACTTAAATCTCCAAAGGAAAATCTAAATATGCGGTTAGCAAATGAGGAACCTCCGCATACTTGCATTGCCCACATAATATGTTCATTCCATGGACGATTGCGCCAGGGAAGATTGCATTTTGTTGCCCAAAGAGACGCCAATCTACTGGTAGAGGTACATTCAAAGAAGAGGTGGTTGATTGAGTCCGGAGTAGAACCACAAAAAGCGCGCAAGGCATCGTCAATCCTGTGATTTTATAACAGGAATACCTAGGTAGGTAACCAGTTAAGAGATATCAGCCAAAGGAGGAATGCATGCCAGGGCGCTATATAGCGGTCCCAAATGAAGACATGCCATGGTGTTGGATGCCATTTCCTACGGATATGATTCCAAGCACTAGTAACAGAAAATGTTTTAGATGGGTGGGGAGTCCATACAAAGTTGTCCACTGAGCTACCCATACTAGTCGGAGGTGCATCTATCCAGCTCAAGATAGTAGCAAGAGTGTTAGAATGTTGCCAAGAGCCATCGAGGAAAGACCAGACTGTAGCCTCCCGAGGAATGCGAGACTGGTAAATCTCTGCATTACTGAAGTGCTGGTAAAGTGGGCCCCTACTATGCCACCAGTCAAACCAGAAGGAGATTGAGCGCCCATTTCCAATCTCCCACCTGAACAAAGATTGGGCTATGACCCGTATATCAAGGATTTTCTTCTAAGTCCATGAGCAAAACGTAGGTTTGGACACAATCCAAAAGTTAGCCTTCTTTAAAAATGTGGAGTGAACCTATTTACACCACAAAGATTCTTTGTCTACAAAGAGAAGCCAAATGTGTTTCAAGATCATAGCATTATTGTAATCCAGAAGTCTACGAATGCCTAGGCCACCTTCCTCTTTGGGTAAGCAAATAGCATTCCATGCTACCTTAGCTCCACCAACTCCAAAGTCAGGACCTTTCCAAAGGAACTGCCGTAGGATAGCCTCAATACTAAATAATACTGATTTGGGCAGAGAAAAGATAGTGGCCTAGTAAACTTGAATGGAATGCAATACCGACTTAATGAGCTGTAGGCGACCAGCAAAGGAGAGAAAGCGTTGAGACCAGGATCGAGCATGAACAGTAATGGAATCAATCAAAGCTTTACAATCCTCCTTGCACAATCTAGTTGAAATAATAGGCACCCCTAGGTATCGAAATGGTAGTGTGCCTCGCTGGAACCCAAGGCATTGGGTTATCTAGTCATGCAACGTCTGGGTTCCTCCCGAGATAAAGATGTTACTTCTTGCATTATTTGGTCTTAACCCAGACCAAGCAGAGAACAAGAGGAGGGATTCCTTTATTAATTCAATCGACCTCAAGTGGCCTTCCGAAAAGCAATGAAAGACATCATCCGCGAAGAATAGGTGTGATAGTCGAGTCTTCTTGCATCGCCAAAACCAGCGGAATTCCGGCATATCAGTTTTAGCCTTCAGGATGCCAGAGAAAACTTCCATAACCAGTATAAAAAGGTATGGCAATAATGGGTCTCCTTGGCGAATGCCCCTAGAACTCCCAAAATAGCCATGCAATTCCCCGTTAATGGAGATCGAGTATTTTGGTGTCGACACACAATCCATAACCAGCTTAATAAAGGAAGGAGGGAAGTTGAAAGCCATCAACACCTTTTCTAAGAAGGTCCAATCCACTGTGTCATAGGCTTTTTGAAAATCCACTTTTATAGCACACTTGGAAAGGTAGGACTGGTGGTGAAAATCAGCAAATAATTCTTGAGCTAGCAAGATGTTATCGCTTATCCTGCGTCCTTTAACAAAAGCCGTTTGCACGGGACCAATCAGCGTTGGGAGGACACACGCTACCCGCCTAGCCAAGATTTTGGAGATGCACTTATATATAGTATTGCAGCAAGCAATAGGACGAAAATCCAACATAACTGAAGCGTTTGGGGATTTCGGGACTAGAGTGAGAATGGTACTGTTGATCTCTTTAAGAAGGCATCCTGACTCAAAAACGCCTCTTACCGCCGTAAGAGTGGAGGGTCCAATGATCTCCCAGCTAGTTTTGAAAAACTCAACATTGTAGCCATCCGGACCTAGGGCTTTTCCTTTGGCGAGTGAGAAAAGTGTGGACCGGATTTCCTCATCTGTAACTGGTTGCGCCAAAAGGTTCCTTTGATTGTCATTTAGAACTCGGCCAAGGAAAGCACCTATCTCGGTAACGGAGGGCCAAGTGGTAGCCGAAGCACCATTAAGTATCTCCCGAAAGTGATTCACAATATGAGACCTGACCGCCTGAGGAACAATAACTGAAGACCCATCCTCTGCTAAAACCGAGAGAATTCGATTTTGTACGCGTCTTTTGTTAACAAAATGGTGAAAATATTTTGTATTTAGGTCTCCTTCCTTAAGCCAACGGATGCGGGATTTTTGTCTGAAGAAAGATTCCTCCTGTATTCTCATAGTAGAGAAGGAGCGTGTGAGCTCCACTTCTCTATCTATGAGGCTCTAGTCAAAGGGATGAAGTTCAAGGGCAGCCTGGCCGGAATACAATTCTGTTCTTGCTTGCTCAGTTCTTGCAGAGATATCAGAAAAGGAGCTCCTGTTTAGTAATTTCAGTTTCTGTTTAAGGACTCGCAGTTTACAGCACAAGCAGTACATAGGAGTACCTACAACAGGAGTATTCCAAGCTTGTTCCACTAGACCCAAGAAACTAGGATGTGAAGTCCAGAAGTTGAAAAACTTGAATGGTTTCTTCGAGCTAAGTGGCGAAAGAATTTTTATCACTATGGGCGAGTGGTCTGAAATCCCAGGAGAGAGAAAACTGGCTTCCGAGAAGGAGAACTGTTGCATCCATAAGTCATTTGCGAGTACTCGATCAATTTTCCGAAGTTTCCGATTCTCACCAGAAGAATGGGTCCAAGTGTACCTGTACCCCACGTAGCGCAGATCTTCCAGTCCCGCATGGTCTAGACAATCCCCAAATTCGTTAAAAACCGGGATCCAGGGAGTTGAACTGCCCATTCTATCACTTGGGTCTTTGATTGCATTGAAATCCTCAGCAACAATCCACGGTAAGTCACAAGAGGAAATATGTAAGAGGTCAGCCCATAACGGTCGCCGCTTCACAAAGGAATGCTCGCCATACACAACAGTGAAGAGGCAAGATTTATTCATACTAAGAAGCCTAAGCTGGATATGGATCATGTAACGCCCCGACCTCGGGGCCATTCAGGTGACGTCCCGTTCATTATTCTTTTTAATACACACAAACGGAAGCATACTCGGGACGATCACAACAAAAGAACAACCAACGGAAATAAGACAAGCATTATGAGCAAATTTATGTTTACGAAACATGCAAACATATTTAAACAAGCTCTTCTTTTGGGTCATAGTAAACATCACACATATTCTACAAGCCTATTCCGAAGGCTTTTCTAATTCTGGGCCAACGCGGCTTGGGCTTTCCTATCCCCACTACGGCTTTTCGCTTCTCGCTTCTTCACCTTCACCCCGGTCCCGTCCGCCTGGCCATCTCACATCCCACCCGTGGCTCTATCCCGAAGCCGGCTCGCCCTGAGGCACCAAGTCCGTTAGATCCTCATCATCGGCTGCCCCGGTTTCACGGGATTGCCAACGCGGGCTGGGGGAGATGCCATTGTTACGGACCTGAAAAAGAGGAAACAACGGGGGATGAGTTGAGGAGACTCAGTAAGTAAAACTTTACTAATAGGCGAGGACATATCAATCATCGTTACACGAGACATTCTTACCGTACCGGCCTCCGTGGCCGATCAAACAACGACGGGCATAGAAAGCATAAAACAAGGGTCCCAAGCATGGCTAAGTCACAGTTTACCTCACAAATTGCGCCTCGATTTCTATATTGAATTACATAACATGCAAGGAAAACACGAAACAAAGCAAACTCGTTATTGGGATCACAACATCGGAACACCAAAAGCCGAGAACGGGGGAAAGCTCATGATACAACGTATTTCAACGTCATTTCTCGGTAGTAAAATCCCACTTATCCTTTTGATAAAACAAGAACTAAAGAGTAGAGAATGGCGGGAAGGGCGACGGTCTCGGTTTTGAGTAACTCTCAAGAATGACTTTTCTCTCTCTCTCGGGTTTTCTTTTTCTTTTTCTCTTGATTTTTCTTTTTCCCTCTCTAAAACTCGGCTCTCTCTCTCTCTCTCTCTCTCTCTCTCTCTCTCTCTCTCTTGTTCGGTGGTGCACGTGAGGAAAGTGAGGCCAAATCTCACTTGATGTCTTCTATTTATAGAGGGATAAAGTGGGCTTAGGTGATGCGTGCGATTATGTCATCGGGGGCCATGAGGTATGCGCACGTGTCATCAAAACGATGAGGTAAGCGCATAGCTCATCCCCTTCATTAATGATTAAGTCCAAAAGTCCAAATAATGATGAAATGGCCATAATGACTCTCTTTTCTCTCTCCTCTCCTAGCTTGCCGTGGCCTCTCCCCTCTCCCCTTGGCTGGCCATGGGTCCTTCCCCCTTTCCTTGGGTCAATAATTAAAGAGGCAAGTCATAATGGTTCCATAAATGGCCATTATGATTTGTGGAAAAAGAAGACCTATGCCATTAATGAAGGAAATGATGATGATGATAAGATTTGACCTAGTCAAACCTTCTAGGACTCTCTCAAATGGGCTGAATTTGATCCCAATTAGTTCGGACAAAACGGATCTCGCGAAAATACGCACATAACTTCTAAAACGAACCCCGCACTATAATAAATCTCAAACTTTTCCCGAGGGTTTTCCATAACAAAATACGTCTAAAAATCTCATTCAACCCGAGATTCGGCACGGGAATGTCCTTAAATATCACCAAAAGACAACAAGTCGAAATTTCAACATTTTTCATATAATAATTAATAAATATTTGAAATCTGACAAAAACCGGACAGCTTTGCACTGTTTACGAAATCGGACTTGAAAATATAGTAAATGAACTCCGAAAATTCTCAAATTCGGATATGTCATAAATAAGGCCTTAACAAATATTTCTCATGAAGAACACAAATTCGGAATCTTTCTGTAAACACCATTTTCAGTCACTCAAAAACAGACTAAAAATAATTTGCTGGAACAAAATATTTACTTCTCAAAGTAAGCTCTTTTCACAATCCAAATCATCTCAGAAAATTCCCAAATTTGTACACTTTATAGAAAAGGACGTTCTCAACAACTTTTATGAAGGAAACATTTCTAAAATCGACCCAGAAATGCTCGTAGAAAATAAAGACGGTGTAAACGTCATTGAAATACCCATTCTGGGCAGTTTCTCACAGTTTGAAAATCAGACCATCGTACCACTCATATCAACTCCAAAAATTCTAAAATTAAATCATGTAAAACTTCAAGATATTTGGAACAACTTTCCAGAAGAAAGCATTTGGAATTTCAGATCACAAAAGTCTCCCCAAAAATAACAAGACGAAGGGGTACCAAGGATCCGAAATACGGTTTTCCAAAACAAGAGTAGAAATTTTTATTCCGATTGGAAAACCATCAAGCTTAAACCATAGACATTTCTCAGGGACTGAAATTGAGGATGTGACAGATCATTTGGTCGGAAGAATAAAGAAGACTAGTGTCTATCTCATCCGGATTCCAACCAAACCAAATCCTACCAAGGGGGGACCAATCACAGTTTGAAGTCCAACACCAATTAGCACATAAACTTTGCGATATACCAGCAAAAAGAGAGCTTTTAACTTTAGTTGCGATAATTCCGATATAGGAAAGTCGATTTACCCTAATGAAAGTGCGAATTTCCACTTGTCTTAGGGGATCTACAATTCCCCGAATATTCCAAACTCCAAAAAACATAGAGGGGAAAGGGATTGTTATCTCCGGGCATTCCTAGACCTCCTCCTCTTGTCTTTCTTCTTTGAGGAGGAGTGGCTAGGAGTCAAGGCTGGGAAGTTCGAGCAAGAAATAGGCCCTAAGGAGGCTTTAGAAGGGTCCTCCACGGTATAGGATGCCATAGATCGAGAACGGGTATTTAGTGGTGAGAAAACAGCAAGTTCCTCCCCCACTTACTCTCCAGAGTCGCTGTTTACCGCCCCTACATGAGAGCCAGAATAGTCTTCCGAGGAAGTCTGAGAGATAGTAGTATGGTCCTCAAGTTACTGGTCTACACGACCTGACTAACCAGTCGCAGCAGAATGGAGCACCCCTGCATTAGATTCCTTTGAAAAGTTCATATTAGTACTTAACATACCATCGGCACTAGTGGGGTCCAACCAGAATCCAAACAAGGCTCCCTCCCTGGAATCGCCTCCATAATGACAGAATCAGTACCAGTCCGGTTTGCATCTTTGTTCACCGGGGATTTGCACTCGTCCAATGTTTCTACTGGATACGGGCCAAGGTAGGATCCAAGGACAATTGGGCCAGATTGCTTGCTAAAAAAGGAGCAGGAGAAGAGCTGAGTCCTACCTCAAAGGTCTTGGAGTTGATCAGTTCGGCTCTTGTTGGGCCTGGACCAGCGACTCTCTCCACAACAGAAAGCGAAGGTGCAACCGACTCACCAGCAGGAGGCTGAGAAACCTCTGCACCCATGTTATGATCCAGCTGAAGGGATGTGGTAGTTTGCCGCTGGTCTTAGGGCAGAACAGGAGGAGCAGAACCTTTTTCCTACTGACCAAAGTCCAGTCATCTGTTGCTTAGGACCGAGAGGCGGGCTGAGTTCGCCTTTCGGGTTGTAGAGCAGCACAACCATAGCCCAAGGTTCCGATTTTGTGGCCAAAGATACCACATGAGGAGCACACAAGCGGTTTCCATTCGTATTCAACACTTATAGAGTTTACTTCACCATCCCACCTGAACTTAACAACTTCCAGTCGAGGATTAGTGGCTTTAATCTCTATACAAACACGAGCATAAGATATTCTGGACAGCTGTTTAGTTTGCGTGTCTACATAGAGCGGTTTACCGATTGCACTAGCTATGCGCCCAATGCCCGCGAGAGACCAAAGGGAAAAGGGAATGTCCCTAAGTTTAACCCACACTGGGATTGTGTCCAGCTTGCCCTTCTTGAGTGTCATCTTTGGATGCCACTGCTGAAGCACTAAGGTGCAGCTAAAAATAGAAACAGGCCCCATATCTAGGATCTTCTTGCGAAATTCAACATCAGGAACTCGGAAGAAGTAAAACCCATTCTCATGCAATTTCAAATCGACTACTTGGTCGCCCCAGGACTTTTTAACAGCCTCTTCAGTCAGTTTAAATGGGACTTTCCTCCCTATGTAGTGACCGACTATGCATTCCAGCCACCTAGGACTTTCTTTGGTAGCAACCTCAGGTGTTATGTCAACAATAATCTCACCATTTTCAATCAAAGGAGGAACATATGCTAGGTTATACCCTTTTGTTAAGGCCTTAGCCACATTTGCCCAAGATCTCGACACATGGACAGGAGTAGTTTGAGTGCTAGGTCCCTGTCTCTCTATGTTTACACGGCCTGCTGCACTTGTTCGAAGCTCAGCACCAGCAGGAGGATTGGCAACGTTAGCATGTCTAGAGGAAGGGTGTCGACTTTTAGACCGCCCTCTACTGCGACTACGTCTGGCCTTTCCATTCTGACCAACTCTAGAACCAGGGGGGGCTTTTCCTAGTGAAAGCAACCGACTTCCTCCTAGGACCAGTAGGCTGTTCATCCTCTTGAATCACCGCTTTTGATTTCCTTTTGGGTACAGCAGCTGCGTTGTTCAAGTCAGCACCATTACCCACTTGATGTGCCTCAGTACTAAGGGAAGGTTCAGTCTCCATTGTAGGCAGAAAATCAGTCAAAACAGAAGTTCCCTCCATGTGGGCATTAAACCAAGCACCTACCAATCAACCACCATCTCCTTAGACCAGAAATAGGGGACGCAGCAGAATACCCCCAGTATAAATACTCTCAAATCACAGCTCCAATTCCACCAGCAGTAATAAGACAAAAAGAGAGATCCTAAACTAGGTCTCACCCCAGCATCAGTCAATCTAACCACCACAGTAGCGTTCCAAAATAGCGTTCGCACAACAACAGAGAAATACACCAGCCGGTACTCCAGATCGATACGATTCCCCAGCACATACACCAGTACCAAACCAGCAGAGGGGTGACGAGAGAGACTACCTATAGGGAGTTTCAGCCTTCACGGAGGCCAACCAGAACCAAGGAGTCAGTACAACCGACTTTCTTAGGCGGGGAAGAACAAACCCAGCAAAGATCAGATCTGAAATCCCAGCCTTTGTGCTGGACAAAAGGAGAAATCCTTTGGAAGGTTGAAGGAGGAGTGTCCAAGGAACTAAGCCTCTAAATCTCAGCCCAAACGGCCGCCGGATTCAGCAGGAACCTGCAGACAAACGGCGGATGAATAGTGTACGCGAGGAACCAAGCGGGAGCATTTTCATGCCCAGGTGAACAGTACCTGCGAAAATTGGTGAAATGAAAAGTGTTGTTCCTTCGCAATTGTTTTTTTTTTTTTTGGTAAAGGTAAGAATTGTATTACTTTTCAAAATCACCAAGTACAAACAAAGAAAAAACAACCCTCTTCCCCAATGGAGCAAGATATGCAAGAGGGGGAAAGGAGGCCAATCAATAGTCTAACCAAAGGGAAAAGCCCTATACAAGACAGAGACTAAGACAGCAAAGCCCTATACACAACAGAGACTAAACCAGCAAAGCCCTATACAAAACAGAGAACTAAGCATCTAAATTCAAAAAGATGGAAGGTGAGAGTTCCCAGTTCCTTTGAAGCCTTCTATTGATTGGTGTGTCAGCAATTTTTCCTAAGGATAAAGCTTTATCCTTCACCATCTTGATAATGTGCTTACGTATTCCCGGAATAAAGATAGCCTTGTTCCCTGAAGAGAGAGTTGTTCCGCTCAATCCATATGGTATGACAAAGAGCTCCGAAGGAGAATCTAGCAAGTCGATGGGCAAAAGAAGGATCGCCACAAACTTTTTTTGCCCACAAAATAAGATCTCGCCACGGACGGTTGCGCCATGGAAGATTACAATTGGTAGCCCAAAATGAAGCCAGCCTACTAGTAGTGGAGCATTCAAAGAAAAGATGATTGATGGAGTCCGGTATAAGGCAACAAAAAGCACATAGTCCTGATTCAATGCGACAATTTTGGAGAAGAAGAACCTGTGTAGGTAGCCGATTTAATGACGCAATCCATAAGAGAAAGGAGTGCCGGGGGCCATGTGAGAGTCCCATACAAATGAATGCCAAGGAACTAAGTGACCTTTCTTCCTTATGTGGTTCCAGGCCTGGGCAACCAAGAAGGATTTAGTCGAGTTAGGGTTCCAAATGAAGCTATCCGAAGTATCATCATCAAAGCTTGGAAGAGCTTCCATCCAATCCATAATAGTATGCAGAGTGGATGATGGTTGCTATGTAAAGTGAAAGAAGTCCCGAACCGAGGCATCCCGCGGAATCCGAGACTGGTAGATATCTACATTGTTGAAAAAGAAGTAGAGGGGCCCTTTAGGATGCCACCAATCAAACCAAAAGGATATCATCCGGCCATCGCCAATCTCCCACTGGAAAAGAGTCTAGGCTGTGACTCGCAAATCAAGGATCTTCTTCCAAGTCCATGAGCAAAAGGTGGGTTTGGAAATAATCCAAAACAATCTCCCACCATCTTGACTCGCAAGTTCCTTAGCAATTGTTTTTTTTTTTTTGGTAACCCAGGGAACCCCCGCACGGCCGACAGCCAGGGAGTAAACCCTAGGGGCGACACGTGCTAGCTACCACACACGTACCACCGGTTAAGTCACCCTGCGGCGCTCGGGATTCGAACACTCAATCTTTTGCGAGAGGAAGAGTTCGCACTCCAGCAATGCCACCTAGGCGGGTGGTGTTCCTTTGCAATTGTTTTTTTTTTTTTGGTAAGATAAGAATTGTATATATACTTTTCAACACAAACCGTACACGATATGGAACCGATACACAAAAACCTCGTACCTGAGGTGACAGACAAAGTGTCCCAACAGACGCAAAGGTGTAACGGTAATAGAGCTAAAAGCAGCAAAGCAAGATACAGGAGGGCCTACAAAGAGACCACAAACTAAAGACCAAGACAACCTCAAGGGGTTTGATCAAATATGGTAGTCGAAATGCCCCAACTGGCTTGGATCCTACGATTGCGAGGATTGTCTTGTACAGGTCTGAAAGACAAACCTCTATCCCTGATGAGTTTCGCAAGATGATGCCGGAGGGCCGGCACAAAGAGGGGTTGGTTCCTGAAAAGTATATTATTCCGAGTAGTCCAGATAATATGGCATAAGGCAGCTAATGAGAACCAAGCAATTCTCTAATCAAAGCCATGGCCTCCTATATGGCTGGTGGCCCATTGAAGATTTTCTTGCCAAGACTGATTCCTCCATGAAAGGCAGCAATTTCCAGCCCAGAACAAGGCAAGAGAGCGCGTGACAGGACAAGCAAAGAACAGATGATCCACCGAATCAGGTCTTCATTTGCAAAAGGCACAAACACCTACTGCAATACGGTGGTAATTGAGCAACACAACCTGTGTTGGGAGCCTATTCAGGGATATCAACCATAATAAGAACCCATACCTAGGCGCAATGCTGTGGTCCCAAACAAAGGAAGACCAAGGAACAATAGGTTTGGAAATTCTAATCTGCTCCCAAGCCGAGGCCACAGTAAAAATACCCGATTGGTTGCCTTTCCATACCAAGCGATCAGGCCTATGCAACACCAGAGCAGGGACATTTTCCGACCAGGAACGAAAGGATTGAAGCATATTTGAGGCCCTGTTAGGAACCAGAAACGAAGTCCTGCACCGTAGCCTCCCTAGGTATACCCAAACAATAGATGTCCCTATTTGAATAGAACTCCGAAAGAGGGCCTTTAGGATGCCAATGGTCAAACCAAAAAGAAACAGATGAGCCATCACCAATTTGCCACTTGAAGAACATATGAAAATCCCGCCGAATATGGAGGACTTTTTTCCAGGCCAAGGAACAAAAGGTTGGCTGGGGCACAATCCAAAAATTCTTCTTCTTGAGAAACGTGGAATGAATCCACTTACACCAAAGTGATTCCTTATCAGTAAAGAGAGTCCATATATGTTTGAGCATAGCAACAAGATTGCAGTTGAGAAGGCTACGAATGCCCAATCCGCCCTCCTTTTTAGGGAGACAAACATCATTCCAAGGGACCCTAGCTCCCCCAACGCCAAGATCTGGACCCTTCCATAGAAATTGTCTAAGAATCATTTCGATTCTAGACAGAACCGAATGTGGAAGCATGAACACACTAGCCCAAAAAACTTGAATAGCATGAAGGACTGATTTCATGAGCTGTAGTCTCCCAGCAAAGGATAGAATCTTTGGGACTATGAACGAGCACGTGCAGTAATGGCATTTACTAATGAGGTACAATCCGCTTTGCTTAACTTGGATGAGATAACCGGAACCCCAAGGTAACGAAAGGGGAGCGTACCTTCATTGAAACCAAACAAATTTCGGGTCTGTTCTCTGCTGCGATGTGCCACCAGAGAAGAAAAGCTCGCTTTTGTTTACATTAGGCTTCAATCCCGACCATTTAGAGAACAGGTCCAGGCCTTCCTTAAATAAGGAAGCTGATTCTATATTTCCTTCCAGGAATAAAAGGACATCATCAGCAAAGAACAAGTGGGTTAAACCAACTGCCTTGCATCTCCGGAAGAACCTGAACTCCGGACGCCTAGCTTAAGTGTTTAGAATCCCCGAGAGAACTTCCATCACCAGAGTAAATAAGTAGGGAGACATCGGGTCCCCTTGTCTTATGCCTCGTTCACTTGGAAAAAACCCATGTAACTCTCCATTAATGGCAATGGAGAATTTTGGGGATGTAACACATTCCATGATTAATTTAATAAACAACTGCGGGAATCCAAAAGTCTGAAGAACCGTTTCCAAGAAAGCCCAATCAATAAAGTCATAAGCCTTCTCGAAGTCAACCTTAATAATGCACTTTGGCCGATAAGGAACATAGTGAAAGCCCGTGAATATCTCTTGTGCAAGGAGAATATTATCACTTATCCTCCTTCCCTTGACAAATGCATTCTGAGAATTGGAAACAATAGACGGCAGAACAGAGGCTATTCTATTAGCCAAAATCTTTGTAATGTATTTGTATACCGTGTTGCAACACGCAATAGGCCTAAAATCATGCATAGATAAGGCATTGGGAACCTTAGGCACAAGGGTCAGAATCGTAGCATTAATCTCCTTTAGAAGCGATCCAGATCTAAAGAAGTCCTTAATAGCCAGCACTACAGAAGGCCCCACAACTTCCCAAAAAGAAGTAAAGAAATCAACATTAAAACCATCAGGGCCTGGGACCTTACCTTTGGCAAGGGAGAACATTGCATTCCAGATTTCACTGTCAGTAACATCCCTAGAAAGGAAGAGTGTCTGGTCATCAGTAAGGTTGCGATCAACCACTGCCCGAATATCAGCGGACGTCGGCTGCACGGTGGAAGAGCTCGCCTTAAGAAGAGTCTCAAAGTATGAGACAATGTGGTTATGAACCATATTTGGATTAGTAAGAACAGCACCATTTTCATCCGAAACCGAGAGGATACGGCTGTGGAGTTGTCTCTTATTGACAAAGTGATGGAAATATTTAGAATTCATATCCCCTTCTATCAACCATCTAATGCGTGATTTTTGTTTAAAGAAACTCTCCTCTTGGAGCCTGAGATTGGAGAATACCTGTGGAGCTGTTCCTTCTCCAAGGTCGCCAAGTCCACACTAAAGGGATCCAGTGCTAATGTGTCTTGGGTAGCCAACAGTTCAGCCCTTGCTTGAGAAGTCCATGTAGAGATGTCCGAGAAAGAATCCTGGTTGAGCTGCCTAAGACTCCCTTTGAGCATTTTAAGTTTTTGACAGAGTACATACATGGGAGTTCCCCCAATGCTAGCATCCTAAACCTGAGCAACAATCGTTGGGAGTAAAGGATGAGACATCCAGAAATTGAAAAATTTAAAAGGCTTCCTTGAAGGGGTAGAACGGGCAATTCTAACAATGATGGGAGTATGATCCGAAACTCCATGGGCTAGAAAGTTAGCCACCGAGAAAGAAAACGAATTGAGCCATTGAGCATTGATCAATGCTCTATCAATCTTCCTTTGTTTCCGGAGACACCAGAAGAAGTCGCCCAAGTAAACCGATGGCCTATATATCTTAGATCCTCCAGGCCAGCTTGATCTAAGCACTGATTGAGTTCATCAAAAGCCGGAATCCATGAATTAGAACTTCCCAGTCTATCCGAGTTGAAACGGATTGCATTGAAGTCGTCTGCCACCAGCCAAGGTTCCGACTCAAAAAGTTCACTAGATCTTACAAGGTCAGCCCATAAAGAGCGCCTAGCAATGAAAGTATGCTCTCCATATACAACAGAGAAGAAGCAGGTCTTATTGAGAGCCAAAAGACGGACATGGCCATGAATGACTTGGGCGGAAAGAGAGATAACTTCTAGGTCTACCTCTTGTTCCACCCAATCCAGATTCTACCACGAGGAGAGAAATTGTAGTTGGTAGTCCACGCCTAATCAAGTAAAAGCCCAGAAGAGATCTTATCAAAAAGAGATGGATTAATTTTCGTCTCAAGGATGCCAATACAAGAAATATTGTAAGTGCGGACCAAGGCTCTAATTTCCGCTTGCTTAAGAGGATCACCCAGGCCTCTAATATTCCATATAGCAAAAAACATATTGAGACAAGGAGAGAGGTTACCTCCGTTTAGAGCCGATTGGATTTCGGTTTGGCTTTCTTGGTGGTAAAAGGATTGCTCGTTGAGCTGGGGTTTAACGCCGGACAAGGCACTAGTTTTACCAATCCTTCCTGATTAAGGTCGCCACCCACGGGAGCATTGTGGCCAGTATCTGTGATGATCCTAGAAGGGGCCAAACTGGTTTGTGCAGTAAGAGGCTCTTGCCTAGCCTTCGAAGGAGGGGGAGAGTCCTCCGCCTGGTTGCAGCCGAAGATTACTAATGGAGTCCCCTCAGATTAGCCGCTGATGCGCAGAGGACGCCTAGAGGACTCCAAAGAGGATGACTCAGGTTCAGGAATAGGAAGGGCGTTCTCAGCCTCCTTCGCATGACTTGAGCTGGGAGCATTAGATTCCTTGAGGGGCATTAGTGCAGGGGACAAATTAGAAGATCCCCGCTTCTTCTTGATCTCCTGCCAATTATCCTCCACAAGAGGGGCCTTATCATTTGCAGCAATTGGGTTGGGACTGGCTTGAGGTTTCCCAATGGGCACCTCAGCAGGAGTGGCACACCTATGGCCGAAGGTTCCACAAGTCAAGCAAGAAATAGGGTGCCATTCATACTCCACTTTTATAGACCAGGTTTCACCATTCAATATAACATCCACCGATTCCAGCAGAGGCTGGGATGCTTTGAGCTCAACACATACTCTCGCGTAAGAAATCATACGCATTTTCTCCGTCTGCATGTCTACATGCAATGGTTTTCAATCGGGCTTGCCACCGCACTGATGCCCGAGGCAGACCAAAGTGCATAAGGGAAGTTCCTTAGTTTAACCCATACCGGAAGGGATTGGTGTTGATTTTTCTCCAACTTCAGTGCCAGGTGCCACTACTGAAGAATCATCGGCACCCAGAGGATGGTGATTGGGCCACTGTCTAGTATTTTCCTTCGAAAGGCTTCATCCGGAATATGAAAAAAGTAGAATCCATCCACATTAGCTAGGACATCTGTTACCTGTGTCCCCCAAAGACTTTGAACAGCCTTTTCGGTCAACTTGAAAGGCAATTTCTTGCCTACAAAATAGCCCACTATGCACTCCAACCACAAAGGGTTGGTGTCCTCAAGGATCTCCTCGGAGATTCTCACCACCGGCTTCCCATTTTCCATGGACGGAGGGATATATGACAAGGAATACCCCTTCATTGCTGACTTAGCAACAGCTGCCCACGATCGCTGGGTTTGCTGTGCTTGGTCTCTAATAGGTGGTATAGCCACCGCTTCATCTCCTCCTGTTAAACTAGCATCCTCAGGATCATTAGGGGGGAACTTAAAACGATTTCTCCCTCTGCTTCATTTATGCCTAGCAAGTTTCGACCTTCTTTGAGTGTGGAAGCCCCGCAACAAGAGGAGGCCCTTGGTCCACGACTACGAGGGCGAATTGTTACATCATACGACTTTCCAGTACCTTTTGAATTACCAGGGACATCAACTATCTCCTCAGAACAATTTAACTTGCAATTCTGTGGTTAGTCTTGGAGGGGCCAGATCTTGCAACAGCTAGTTGCTTGGAAGGCTTAAGGGTTCATTTTGTTTGCCAACCTGGTAGCTCCTCCAAGGGGAGGCCCCCATCGTGTTGATCCACCATATGCACATTACAATGCCATAAAAGGTGGGCACGCAAGCATGCATCAGGTACACACCGAGAATCTCAAATAATCAAGAACAATCCAAATTTTTAGTGAGGGCCACCAAGAGGCACCACAGCAGTTAGCCAAGACAAGAATCAGACGGAAAAACCAGTCTGGAAGCCCAGAACACGAGTTGCAATAGACGGGTGAACTGTACCAGAAGAGTAACAAAACCCAGAAAACCCAGAAAAGTTGGAACAACCAGAGGCTTACTAAACAGAGATCCTTCAGGCAAGAGGCTACGTATTACCTAGCTACTCCCAAACCAAGAGTACAAGAGGATTCTACCTGTTGAATCACACAGAATCAAGGAATCACCAACCGGTGAACAGGAACGAAGAAACAGTAGATGAATTGCAACCCGCATCTCACGACCCGATTTTTAAAGGCTACCCCAAGCTTAATCCACTCGTCCAGAGGTAGGACAACTGCTGATGAAGCCCAGCACCAAGGATCAGCAAGAGATTAAGACTAGAGAGCTCAGAATCGACAGTCATCCAAGCAGGATGAACAGTGCCAAAATCACCCAGAAACGAGAGAGAGTCTGCACTGTGCAGGAGCACCGGACCAGACGCAAATGAAAAGTGTTCCTTCGCAATTGTTTTTTTTTTCTGGTAAGGTAAGAATATGTATAACTTTTCAAACACCATGTACAACCTAAGCCCAAACCATCTCAAGACCATATTAGGACATAAAATGTCCATACAAGGTCCAGAGGGTTTAGCAGGAACTAAAATACAAGCCGAAGAACGGCAGATAAAGCAAAGCAAAACAAATAGCCAGAGCTAGCTAAAACAACCGTGGGAAGTAGGCCAACGTCCATAACTCCAGAGCCGCTTAAACCGCAGATGCTGGAAGATACTCCCGGACACCATTGTGAGGGCCCCAAGATAGCCGGGGAAGCAAAGACTATCGGAAGATGGACGGAAGATCCCACTTTCTCTCAGAGAAGCCGATTTCTATAGGTGTCCTCAATACGCCCCCATAGAGATGACCTTGTCCTTGACGACTTTAAAAAGGTGCTTTTGCATACCAGGGATAAAAACGCTCTTGTTCCTGAAAATCGCATTATTCCTTTCAGGTTCCTTCGCAATTGTTTTTTTTTTTTTTTTGGTAAGGTAAGTATATGTATAACTTTTCAAACACCAAGTACAACCTAAGCCCAAACCAACTCAAGACCATATTAAGACATAGTAATGTCCCGACAAGGTCCAGAGGGTTCGGCAGGAACTATACAACAAACCGAAAAATCGGCAGATGAAACAACCCGAACCAAAAGCCAGAGCTAACCAAAACAACCGCAAGAAGTAGGCCACCGCCCAAAAACTCTAGAAGCCGCGATAGCCTTAATTTGAAGGTTGGAGGCGACACACCTCGCTCCGGACAACCATAGTGAGGTCCCCGGTGTTAGGGGTGAGCATGGTCCGGGTTGGGCCGGTCCACCCCCTAACCCTAGGACCAACCCGCACAGTGTTGGTCCTCAATTTTGGGACCGAGGACCGCCCGTCAGTTCCATGGACCCGCCCGGGAACCGGACCGCTGGTCCAGTCCTGTTCCTAGGTGATTCCATGGAACCGGTCCCACCAAGTTTTCCTAGACAAATAAAAAAAAATATGTGGACCAACATCGGATCAACGGAACAAAAAAAAAAGAACATAACTTTCCATACAATTCCTATACTATGATCGGTTCCATTAACCATATTATCCATAAATCAAGTGGGTACCCATCAAATGAGTGTCCAGAGATAAGAGAGAAGAGAGTTATGAGTGTCTAGTTACATTTTTCTTTTTTTAAATTTTTTTTTTGGGTCAGATTTTTTAATTAAAATTTTAAAAATAAATATATTATTATTATATTATCGGGTCCGGTCCGGTGGGCGGGTGGGCGGTTCCACACCGGGAACCGGAATCGATCGATACACACCGGTTCCAAAAATTGAACGGGAACCGACCGTCCCCTTGGGAACCACCGGCCCGGTCCCGTCCCCGGGCGGTCCGGGCAGGCCGGGTGGTCCCGGGTTTTTTGCACAGCCTTACCACGTGTGGGCTGGGAGCAAAGACTAACGGAAGATAGACGCGGAAGGTCCCACTTTCTCCTCAGATAAGTCGATTTCTATATGTGTCCTCGACCCCATAGAGACGAATTTTGTCCTTGACGGCTTTAAAAAGGTGCTTTCAGACACCGATAAAACACTCTTGTTCCTAAAGATCGTGATTACTCCTTTCGATCCAAATGATGTGACATAAGGCCCCAAAAGAAAAACGAGATATGCGGTGTGCAAAAGAGGAGCCTCCACATACTTGCATCGCCCATAATATATGTTCCTTCGCAATTGTTTTTTTTTTTTTGGTAAAGGTAAATGTATAAATACTAATCAAATCACCAAGTACAAACTAGAGCCCAAACCACCACCTGACCCTAATAGGACAACATGTCCTCACAAGGTCAAGAAAGGTTCGGCAGAACTATACAACAAGCCAAAGCTAAGCTAAACAAGAAGGAGAACTACCGAAATACAAGGGAAAGACCAATCCTAAGAATTGGTGGAAGGCCCAGGACTCCGGAAGCAACAACGAAACAGCAAAGGCCCAGAGCCAAAACCACATAAAAACAGCCAACAGCAGCATCAAAGACAGAAGCAGCAGCAAAAAAACAAGGAAGACCTCAAGAGCCATGTCAACAAACCCCAGCAAGAAGCCTATCCCCTCGGGCATCAATCCAAAGCTTGTAGAAGAAGAACACCCAAGCATGAGGATCCACTAGACGGTCCACCGAACCATCCCAGGAGCAGTAGCAACGAAAAGCCGTGGAGGACACCTCTTGGCTTCAGACGCTTGACGTGATCAACGATGGCCATAGGATTGAGACACCAAAACAGCCAAGGATAGGAAGGAGTCTCCATAAGTAGACACCAAAACAGCCAAGGAGAGGAAGGAGTCTCCAAAAATAGCCACATCGCCCGCTAAGAGGTTGAGGTGGTGTGGAAAATGGAAATAGGGAGGCCCCACTTCCTTTGGAAGATGCGGTTCCTAGGTGAATCTTCAACTGTCCCCAAAGTAATCGCTTTGTCCATCACCACTTTGAGGAGGTGTTTACGCATGCCTAGGATGAAGATGGTCTTGTTCCTGAACACCGCATTATTCCTTTCAGCCCAAATGATATGGCATAGTGCACCGAAGGAAAATCTCGATACGCGATGTGCAAAGGATGGACCCCCACATACTTGCATAGCCCACCTAATATGCTCTAGCCAAGGTCTGTTGCGCCAAGGGAGGCTACACTTGGTGGCCCAAAAGGATGCCAGCCGGCTAGTCGAGGAACACTCAAAGAAAAGGTGGTTTATAGAATCCGGGACTAGGCCATGAAGCATTGTGTGGCTCAAAGAATCCTGCGGTTTTGTAAAAGGAAAACCTGGGTGGGTAGGCGGTTGATAGAAGTAAGCCAAAGGAGAAAGGCATAGCGAGGGGCAATGTTCCGGTCCCAAACGAAAGAATGCCAAGGGACCGAGTGACCTTTCCTCCTAATGTGATCCCAAGCATGTGCAACTGAGAATGCTTGTGAGGGATGAGGGTTCCAGGTAATTACATCCAGTTGGTCATCCATAAGAGGAGGTGGAACATCCCTCCAGCCCAAAATAGAATTCAGAGTATTTGAAGGTCGCCAAGAGCCTGTGAAGAAGCTCCTTACAGAGATGTCTCTTGGGATCCTTGAATGGTAAATCTCCACGTTGCTGAATAGCTGGTATATCGGACCTCTACTATGCCACCAATCGAACCAGAAAGAAACGGAAGATCCGTTTCCAATTCTCCATCGAAATAATGTATGGACTGTAGTTCTGAGATCGAGGATTTTCTTCCAAGTCCATGAACAGAAGGTTGGTTTAGAAACGACCCAAAAGTTCGTCTTCTTTAAAAAGTTGGAATGAATCCATTTACACCACATGGACTCCTTGTCAGTAAAAAGAAGCCAGATGTGCTTGAGGGTCAAGGCCCTATTATATTCAACAAGCTGTCAAAGCCCAAGGCCACCCTCCTCTTTAGGGAGGCAAACTGTATTCCACACCACTTTGGCACCGCCTACTCCCATATCAGGCCCTCTCCAAAGGAATTGGCGTAAAATAGTCTCAATTCTATACAAGACTGATTTAGGGATGTAGAAAATGGAAGCCCAATAAACTTGCATAGAATACAAAACCGATTTGATCAGTTGTAGGCGTCCAGCAAACGAAAGAAAACGCTGAGTCCAAGATCGGGCGCGAGCGGTTATAGAATCAACCAAATACTTGCAGTCCTCTTTGCATAATCTAGTTGATATGATAGGCACGCCCAAGTAACGGAAGGGAAGAAACCCCCGTTGGAATCCAAGACATTGAATGATTTGGTCACATAACGCCGAGTTCCCCAGAGAGAGGAAAACGTTGCTTTTAGAGGGATTTGGTTTCAACCCGGACCAATCAGAGAACAGACGAAGAGAGTCTTTGATTAGTTCCACTGAATTCATGTGGGCTTCCGAGAACAAGAGGACATCGTCCGTAAAAAATAGGTGAGAGAGGCGGGTCTTTTTACAACGCCAATACCAATGGAAATCTGGACTAGCAGTTTTGGAGTTCAGAATTCCAGAGAAAACTTCCATAACAAGTATAAAAATGTAAGGTGATAAAGGATCTCCCTGCCGAATCCCTCTGGAGCTACTGAAAAAGCCATGCAGTTCCCCATTAATTGAAACTGAAAACTTGGGCGTCGAGACACAGGCCAAAACCCATTTAGAGAAGGGTTCCGGGAAGTTGAAGGCCTTTAGAACCTTCTCAATAAAGTGCCAGTCAACAGTATCATATGCTTTTTGAAAGTCCACCTTAATGGCACATTTGGGGAGGTAAGCATAGTGGTGGAAGTCCGCAAATAACTCCTGGGCAATCATAATATTGTCGCTAATCCTGCGCCCCTTAATAAAGGCTGTTTGGGCTGTATCAATCAGAGAAGGTAGTATAAGAGCTACCCGCCTAGCCAAGATCTTGGATATGCATTTGTAAAGAGTGTTACAACATGCTATCGGTCGAAAATCAGACAAGGATGAGGCATTAGGAACCTTCGGGACAAGTGTTAGAATAGTGGTGTTAAGCTCTTTAAGCATACAACCAGTATCAAAGAAGTTCCTGACCGCAGCAAGGACGGACGGCCCAGTAATCTCCCAAGTGGTTTTGAAGAAATCCACACTATAGCCATCAGGCCCCGGAGCTTTACCCTTGGCAAGCGAGAAGAGGGTATATCTAATTTCCTCATCTGTAATCGGTCGGACCAATAGGTTCCTTTGGTCCTCATCCAAAGCCCTTGTAATGAAAGCACTGATGTCCGATGCTGAGGCCTGAATGGGGCAGACGGACCGTTGAGTAACTTCTGATAATGTCTCACAATGTGGTTTTGAACATTAACAGGATCATGGAGAAGAATCCCATCCTGTGTCGACACCGAGAGAATGCGATTTTGAAGGCGCCTTTTATTGACGAAGTGGTGAAAGAATTTAGTATTTTGATCACCTTCTTTAAGCCACCGGATCCTGGACTTCTGTCTGAAGAAGGATTCCTCTTGAAGCCTCAAGGTAGAGAAGGAGCGCGTGTGCTCGACTTCCCTATTCAGCAGCTCTTGATCGAAGGGATGGAGTTCCAAGGTGGTTTGAACAGCAAGTAAATCAGCCCTGGCCTTTTCAGTCCTGGAAGGAATATCGGAGAATGAATTTCTATTAAGTTGTTTCAACTTTGTCTTGAGAGTCCGCAGTTTACAGCAAATAGCATACATATGGGATCCCACTACCGGGGTAGCCCAAACTTGCTTGACTATCTCAAAAAAGGAAGGATGAGAGGCCCAAAAGTTGAAGTACTTGAAAGGCTTCTTAGAGTTGTATGGCGATATGATTTTAATCACCATAGACGAGTGGTCTGAAATCCCGGGAGGAAGGAACGAAGCTTGCTAAAAGGAAAACTGATGAATCCAAATGTTGTTAACAAGCACCCGGTCAATCTTGCGTAATTTCCTATTCGCGCCTGTAGAGTGCGTCCAGGTGTATCTACAACCGACATAACGAAGATCTTCAAGTCCCGTTTGATTCAGACAATCACCAAAATCATCGAAAGCTGGAATCCAAGGCGTTGAGCTACCTATTCTGTCTTCGGGCTCTTTAATAGCATTAAAATCACCAGCAACAACCCAAGGTAGGCTACAAGAGGAAAACCGAACGAGATCAGCCCAAAGGGAGCGCCGCTTAACAAAGGAGTGTTCACCGTATACAACAGTATAGAGGAGAGTCTTGTTTAAAGAGAGGACTCTAATCTGGACATGGATCAATTGGTCGGAAGAGGATAACAGACTGACTTCCATCTCGTCTGGATTCCATCCAAACCAAATTCTCCCTAGAGGGGAAGAATCATAGTTAGATATCTAGCGCCAATTCCCATAAAGATCCCGAGAAATACTAGCAAAAAGGTGTGCTTTTATTTTAGTTTCCACAATACCAATACAAAAGAGGCGGTGGTTCCTGATAAAGGAGCGAATCTCAGCTTGCCTTACCGGGTCAACTAGGCCCCTTATATTCCAACACCCAAAAAACATGGTAAAAGGATGAAAATTATTTGTGGGGTTTCTTGGCCTTCTTCCTCTTGGCTTTCTTAGAGGAGGCCGAACCAGGACCCTTACCATGGTCGCTCAATCTGGGTACAAACTGTTTAGAGGCTTTATGGCGAGACCGGGTGTTTGGAGGTGACATCACAGCAAGTTCCTCCCCCAATAGATCATCAGAATCACTATCATTTACTTCACCAAGAAAACCAGAAGAACCTGCATAGGAAGAAGGGGAGTTGATAATTAGGTCCTCGATCGTCTTTCATAAATCCAAGAATTTCACCTCTGACTATGAAACACGAATGCCCCCGACTGTCCCTATTAATTATTCCGATCTCAAAGGCCAACACAATAAGACCAGAATCCTATGATGTTATCCCATACTAATGTATACAGAGCGTAGGCTTGTTTTGAGCACTCTAATTTCTTCAAAGTAACGGCACCGGAGGCATGACCTGGCCATTTAAAAACATATCGTTGGTAGAAGGGACGAGCCAATCGATGCATACCGTGAGGCGAACCGATTGACCCAACCCAAGATCCAACTATGAGCTTTTTAACTGCAATAACTTAAATATACACTATTAAAGCTGAAATTACCACGACTGCTGGCACTAGACTTGACCTCAAATAGATCATTGTTAAGGGATTTAGATTGTACTTATTCCAATTATTAGACTCAAAGAGTCCGGTATTGTTATTTATTGTCACTACCTCCCCGTGTTAGGATTGGGTAATCTGCGCGCCTACTGCCTTCCTTGGATGTAATAGCCATTTCTCAGGCTCCCTCTTCGGAATCGAACCCTAATTCTCTATCACCCGTCACCATCATAGTAGGCCACTATCCTACCATCGAAAGTTGATAGGGCATAAATTTGAATAATGTGCCGCCGGCATGATGGCCGTGCGATCCGTCAAGTTATCATGAATCATTAGAGCAACGAGTAAAGCCCGCGTCAACCTTTTATCTAACAAATGCATCCCTTCCAAGAGTCGAGTTTGTTGCACGTATTAGCTATAGAATTACTACGGTTATCTAAGTAGCAAATACCATCAAACAAACTATAACTGATTTAATGAGCCATTCACTAATTCACAATCAAAATTAGTTTATACTTACACATGCATGGCTTAATCTTTGAGATAAGCATATGACTACTGGCAGGATCAACCAAGTAGCATTCCTTCACGACGTCTGCCAAGCATGATCCATCATGAAGCCCGAGAGTTCCACGTGGTCAAAGACGAGGCAAGAGAGTCATTCTAGTAAAGCGATAAACGCTTAGAGATTTGGGAATAAGGGCCAATGACCCCTTACCCATGAAGAAAGTTACGCATTCGAGAGAACAAGCAGGCACTTGCGATCCATCCGAACAATCACGTGAGACATTCATGGAATGCAAGCCCTGCTATCTAGTTCAACCAAGCATCCAAAAGGATGTTGTGATGGAAGGGACAATGAAAGGCACAACTTTCCATTGCAATAGGTATGCAACACAGGAACCCCCATTTTGCATCCAATGTTCGTTGGTGGAGCAACATATTTCGGGATCTTATTCGAGTGGATGCGGGACAACTCTATCGAGAAAAATTTTTGCCATTTGAGGGTCATTTGAAATTTTCCCCAAATGTCAAGTGGGTTTGAACTTAAGCGGTGTTAGCGAGAGAAAGAGCCTCACTCATCACTCATCGCTCATCACCGACGGTGAACGAATCAACAACACTCAACAATGGACGTCCCCAAGGATCAAATCTCAACTCTCCTCGACCATGGCCTCTCCATCTCCGCTCAATTCCTCGTAACATCTCTCTTTCTCTCTCTATCTCTGCTTTTGCTTCTGCTTCCTTTGTTTGCTGGTCCCTTGGCTAACGTTGCCCGGCTGGGTTGGACCTCGATCAGGGCTCGTTTCTGGTCTCTTCCTCCTCCGCCAATGCCGAAGCCAACCCCCACATCAAAGCCGAGAACCTGGTCTGACCTTGACCCTTCATTTTGCCCTCTCTCCCTTTCTTTAGCTGTTCTTCAAGGGCACCTTTCAGTGGGTTCTTGTTGTTTTCCCTTGTGGGGTTCATTCGAATGCGGACTGAGTTTTGCCTTTCTTCTTCTTCTCCTTTTTCCTGCTGCAGGTGCTGCTTGGCGATGCCTTGCTTCGTGAGAAAGAGTATCGCCGAGCGATGGTAAGCGTCTCGGTATCATTGGGTTGGAACCTAGTGTTTCTATGTGATTTTGGGTTGGTTTTGTATTTATTGGAATCCGTGTCTAGATTCGTGTAGCCAGGTTTTGAGTGTAGTAGTATCGGAGAACAATTGCTAGTGCGTTCTGTGCGTATCGGTGCGGGTGGAATGTTTGTACTCTCTGTGTCGAGCTCCTTCAAGTTTATGCTGTGTACATGTTGTGGCATTGCATTGGTATTTGGTGGTTCATGGTATTTTGTATTGGCATCTGTAGTTAGTTTCGCATATATGTTATATTCCCTATGCTCTGTGGGGTTGTTTAGCCGTTTTGGGTTTGTTCTGTAAAATGTGTCTTTGGCAGCATATGTACAAACAAGCCTTGCAGTACAATAGGATTATTCCAAAACAAACTTCAGCGAGTACCAGAAGTTCATTGTCCACATCGAATAGGTCGTCTTCTCCGAATTCTTTCAATGTATCTGCAGTTAATGAAAATGAGGTTAGATCAGTTCACTTTGTTGAAGACTCTTTTTCCTGTAAAATAATAATTTTATGTTGTTTCCTGGTGTATCTAACAAAATATTCTGTTTATATTTTGCCTCTTGCCTTTTTTGATTTACATGATAGGTGAAATTCAAGATTGCATCTTGTCACTCTTCACTGAATGAGAATAAAGCCGCCCTTCTTGAGGTTCTTCTTCATTCCTTTCAATCCTCTCTGCTATTACTAGTTGTGGCAAATACGTTCCTTATGGTGTGTTAGGTTTATAAACAGTTGGCCTTTTTAGGTAAAGTTTCACTTTGCTAATCGGGGCTTCTGATCTTTCTTTCTCTTTATATCATATGACTAACTTTTGTCACTGCTATAACAGTTGGAAGGGATTCCAAGCAAAGCGAGAACTTTGCAAATGAATTTACTCATGGGAAAGCTCTATAGAAACTCACGGCACAGTCGTGCTGCTATTGCTTGTTATAGAGAGTGTTTGAGGTAGGTTTGTTCAGACAGTAACCTCCCACTGAAGCTGGAATCTGTGCTTTTGAATTGCATCAGGTGTTCTGTCCTAGACGTGTATCTTTGTCTTGTTTCATCCTTGATCTGCATATTAAGTCATTCCGTCCTATAAGCCATAGTCAATTATTAGGAAATGAAAGTTAGATCGCTGGCCAAAACTTACACCTAAATTAAAAAATTGAAACCACAACAAGCACACTTAACTGGTGTACCATTGTTGAGCAATTCCAATACCCTAAACCAAGCTTTTGCTTATAAAATGAGTCTAACAAGAGAGTGGAGTGATGCTCGCACCACATGGCCTTGAATATCAACATGGATTGCAGGTTTCAGGAGATATGATCAGCTGGAGTGTATCCTCAGACAGCTTGTAATAAACATACAGAAAGCAATTATATTGCAAACCGTTGTTACTCTATGCATATTTTCACTGTTTTTATGTATTATGTTGTCTATCCAAAGCAGACTATTTGCTAAATTAGCCAAGCAGCTTATTGCAGGATTTAATTGCTGTCAGGGTTACTTGCAAATGCTTTGAGCTCTTTAAATTCATATTTATTTTCTTTTGATTTGTGTTACAGAAACTGCTTTTACGTTATGGAGGCTATTATAGCTTTGGCTGAGCTGGGAGTTACTCCGAAGAATATTATCTCTTTGATTCCGCAGGTATCTGACACAAGGGAAAGTTGCAGTTGTTTTTCACTTCATTGATTGTCCAAGTTTCTTGATCTTGTCTAAATCATTACATCTATCCGTATAAAGTCATTCAGAAAAAAGTGACTTGGCTTCTGGTCCCATCCATACTTGTCCATCCAGCTATATGTTGCTGTGTTATAATTATTATTGATCTTCTCATCTCTATTTGGATTGCAAAACCATGAGAAGTGCATTACTGTGTGAGCAGGTAGACAGATCTCTTTAGAAACTAAATTTGCTCCTGCTTTTCCTTTAGGCAAACGTTTTATTAGTTGGTAAAAATCCAAGTCAATAGGCCATTATTGACAGATCTCTTCAGCAATGAGTAAGCATTAGTTTAGTTGCTATCCAGTTGTTAATTGTTATGCAAACTGATTGCATTGTAATTTGTTGCTCGAGTATTTTCTCAATTGCTGATTATTCATTTAGAATAAGTGGAGATTTTGTTTACTAAATCCTAGGCCTTCTCCTTTTGTCCATGAACTTCAGACTCCAAATAGAGGCAACAGGGGTTCATATGATCATCTTGATTCAGCACGGTGGCTGCAAGTAAGTTTGAAATAAATTGGAGGTGACTTCATCTTGTCATAAGTCAATAAATTTGTTTCTACAGAAGAAAGTCAATAAACCAGTTAGCCATTGGGCAAATGGCTTAGTGGGTTGCTGTGGGGATAGGACAGATAAGCGGTTCAAAATTTTTCTGAAAATAAGAGAGTTTATATATAGGTTACCGGCTTTTGTTCATCTTTCATTGTTCATAAGTTATCCTACTCTCCTGCATATGTCCTCCTTTAATTAGTTATATTGTACCAATGCCTTGCAATTGTTAGAAATCTGTGTGCTGACTAATAGATAAGTCAGTCTATAGTTACAACCAATGCTTTTCCAATTAGTAGCTATGGGATACTATATAGTTGCAGGATTCCAAGCTTTGAGAAACATTCTTCTCATGTCTCGTCATGACAATACTGCTTATTATGCCAGAGATTTAGCAATAAATAGCGATGAGTATTGATGATCTGTATTTCTTTACAGCGTTATGTTGAGGCCCAGTGTTGTATTGCTTCAAATGACTACAAAGGTAATCTAATGCCTCTACCTTTGTACGTTTTCTAAGGATCAACTTTTTTGTATGCAAGAAATGGAAAGACTAATCCTGGAAAGGTTTTTGAGGGGGCATCGCCATTCATAAATTGTCATGCCCTTCACTGCTATTCTTCACCAATTGCCATTGTCATGTTGCGGATTAGGATAATTTCAAGAAGAGAAAGGAAGAGATTAACTTTAAAATACTAACTTTTTAAATTATTTCATATTAGTTGGCTTTTTTTGTTCAGATGCATCCGAATCTGACCTTTTCTAGGTGCATAACAATAGTACGTGCGCTGATATGATGGATGACTATGCATATCTTGTTAGTGTAATTTGTTTGAGTGAGTATGTTAGTAACTGAAGGCATTATGTTTAACTTCAGAGACTATTTTTTGTCTGTTGGCAGGTGGTCTGGAGCTATATGCGGAGCTTTTGCAACAATTTCCTAACAACATACATATATTACTTGAAATGGCAAAGGTTAGAAAGATATATGATGATTCTAAGTTATCATACACACCTTGCATTTATAGTCTATACCAAATCAAGGAACAAGTTAAGCAGTAATAAGCAATGAACACATAGACTACGCAAAAACTCATCTATGGATTCTCCACCCAAAGACAATTTGATATGGTTCTCAGTTTGTCAGTTTGTAAATGCCTTTTATTGGTATACACCACCTTAAAGTATTTATATGTGCATGTTTTTGGAAGTTCAGACCTACCCTCCCAAATAGTTGCTCGCTTGAATTTGTGTATCTTCAGTTTAATGTGCCATTATGTGTGCCTAGGTAGTTGAGAAGTGAGTGCATACTGATTAATTTTTGTTTCCATATGGACAAATGTGTGAAGGTTGAAGCTATTATTGGGAAAAATGACGAGGCTATAATGAATTTCGAAAAGGTTAGTATAGAGTTTTTTGGAGGTCATATTGACCAAATATCATGCTTTATTTGATGGCATGAAGAGAGTGTCTGTATTGACAGGCTAGGTCAGTTGATCCATACATCCTAACATACATGGATGAGTATGCGATGCTTCTCAAAATGAAATCTGATTACTCAAAGCTTGGCAAGTTGGTGCATGATTTATTGAATACTGACCCAACGAGGCCAGAAGTTTTTGTCGCTTTATCTGTGATGTGGGAAAGGAAAGATGACAAACGAGCCTTAAGTTATGCCGAGAAGGTAGTTTTTGATTACCTTTGGCTTTGGTTTAGTTGTCTGCTTTTATGGTTCTCACAATCTCTTCTTATCATGATCAGAGCATTCAACTTGATGAGAGACACATACCTGGCTATATAATGAAGGTAGACAGTAGCTTGGTGGAGGGGTATAAGCTTCTGGTATACATCATGATAGGTCATTGTTAAATATGATCATCATAAGTAGTTCTCGTATGCTTTCAGGGAAACTTGTATTTGTCAATGGATAGGCTTGAAGCAGCTGTAATTGCCTTTAGAGGAGCACGAGAGTTGAGGGCTGATCTTCGTTCATATCAAGGTGTGTGTGGGAAACTACTTAAAATTTGTTGCAGCAGAGGTGTATATGTCTAATTCTTGACCGTCTAAGTGATTGGAAGCTTATCATCGTTGCAGGTTTAGTTCGCTCCTATTTGGCATGCTCAAAAGTTAAAGAAGCCCTTTATACGGCCAGGGAAGCAATGAAAGCGATGCCTCAATCCGGCAAGGGCTCTAAAATTGGTGGGAGATGTCCATGCTAGTAATCCTGATGGCAGGGAGAAGGTATATAAGCTTTTACCGGATGGTTCTAGAATCCCCTTTTCTTTTAACCAAGTTGAAGAAGTCTCTGAATATCCTGGTCTGGTGATAGGCAAAAAAGTTCTATGAGTCAGCTCTTCGTCTCGAACCTGGTTACCTTGGAGCTGCATTAGCTTTGGCTGAACTGCACGTCAATGAGGGACGAAATGGCGATGCTGTCTCTCTTCTTGAGAGATATCTCAAGGACTGGGCAGATGACTCTCTTCATATTAAGTTGGCCCAAGTTTTCTCTGCAACTAATATGCTGGAGGATGCGTTGGCCCATTATCAGGCTGCACTAAGGTTGTAATATAATTAAAGGCATAGGCTCGTAAAATTCTTGAAAATTCTTGATCCTGGCTTCACCGTGGTTCTACTAAATCCTTGCAAAAGAGGAACCAAAAAAGTTTGGAAAAGAAAAGAATAAAGAAAAGATCAAGTTCATGTCTTAATTGTTATATTCATGCTCTCTTCTAATCTACGATTCAGGATCAACTTGCAGAATGAAGCTGCGAAAAAAGGATTGGACCGTGTGGAGAAGCAGATGAAGGTGCGTCTTTAACTCTTGGTGATGGAATATCCTTCACTTATTCTCGCTTAAGTCGAGAGACCGGACCATTCATGTGATGTGAGGCATTGATCAAGTGTTAGTTTCTTTTAGGGAGTTGATCCAGATGCGCTTGATGAAGATGAAGAAAACGAGGTTGAGGATGCCGATGCAGATGTCGAGGAGACAGAGCTGCTATAGTGTAAAGCCTGACCAAGGTCTTGCTTCACATGTGGAAGGACAGCTTTGTGAAGGTTAGAACATCTGATTCTTTGAACAGGGCGTTTCTGATCCTTTTGGAGCCAGAAAATGGAGTTTCTTCAACTTTTGCTTGGATAATCATGAGCAGTGTCGTGACAGATGGTACATATTTTTGAGTGAGGTCTATGCAGTGTGAATGTTCGCAAAGGTCAGAAAAGCTCGCCGTATTCCCTGAATATATGGTGTTGTTTGTAGGCAGGTTTCCAGATATAGTGCAGCACGGCTTTCTGTTCGCCTCTGAATTTGATGGACGTCCATGTGCCATGTAAAACAGTTCTGTATAGCATTCTACACTCGAGCCTTCCTGTGGTGGCTGTCTATTTTGCTTGTGACAACTCGACTTTGTTTTAGCGGGTGATGCTTTGGCTCTGACTGCAACTTTATTCAAAATGATAATTTCGAAGATAGTTATTTTATGTCATTTCCATTAATGGCAATGATTAATTAATAGAATTTTGATGCCGATGGCCTCGAAATTTGAAAATATGCTGATTTTTCTTTTTGGCCAAAATTGTGTGTCATGTATGCACTTGAAAGAAGCAAGAATTGTGGTATCCGCCTAGATTTGGTAGGACGTGGAATCCACTTATGGTGCTGAAATAAGGAAAAATTTCAACGAAGGGTTTGAAATAAAGCCGTTTTCTCAAGAGAGTGCTTTGAATAGACCTTAAATAAGAGCTGAAGTGACTGAGGTTTCGAACCCAAACCAGCTAGTTGGACAAACCTTCAACATTGGCTTTTTTCAACAGTTACAGCAAGGGCAATTTGGTCCAAAATTTGCGACTGGGTTAAAAATGGGTGAAATCCTAAAAATCATGAATTCTGATTGAACGATGCGCATGAGGAAAAGACATCGACAGAGAGCCTCAACTGCCAGCGCATGCTGTGCTCCCGTTTCTGCTTAAATCCACCTGAATCGGTCCGCGACCCTGCGAAGTCATTCGATGAAGTGTTAGAGGAGCTTATTAACTGCATGAGCAACTCTGGCCACTGCTGAAACAAAAAGTAAACAAGAAGAGAACTAGGCCATTCCACACAACTTTGTAAGACTTTGAAGCCGATGACCAGAAGAACCCAACTTAAAAGGGATTGAGAGTGCCAACATGAGTGAAAATGCAAGGGAGAGCCCATGGCAGTACAGAAACCAGAGCAATAGCATGGTTAAGACTTACAGATGCCGTTGACGAAAGAAGGATGAAGCTCTGCCGAAGAAACGGCCAAAAGATGAGTTCAGGTCGCACAACACTCGCGGAAACGCAATTTCACAAAGAAGGAAGGAGAGAGTGCAATCGAAATCGGGACTTGAAGAGCGCAAGGAGGCTGAGTCTCTCTTTGGATTTTACCCATTCAATTTTGTGGTTTTTGGTTTCTTAGGATCTTACCCATTTATTACCCATTTGCAAATTTTGAAAAAAAAAATTACTCTTGCTCTAGCCACTGGTATAAGCCGACTAGTGAAGATTTGGCCAACTAGTGAGTTTGGACCATCATTGAAGATTAACTTGGCTACTTCAAACCCTTATTTGAGACAATATTAACTTTAGGTTATCTTTTGAGAAAACTGCTCCACTTTAAATCCTTATTTAAAATTTTTCCTTGAAACAATGATAGTTAAAGGATCATATGACTGTCGGCCCAGGGAAAAACAGCCATTTGGTTGAATGTTGATAATTTAAGGATCATATGACTTTCTGCATAGCGTAAGAGGGTTTTGACAACCCACTTCAATCGTGAACTGTGTCTCTCAAGTTTGAATTTCATGGTCTTCACTCTCAAGTTAAACCTATTGCTAAACTTCTTCAAGAACTAGTTAGTGTTCACGCGCCCTTTATCTCCTAATGAGTCCGGGCTGAACGAGGAATGGGGTGCTATGCGGCCTAGTGGTAAGGGGATCAGGAGAGAGTGGGCGACGGCCCCAAGCATGATTCACGGGAAAAGCATTCATATAGGCGGTGCGGCGAATCTTGCAAAACCAAAATAAAAAAAGCATAGGACTTAATCGGCAAAATTACAAAAATATTACTGAAAATTATTAACATTAGTGTCGGTCGTACCATATAGGACAATCAATGTCTATGTTAGTGATATCCGGCCAAAATTGGCCAAATGGACTTATTTGGGTTAATTAGATTTATCGATACTTAAAGCTAACTATTGGATATAACGAATGTTGATTGGTATTGTCTAGTTGCTTTTGAAAGTTCATCAGAATAGGCTTAATTTTCTAACAATGAGTCTAAACATCACCCAAGTTTTTGATATTATTGACAAAGCAACAGCTGAAAATGAACAACATCAAGTCTTCTCTTAGTTATATATCTCATCAATCTTTGAAGCAATACCTGGACATTTAATTTTCTTTCATTATAACTTTTTGAAATCACTAGTAACTGTTTTTGTTGATTTGCTAATACTCATGTTCCACCATTTTATACTATTAAATTCATTTGTAGAATATGTGGTGTTGGTTTTTGTGATGATGGATAACTTTTCTGTCGATAGTTTAGTACAAATTTAAAAAATGTAATGCATTTTATGATAAGGGTCACCACTAATTATGCATTTATTCAAATATTTATTTATGTTGTATGGAAAATTGTATAATATGTTAAAATTACATTTTTTGTCTATAAACACTAAGTAATGATGGGTTTTATACTTGCTAATACTTAATTTTGTTATTTTCAAATATTCGTTTCGTTTTTTCATCAAATATGTACATCAATTAGAGATTTGTTATCAAAATATGGGGCTAATTTTAAAAAAAAAAAACAGGCACAAACTTTACCTTGAGTAACAATTCTGACCCGAACATTTTTTTGTCTTAGTAAAAAAAAGGCACAAACTTTTACTCTAGTCCCAAATCTGGCCCCATGATGTAAAATTTTCAAATTGTTTGAGTCAGATTTGGAATTTAAGTAAAAATTTGTGATTTTTTATTAGACAATAAAAAGTTCGAGTCAGAATTGTTACTCAAGGCAAAGTTTGTGCTTTTTTTTTTTTTTGGATTTAGGCCCAAAATATGTATAAGAATGAGAGATTTTCTAGGATTAGATATTTTCTAAAGCGACCATCAAAAACAAATTACCAGTTAAAGCTCACACGTGAGCATGCAGAGTAGCACAACCTCTCGTGAGCTTTAACCACTTATAAAAATAAATTGGATATAAAATTAATTTATAAAGTGGTGTAGTACATTGTAACTAAATAGTTAGATACACGGGTCATATTTAAGCACAGATTAGAACCTCGCCATGTCACTTTTAAATCAATATGGTGTATTGGTTTTAGTATGTCCACAATTATTTAGATTTAAGCTTCACGTTCTCCATTATGTGTATATTGATTACTTAATAAACCTAAGTACCTTGAAACCATCGTTAATAACATAATAAGGAGGAATAAAAAGAAATTATTAGTTGAACATTAATATTATCTTTCCATGACATCTTTTTACTTCATGACCAATCGTAAGTATTAAAAATCCTCAAAACTTGAGTATCCTACAATATCTTATTACGAAAGTATCGCATGATGATTGAGTTCTTAAACTGTAATATGGTAATCAGAGAGAACTTTCCTTGCAATGAGAGAAATTAAATTTTTTTATGAAGTTTACAACTTGTACAATAGTAATTCTAACGTCTAACTTTTAACTTGAAAATCAAATTATATAATATATAAACGGGCATTCCACATCTCTTGTAGTCTTATAATGCTAAGTACGTGATTAGGACACCACCAATTTCATAATTGTACCTAATAGTATCAACATCTGAAAATATAAACATATTATTTGGATAACACGAGTATTTAAACTTCCTTGCTTGACAAATATTTCCGCATACATGCCAATTGTCTCGATGCAAGATTTCATCCATAGGGTGGCGGGTACACCTCCCAAGGTTAATTTAAGAGAGAAAAATTGTGATTTAAATAGAAGATCTGTTGCATCCAAATTAAGCGCTTAACCACTTAGCTAATTTATTGAAAGTTAAAATCCACGTAATAAAACAACATGTATACGGTATGCAATAGATGCATTACATATTTATGATGTAATGACCTCTTTCGAGTTTCATAACTTGGGTGTGATAAAATATGTGCTTAATTTCATGAAAAGCATTCTCTCATAAGGTATTTTTTGCATTTTTAGAATGAGATTTTCTTATTATAGTTTAGGGATATTGTCCAATCAGTCTTAAATCTTTCATTCAAATGTTAATTCAATCCCAAACTTTTTAAGTTTACTAATTTAATCCTAAATCTTTTTATGATTTGCCAATGTAGCCCTTCCAACCAATTTTGGCTGACAATTGCTAATGTGGATACCAGTCATCCTACGAGGCATGGAAAACGCTAGCGTAGACGATATTTGCAATTTTTTTAAAATTTTCTGATTTTTTTTTGCTTTTCTTTTCTTTCCATTTTTGTCTTTTTTTTTTTCTATTTCCCTCCGCTAGTTGTCGGGGCATTGGGGATGGCTGGCAACCTCCACTGGCCACAATGAGGGTCTCCCTCATCAGATTTGGCGAGGGCTTCCCTCTCCACACATGTGCAAGGGCGTCGCAAAGGGAAATAGGGAAAAAGAAAAGAGAAAAAGAAAAAAAAAAGAAAAAATTCAGAAAATTTTGAAAAAATTGTAAAAATCATCCACATTAGCGTTGGCCGGTGTCGACCATGTCACATAGGACCGCTAGTATTGACTAGACTGTCACGTCAGTGATTTCCAAACCAAAATCAACCAAAAGGATTATATTTGCAAATCATCAAGATTTATGACTAAATTGATCAAATTTAAAAATTTATAACTAAATTGGTATCCGTACATAAGTTTGGGATTTTTTTGTAATTATACCCAAACTTTTGGCCTAGCCAGTTTTCCAATTGTCTACCTTTTATATGGTTCATGGCCTGTGAAAATGGAGAAATTGTTCAATTAATTCTAAATATATTGTACATATGTCAATTTAGTCTAAGTCTTTGTTCGAAATTCCAATCTAGTCATTCCAGTCAACTTTTACTGGAAATCGCTAACATGACATAGTGTGCATGTAAGACGGCCGACAATGACTACATTTGAATTTCATGAAAAGGTTTAGGATTAAATTGGAAAAATTGAAAATTTAGGACTAAATTGATATACGTACAATAGTTTTACGACGGATTCGATAATTTTTCCATGTGAAAACTATCAGTTAGTCAATGAGAAAGGTACCAAAAAAGTCTTAAAACTATTACATTGGTACCAATCCAGTTATGAACCTTTTAATTGGACAAATTTAGTCCTAAACCTTTTCACATTGATACCAAACTGTCCATCTAGCCAATTTAAGCCGGAAATTGCTAACATGAACGTCAATTGTCTTACATGGCATGACCGATGAACTATCGACGCTAACGTGAACATTTTTAATAATTTAAAAAAAATTCCCTTTTTTTCTTTTTTTTTCCTTCTCTTTCTTTTGGCCTATGGCTAGTACTCGACCATGGCAGGCGACTGGCCATAGGCAAGGGTCACCCTCACAGCCTTTGGCTAGGGCCACCCTCATGGCTAGGGATAAGCATGGTCCAAGTGGGCAGTTTCCACCCTAGAATCGAGAATCACCCACTAAGGACCAGTTCTGAAAAATTGGAACCATAGAAGTGCCCGTTGGTTCCATGGATCCACTCGGGAACCAAACCGCCAATTCAGTCCGGTTCCCAAATGGGTCCATGGAACCGGTCCCACTAGCCAAGGACAGAAATATAGAGAAGAAGATGGAGAGTTGGAGACGGTGAGGTGAGCATCGACTGAGAAAAGTGAGAGAGTGAGAGTGAGCGTGAGATGAAAGTAAAAGAAGGTGTTTCTTGGCTCAATATGAGGATTGAGCGTCGAGCGAGTTAGGTTTAGTTTAAGGATTTGTGATTTTTCTTTTTTAAAAAATAAAAATTAAATATATATTATATATTATTATATTATCGGTCCGGTCTGGGTGGCGTGCGTGCTGTTCCACACCTAGAACTGGGAACCGGACCGGTGCCCATCGGTTCCCAAAAATTAGAATCGGGAACCGGACCTGTTCCCTTAGGAACCACTGGTTCCGGGCTTTCCTAGGCAGTCCAGGCAATTCCCGATTCTTTTGCACACCCCTACTCATGGCCTACGCGAAGGCTGCTCCGTTAGATCTGGTGAGGGCTAGACCCTCATGACCTAGGTAAGGTTGTTCTCATCGAATATGGCGAGAGGGTGAGGGCAACCCTCACCTGTGGTCAGTCATTGATTATGGGAAATAGGAAAAAATTTAAAAATTAAAAATTATTTAAAATGCCAACATTAGTACTAGCCACCCACCAACCAGGTCATACAAGATAACCAGCGTCCACGTCAGCAAATTCCGATCTAAATTGGTCGGATGGACTAAATTAATATCAATGTGAAAATATTTATGATTAAATCAGTCCAAATGAAAGGTTTATGACTGAATTTGTTCCAATGCAATAGAATTTAAACTCTTTTGGTACTTTTCCCATTAGTCAATCTACCTCCGGCACTATTGAAGTGGATAGTTATAATTTGAAAAGTTGACAGACTATCTAAATCAATGCAGATGGATATGGGTTGTGTATCAAAAAGGTTATGCAAGCTCTATACTTAAAATTTTTCCTTTCCGGAATTATATATATAAAAGATGTAAGATATATAGCAAAACTGCGTCACTTTTATTATTCAATTCAAAAACAGGAGTCCCCACAAAATGATACAAACCCCATATACGTTAGGGTTTTGTCTAACATTAACTATGATAAGCTCTCTCCATACATATGACAACACATCCGACTTGTATACCTATATTTCCAAAACTCATGTGTACCAACAACACACATTGTTTATATATTCTTCTTTCTAAGTTGGCCGGATGAGGCTGTTGATGAAATCCTTTAAACCCATAATGCTCCGGCGCGCTTGAGCATAGGGATCAAGGACCCATTAAGATGGAGGCTCATCACCTCATTGGCTCCACCGACAAGCTGGCCGCCGATGAACACGGAGGGGACCGCTGGGCTGCATCCGCGTCTCACGAGTGCCTGCTCGATCTCGTTGCCTCTTGGAATCTCGTCTAGCTCATGGATTGTCGGGTTCACCCCGAAGTCACAAAGAAGCGTCTTGATGGTGTGGCTCATGCAACAAGAGTTCTTGCTAAAAATCACCACCGGCTTCCCCGAGATCATCCTTTCCACCAGATCCTCCATTGAGAAAAAGCTTCGAGATGTCAGGGACTCTGAGTATGTCGACTAAAGTAAATATCAGAGAGTGATAATAAGCTTTAAGAGAGAGAGAGAGCAAAGTGAGCTCTTGAAGGTTGTAATGTGATTTTCGGGTTTCTTGTGTTGTGTGGAGTGCTTGAGGCTTCATGAGGACATGCTTATATAGATGTTTCAAGGTGGGGTTTTGGATTTGCATGCGAGAGAGAGAGAGAGAGAGAGAGAGAGAGAGAGAGAGAGAGAGAGAGAGAGTTTTCCTTTAGATATTTAGCTATTTTCACAAGGATTCTCATGGAACTCTTGATCACTGCAACATAGATAAGGTTTGATGCATTTGCACTAGAGAACAGAAGCTGCATACAAAAGAATAAGATTCTTTCAATATGTAACAGGGGCAACATGTCCTTTGTACGGCTTCACATTGTATCCACTATATCCTTAATTTTCTTATTTTCATGGCTTTTCATATTTGTATAAGTATCCTCCATTTTATGCGAAATTTTATTTTTAGGCTGAGTAATTCTTGGCTCTTTTAGCAATGAAACCCATCTCCCTCATTTTCTTCTCAACACTAGATAGGGTTTATAATTTGGAACTATTTACTAATCAATTCATGGATAACGAAAAGTATTTTATCCCTCATTTAAGTTTCTTTTTCTTTTGGCTCATTGTTGAAACAAGTTCTTTTCAACCATGGGAATTTTTCTTTGTGCATTTATCTTGGAGGCATCTGCTGAGTTGGAGAATGAAACTAGGGTTATCCACTTGGGGACACCTCTCTCTCTCTCTGAAGATTCTCATTCTGTGTTCGAGAAAGAGAATTGAGAAAGACCTGGTGATCATGCGAAAGTATATATAGATGGAAAGAAGAAAAATGTGGTAAAAACGAGAACTCCTTTAGGACAAGAAAACCAACCATATGACATCAGTCTCTGCCCTCCATATTTTTCCCAAGCCTTTATGTCCTAATAAAGAACAAGATTCTGCCTAGTGCGTGAGTGACTTTGGGAAGTTGAAATGTGTGGCTTTGCCTTAACTTGAAGAGGAACAACTCATCATGAGATTGATAACTGCCTTGCATATGATCATGGTCAAACTTTGGAATCAATATGTTGGCTTAATTCTAGTTACAGGGAAAATTATCCAAAAAGTTATAAATCTATTGTATTTTTGCCAATTCAATTCTAATCTTTTACATTTATGTCAATTCAATCCATTATGCCAATTTTAGCGGTCTGGCCAACACTGACGTGACAATTTTTTTAATATTTTAATATATTTCTTTTGAATTTATTTTATTTTCCTTTTTTTTTCTTTCTTTTTCAATTTTTTTTCTACCCTTCTGCCGAAGGCGAGGCCTAGTGAGACTTGTCCCCTTGTCTAGGCGAGGCTCGACCTTGCCCAGCCAAGGTGAGGCTAACCTCACCGTCGCTGGGTTCTCCCTCACCTAGCAATAGCAAGGTTGGCTTACCATGATCGGGCGAGCTTTGCCAAAGTCCGGCAAGGTCCTTGACTCTAGTTGGTTCAGTGATGGGCCGAAGGGAAGAAGGGAAAAAAAGAAGGAGAAAAAATGGGAAAAAAGGGAAAAGAATAAAAAAAAACCAAAAAAAATTCAAACAAATATTTTAAAAATTATCACGTTAGCATTAGCCAGATGGCAGGCATCGACCGGTATCCATGTTAGCACCAGCAAGCCAAAATTGACCGAATAGACTGAATTGTCATAAATGTTAAAAGGTTTGGGACTGAATTGGTAAAATTGAAAAGTTTATGACTACATTGGCAAAAATGAAATAAGTTTGGGACTTTTTGGACAATTTTCTCCCTATTTTACGGCAACCAATTCAATCATAAACCTTTCAATTATGCCAATTTAGTTCTAAACACTTTTTGATGATTTGCCAATTTAGTTTTAAACTTATTAATTGTGCAAATTTAATCTTAAATCTTTTAACGATTTAGCAATGTAATCCTTCTAGCTAACATTGAAATAATAGGTTTAGGATTGAATTGAAAATTTTTTCAAAGGTTTAGGAGTCAATTGACAAATTGAAAGGTTTAAGACTACATTTGCATAATTGACAGGTTTAGGACTGAATTGGTCGTTATACAATAGGCTTAGGACTTTTTGGACAATTATTCCCTAATTACTAGTCTATTTAACCACTTTGAAAAGTCGAGGAATGGTTAAAGTTAAGTTTGAGGCAAGGCTTTCCCAAGACCTAGTTTATGCATAAGGAGCTCGAATAACTAATCACACCTCCATCTTTTAGCTTAATATTGTGGAGTTCGTCTGGCCAAACACTCGTTTGATGTTGTGTGAGTCTATTTGTAGCTAATTCGATTATTCATTTTTCATTTTCAGCCGACTCCTTATTTCGTCATCTACGTGCGATTTTTCAAGCAGGGAGCGCTAAAAGATTATATAGTTTTCTTCAAGGGCTAAGAGATCTAGAGTTTAATTCCTCGTGCTTTTTTTAAAATTATCTCCGAATTTTCTTTATCCTTTATGAGTATCGACTATTTTTCAACCCATGTGTACTTAACTTATTCACTATCATACCTCACAACTATCGGGTTCTAGGGTTTAAAGCCTCCCCCCATCCCATGAATACGTGAGACGTTTCTTCAAATATAAAATATATAATATTTCTCTAACAAATTGAACTTCCGTAGCATTCGGTTGTGCACACAACCTCATTATATTCCTATTATTTGCTCAAATTTAGCTTAGGAGTCCTCCCATACTCACGCTACCAATTTCAATTAAAAATTAATTCACTAAACTTAGACCTGGTCAAGGGCATCACAAAACTTTTGTTTTGGATTAACAGTGCCTGATCATCTCGAAATAGACTAACTAGATGTCAATACTATGTCTATAGCATAAAAAGTCTGCCCAAACTCCATCCCTAACAACAAATTCTAGATCGGATTCCCCTTTTAATTATATGATTAGGAGAATGTCGGACATAGGGAATAAATTAACCATAGTGTTTAATCAGATAAGTCGGCTAAACAAGAAATTCACTTCAACTAGCTAGGTAAAGATTCCACAAATCCGAATAGATAACGAATATTAACCACGTTTAATCTGGTAAGAACTATTTACACAATAATTTATCCAATTATTTTTACCTTTTTTTCAATTGGTATTATTCTCGCGTGTCCCCGGTATTCTAGATTGCTTTTTTGGCCTTGCCAAATCAAAAGGCACGTCGATCCAAATCCGAAAGGCCACTTCACTTTCACAATTCGACTTTTCGTCAGTCGTCACCTTTTCGAATCTTCTTGCCATATTTTCAATGTGAATTTGTTTGAGTCTTTCAAGCTACCACGTATGTATGCCCAGCAAAAAAGGCTACTCCACACTAAAATCTTAGGGCACAATATCTTCACAACCGACCCAGTTGGTAGGGCAAGGGACATTTTGTACGTTCTTGTTCTTTTGGCATTTTTTATAAAAAAAAAAATGGGTCCTTCAATGTTTATTTTCATCTTATTGTGTGCTTTGGATTATTTGTACAATTTGAGGCAATACAAAGTCAAAAGTGAATGAATCGCAAAGAAAATATATTGAATTTACGCAGTTCTATTGACGTGGCTAATTAAATTCATGAAAAAAAAATTGGATGAGTTCGATCCAACTGAACGTGAAATAAGATGTTCTCTCATGACCTAATAATATTCTTCATCGGATCAGTATATCTTAATCGTGCCACTAAGATAAGCTTTCTTGACGTTTGATTTCAATTGATTTCATTCTTGCCATGTATACCTTAAGCAAATATTACGGAAGTCACATAGATGAACAAATCCGGGTATATCATTAAATATAGGGATAATTATACAAATAGTCTCTAAACTTTGGCCCAATGTGTAATGTTATCCTTGAAATTTTAATTTGTTCAATAAAGTCCCTGAACTTTAGCCCAATATACAGTGTTGTCCCTAAACATTTGATTTGTTCAATATGGTTCCTAAACTTTTGGTAAATGTTCAATCTAGTCCTCGAATTATATGAAAATATCCAATATTATTCTTCCATTAATTCAAGCTCGAATACAACATTGAACATTTTCATATAATTTATGGACTAAATTGAACATGTGCTAAAAGTTTAATGGTCATATTGAACAAATTAAAAATTCAAGGACAACATAGCACATTGGGCTAAAGTTCAGAAATTGTATTCAATAATTTAAAAGTTGAGGGACAACATTACACAAAGGGACTATTTGTGTCATTTTCCCTTAAATTTATACAAAATGGGTTGTGCATATCACTAAATACATCACATGCTAAAGATTTTCCTCCTATTAATTATCACTAAATTAGCGGTAACCATTGAAAAAAACAGGACCTAAAGTCTTTCCTAGATGCCTTAATTTCATGGGTACATGTCTACTTTGGCTTAGGATGAACATTTTGATATGGTGGATGATGATATGCCTTCTCTTCTTCTGCGCAGGAATCTTGAAAACGATCGTATTGATTCTTATCAAATAAAGACAGGTGGATTCATCACACTCACAGTGCATTGGCTCTTATCTCGAGTCTCATCCTGTTGTCTGAGTTCATTCTAAATAAGAAGAAACAAGTACATACTTGAAGATCTTGAAGTGATAGCTCTCTTATCATCCTACTTTCATTTGGGATATAGGAATATTGAGTCTAATATAGCGATATGCAGAGTTCATAAAGAATAAAATGGATGTACACTTTGTCTTTCGATTCCCTCCCCAATTGTAGCAAAACACTTGAAATTAATAAAAAAAATTGCCTCTTTTAATTATATTGCTTTCACAAACAATTTGAAACATTTAGCTTCGCTGATATGATCTTCCTTTTGCTAGATTGATATACCAGATCGAGTCGCGACCCGTTGAAATCGGAAAAACGATGGCTTAAAAACTCTCCATGCAAAATTAGTGATGAATTTAGATGTCGTGACTAGGGGCCTCTATGATTCATCGGGATTGATTCCTCGCTCATAACACATTATGATGACGTGCATTTTCTTGTAACACTTCTTCAAATTACAAAGTGTCACGATACATAAAACTTAAAGAATTTATAATCAATGGGAATCTTATTCGGTCCGACGACTGTTAATATCTCGAAAAACGGCTTCTCAGGTATTGTAGAAGCTCTTGCATGTTAGAGGATTAATATGTTTAGGTTGTTGGTGGATGCTTGCGAAGTTGGATTGGTAAATGGGGGTTAGTGCCTTGTTCTTGTTCGACATGACTTTTCTAATTATCCTAGATAATTGCCGGGGATGTGTTGGCATTGAATGAAAATGCGAGCAAATTTCACCTAGTTAGTGATTGCCAAACCTTTAAATTTTTGCACGTTACAGTTCTTTATATAGATATTACGGTAAAATGCACGTGATTACAGCAGAATTACGACGGGAGATCTTGTCGCCGAAGAACCCTAGAAGTTCCTAGAGACGCAAGCGTGCGCGAGTTGCAGAAAAGAACGTGAGCTTTGGCATCAGCCAGCAGCGGACAGCAAAAGATATAAAGAAGAATGCGGGGTCGGATCGTGGCATCACAGCATGGGAGAGATTGCGACTTACAACTTGTTTCTTCTCCCTTTGCCTCGATATTCCCTCTCCTCCAGAGAGACGAAAGGGAAAGAGAGATCTCTTATCTTGGACAGAGACCGCACCACTTTTGCAGATGCCAGCAGATAGGATGATCTCTCTCTTTCTCTCCGTGTGTGAAATCCCTCGAAAGATGACAAAGATGACATTTCAGAGAGCCATCACAAACAAAATATCAGAAGGGCCTTTGTTACTGTCGAATTGTTCATCAAAACACAAAGATAATTTAGGGGTAAAAAGCCTGTTGATCTGTTGAATATTCGTCCTGTCGACAGCCCATCCACCCCGTTTGTCAAGCCCCTGTTAATTCCTCTGTCATTGGTTAACACGTGCACGATTGAAGGGAATTCTTCATCCCTCATCCTCACCAAATGCTCATTGGTGGATGTTATCTTATATAGATTCAATGTCGGAGAGATATAATGTTCATTACTTGCTTTCACTGTAGATGCCCTTTTTTTTAAATAATTGTAGACATCTATTAATTAAGTGACGCCTTTGGACATTTAACAGTCAATTTTACGTCTATATTTTCGTAGGGCATGCAAGAGAATTTCTCCGGTTTCGGGAATACATTTAACTAGGCGTTGCTCCGCACTTTGCGCGAAATGTTTGATGAATTTATGATAAAAAGACGTTGCACAGACACATTAAAGCATAAGGGCGACTTACTTAGTGGCATATTATTAGATTATATTAATTATAACCGGGGAAATTACCAATAAAATTCTAAACCTATTGCACTTGTGTCAACTTAGCTGTAAACCTTTTAATTGTGTCAATTAAATCCTAAACCTTTTGACAATGCTATGATCGAGCCTCATTTGTGGCTGGTTGCCGAGGGTTGGCGACCAGTGGGGGAAGAAGGTAAATGAAAAAGAAAGAAAATAAAAAAAATAAAATAAAAAATTATAAAAATTATCCACGTTAGTACCGGCCCTACTACGTAGGACAACCAACGTCTATATCAGAAATTTTAGCCAAAGTTGGCTGGAATGACTAAATTGACATAAGTGCAATATGTCTAGAATTTTTTTGGTAATTTTAATTATAATTTTAACTTAATATTAAGAATTTAGAGCAACTTAAATAAACAGATCAATAAACATGATATTGTGGCCTATAGTAGAAATAACTTATAAATATCTTCACAGTAAAGATAAAGATATTCCTAAACATAAGGAAGTTACTACTTAAATGAAGAAACTATCAAGAAACAAAATATTGATGGGACTAAACTTCCTCCATAAGTCAATGGACACATGTTTCATACAATTAGCATACCAGATTTGATTGAGCCACGTGCAATAACTTTGTGTACCAACGATTTGATTCCCATTTGATTGTGGAAGAGCGATAAGAAAACATAACGAACGAATTCTCGATGATGCTAGTGTCAATAAGAAGTAAGGAATTTTGGTTTATTAAGTGACATGTCATACTTCCAATGATTAATAAAAAATAAGTGGGATCCCAACACAAAGAATTTTCGTACAACTGAATACTCAATAAGAGTTTTAACACATGTTAAAGTACATCAAATTAGGTAAACCATATTATTCGCATGCCTATATCAGTATCTACAAAATTGAAAATAGAAAATGACAGAAACGGTCCCTGAACTTTGATCCAATTTGCAATGTCATTCCTAAACTTTTAATTTATTTAATGTGATCCATGAACTTTAGTCCAATTTTCAATATGGTCCTAGAACTTTAAAACATTTTCATATAGTTTAGGGACTACATTAAACATTTTTCAATAGTTTAGGGACTATATTGAACAAATTAAAAGTTTAGAGACAACATTACATCTTAGACCAAAGTTCAGGACTACATTGCACAAATTAAAAGTTCATGACGACATGCAAATTGGACCAAAATTCAGAATTCATTTATGCTACTATCCCTTCTGAATGAGCATTCTCAAAGGGTTGCTGAGGGGTCAAGCATGCATGTCTTCTTTCTAGAAAACTTAGTATTCGACAATAGCATTTGCGCATGAACCTGCATTTTGCAGTATAGATCAATGACGATTTGCCAGATGCTCAAAGAATATTTTGGAATGGAACCCGGACACCCTCACTCGAGCAATAAATAAACAAACTAGTAGATTTGGACATTGAGTGGAGTATGCATCACTTTTGCATTGCTTCTGTCCATCTAAATTAGCCCAACTAAAAAGACCAAGGCCCCTTCATGCAGCAGGTCAATCATAAATCTTGCCTTCTCTTTAGACATTACCATATGAGTCTCGTACCTACCACGGATCTCTCCTCCTTATTCACCTCTATGTATATACACCCGATGTTTTAGTTGTGACGAAACTCACGCACAATTAGAAAAGTAACTCGGCATTTTTTTTTCTTGGGGCATATCAATGCATTAGTAACTCGGGTGGTAGAACAACTGTAAGCGTGTTCATTTTGTGGGGAAGTTACACTACTTCAGGCGTTGTACACATTTGCCCCCAAACTTTCAACTGTCACATAATATCTCCTGAAATTTAATTTTATTTCAGCTATTAAACCTCCTTTAATTTTTTTTTTTTGGTCAAAATGTGCCATACACATGACTTTTAATGGGTAAATATAGTTTCATCATCATGGCTGGATGAGTCACCAGCGGCAGCGATGGGGAGATCGGAATGGAGTTCGGAAAAGTCGAGGCCTTCGGCGCCGTTGTCCTTGCTCACGATGGACAGCACTCGCCCTTGTCCAGCCACTGGCATCAGCCTCACCCAGCCATGGCGAGGCTCATCCTTGCCGTCGCTTGCAAGCTCAAGCCTCGCTAGGGACAAATGAGGCTCACCCTTGCCAACAACTGGAAGGCCCGACCTTGCTAGCCTCTAGCCTCTGGCCAGTCGCTCGATCGATGACTTGCTAAAGGTTAAAGATGAAGGGAAAGAAAAGAAAAAAAAATAGATAAGGAAAAGAAAAAGAAAAAGAAAAAGAAAATAAAAAAAAAATTCAAAATTATAAAAAATATATATATTAAAAAATTATCACATTAGCATTGGCCGAACGGCTAGCGTCCATCTCAACGCCAGTCAGCGAAAATTGGCTAGATAGACTGAAGTGGCACAAATGCAAAAGTTTAGGACTTAATTGATACAAAAAAAAATTAGTACTAAATTGGCATAATTATAATAGGTTTAGGACTGTTTTGACAATTTTCCTCTAAGAAAGCATATGCAAAGTGATAGATAAGTAAAATTCCAATCTAGAAAGTCGTGTTGCTGGAAGGGACTTCAATCCAAATGTAATCCAATAAGGAAACTGAAGAGTGGAACCTTAAATAAAGTAAAAGACTTATCCCTAGAAGTCATCATCTTCTAGAGCTCTTTACAATCCCCTCCGGAAAGAATGCTCTTCGTCCTAATGCAGGGTACCCAAGTAAAAGTTCCTACATAAAGTATTGCGGCACACCCTTTCAAATGCATGGTCGAGATTTATCTCGAAAGCTAAGTTTCTCGACGAAAGAAGTGAAGGGTCCTTTTCTTGCTTGGCGAAGCAAGTTCACATCGTCATCCAGACGATGCCACCCCCTTTGGCTCCAAGCCTTATCCAAAGTCGACATTCCCAAATCTATCCCACGCCCTCTCTTCTGCTCTATCAAAGAACTTTGGCACTCCCCAAAGAAAGAAAACAACATTCTCTTCCAAATGCAAGTCCGTACAATGCTAATTATTCACGCATTTTGCACCCCTATTAACGAAAACCCACTTTCGGCAAATTGTCGTGCCTCTCGCGTCCCGCAGATTATCGTCAATTCGATGAACAATCCCGGAATAAATGTCGCCAAGAGATCGAGGGGTGTTCTCGGGAATCGCATCAAATATCTCGAAGGAACCTTCGCCTTTTCTCATCACCATCACCACCATCTTCTTCTCTTCTCTTCACTCCTCTCCTCTCCTCTCTTTTCCTTTTGTCCTCCACTTCGCTTTTAATATTCAATATCAAGCCAATATCTGAAGATGCTCCCCTCCTTCAGTATATATAAAGGTCCATGACACGCAATGTTATTGCATCACAAGTCGATTGCACAACATCAACCCTCCATAAGTAAAACACAGAGGTCCCAAACCCTAACCGATCTTCTTTGTAGAGGACTCGTCGTTTTTCTTTGTCTTTTCGACAAATTCATTTTGCTACATTCGAAAGAAAATCTACCCAGAAAAGAACCCCCCCCCCCCCTCTCTCTCAAATCCTAGCTAGTTAAAAGTAGCTCGAAAAGGCTAACTCAAGATACCATTTGATTAGAGACATGGATAGGGTGTCGAGGCTGGCGTCGCAGAAGGCGGTAGTGATATTCAGCAAGAGCTCGTGCTGCATGTGCCATGCGATCAAGAGGCTGTTCTACGATCAGGGGGTGAGCCCAGCAGTCCACGAGCTTGACGAGGACCCACGGGGCAAGGAGGTGGAGAGGGCGCTGATCAGGCTCGGGTGCAACCCTGCGGTTCCCGCGGTCTTCATCGGAGGGAAGTTCGTCGGGTCCGCCAATGCCGTCATGACACTTCAGCTCAATGGCTCGCTGAAGAAGATGCTCATGGAAGCTGGAGCTTTGTGGCTCTAGCGAGAGAAGCCAGTGACATGCTGCCACCCGAAACATAAAGTTTGCTAATAGCATGGAAAATAAGCTTGACAATCATAGCTCAACACTCGTATGCGTATTATAAATATATGTAAGTCCCTTGCATGTGCGGCTTTTAGTGGACACTGTAAGGAGAAGATTAGAACAAATCAATGAAGAGAAAGTATAATTATATTGCTGATTTTGATTAAGGGTCTTCATTATGATATAGACCATATGATGATGTGTCTGCGAAAGCAAACTTCGATAAATTAAACCCTGAGTTAAAGTATTGCACAACATCACTCGACAATAAGTCATAAATGCTATTTATATTCATGTGGTCTCCATCCATCTATCAATTTAAGATTTTGGATTTGACTTTCTTACATAGTATCAGAGCTAGTTTTGTCTCTTTTGCAAATGTACATCTACCCCCGTTAGTTAAATTCTACATGTTGCTCATAATCCAACTTGCGCATGAGATATGGTGTTGAAGAATTACACCACATTACTTGACAATAGGTTCTAAATGCTCTTATTTATGCGATCTCCTTTCATTCATTAGTTTAAGCTTTTGGGTTGAATTTTCTTACGTTATGAAGCAAAGTCGAAGAATGATCTTCTATTAGACAACATATATAATTCAAAATTTTCATTGACGATGATAGATTAAAAAGGTCCATAGAAGACACAAAGAGTACGACCTGCTTCCATTGTTTTCTTACTTATATTTTTAACCTCTTTGATGAGAAAAGCAAATGTAGAAGTAAGTGCACTGGAATAAATTTAATTTTATAATTTAAAAAAAGAATCGCTGTCACCTTTGGACAATGGTATCCACATTGAAATTCCGCAGCTATTACGATGCCCTCGCATTAGCTAAACGCAATGAACAGATAAATTGCAATGTCAAATCAGTGATTGGATATATTCTCTCTTTTGCAAAATCGAGACAAAAGTTACATCATTCTTTCACCGTGTGTCGCTCCAATTTTACGTACGACCACCCCTCGATATCGGGAGAAATTTCCTCGCTGGGCAGAAATTAAAATGGTCATTTACATCAAAGAATATTTAGGCTCTCTTTCTTTCTCAAAGAAGAATTTTGTTGAAAAACATTTGCAAAAGAACGTATTTTCAAGGTAAATTATTCACTTTTCAGTTTTTTTTTTTTTTTTTTGGTAAGGTAAGTGATATAACTTTCAACGCACAATGTACAAAAGTGAAGCCGAACACAAAAACACGTACCTGAGGAGACAAAAGATGTCCCGACAGGTGCAAAGATGTTACGACTAAAAGAGGAGCAACAAGTGCGCACTAAAAGGCAAGGTTGAGACAACCAGCCAGCAAAAGAAGGAAAGGAAAATACACAGGTATACAAGGATCGGAAAAAGATGGACGCCGAGATACCCCATTTGGCTTGTAATCTTCTATTCTGGGGATTGTCTTCCACAGTTCTGAGGGAAAGCCCTTTGTCCCTTACAGCCTTAGAATGGTGAGTACACATAGCAGGCAAAAAAAAGGACCGATTCCTAAAAAGGATGTGGATCCTTTCTATCCATATGAGATGGCATAGGGCTGCAAAGGAAAATCGAGCTATACGATGGTGGAAGGAGTGGCCGGTAGTGAATCGAGCTGCCCATCAAAAATTATCTTGACAAGTGCCATTGCGCCAAGAGAGGTTGCAATTAGACGCCCAAAAGAGAGCAAGGGAGAGAGTGATACCGCAACCAAAGAAGAGGTGATCAATAGAGTCCGGGCCATTATGGCAAAAAGCACAAGCCCCTTCAGAGATCATGCGGTAGCTTAACAGTAAAGCCTGGGTGGGAAGCCTCTTGAGAGAAATAATCCAAAGTAAGAAAGCGTGTTTAGGCGCTATATGGTGGTCCCAAATGAACGAATGCCAGGCGACTTGGGGGCCTCTAATCCGGATAAAGTCCCAAGCTGAGGAAGTGGAGAAAATGCCCAAGGGAGCACCTTGCCAAGTAAGCTGATCATTACTCTCCACCAACAAAGGAAAATCGCCCGACCAAGAGCGGAAAGTGTCCAACACGTGGGACTGTTGCCAAACAAAAGAGAAAAAATCTTTGACGGAAGCACCTCTCGAAATTCCAGATCTATAGATGTCCCTATTAGAGAACAACTTATAAAGGGGCCTATTGGAATACCATAAGTCATACCAAAAAGAAATGGAGGCACTGTTCCCAATTTTCCATTTGAAGTTTAGCTGAAAGTCGTGACGAAGATCCAGTATTTTCTTCCATGTCCACGAACAGAATGTCGGCTTGGAGGAAACTCAGAAATTTGTGTTCTTCAGAAAATTGGAATGGATCCACTTACACCAAAGAGACTCTTTATCAGTGAAGAGTATCCATATATGTTTGAGCATGAATGCTGTGTTACAGTTTGCGAATCTTCTAATTCCTAATCCCCCTTCTACTTTAGGGAGGCACACGATATTCCAAGGAACCTTTGCCCTACCCGTGCCCATGTCTGGTCCTTTCCATAGGAATTGGGGAAGAACCATCTTGATCTTTGATAGGACAGACTTAGGAAGAGTGAAGACATTTGCCCAATAAACCCTGGGTTGCATGGAGTACTGACTTGATGAGTTATAAGCGTCCAGCAAAAGATAGGAAACGTTGAGACCAAGAATGGGCTTTAGCCGTTATTGTGTTCACTCGGTAGTAACAATCAGCCTTATAAAGTCTAGAGGCAATGACAGGAACTCCAAGATATCTAAATGGGCATACCTTGAGCGAATCCAAAGCAATTGAGAATCTGGGTTGTGAAGTTCCTCCGATCCACCGATAAGAAAAATCTCCCTTTCGTTTGGCTTGAGGTCAGTCCAACCGGAAAATGTACCTAAGCCATCCTTCATAAGAGTGACGGAGGCCATGTTTGCCTCAGAAAAAAGAAGGACGTCATCAACAAAGACCAAAAAAAAAGATGGCTAAGTCTAGTGGCCTTGCATCTCCAAGAAAAATTTAAAGGGAGCAGTCCGAGTTTGAGCATCAAGGATGCCCGAGAACACTTCCATTACAAGGGTAAATAGATATGGGGATAGGGGATCCCCTTGACGAATGCCTCGGCCACTAGCAAAATAACCATGCATCTCTCCATTAATAGCTGCGAGAGAGAATTTTGGCGTAGTGACACAAGCCATAATCATCTTGACCATATGTGGAGGGAAACAAAATGCCTGGAGGAATAATTCTAGAAAACCTCAATCAAGGGTATCATAAGCCTTGCAAAAATCTACCTTGATAGCACATTTCGGTAGGTAAGGTTGATGGTGAAAGCCTGCAAATAATTCTTGGGCTAGCATGATGTTATCAGTAATCCTTCTCTTCTTAACAAAGGCGTTCTAAGAGTGACTGATTAGAGAAGGTAGGACTGAAGAGATTCTGTTTGCCAATATCTTGGATATGCATTTGTAAATTGTGTTACAACACGCTATGGGCCGAAAATCTTTCATAGATGAGGCATTGCGAGATTTCAGTACAAGTGTGAGGATTGTAGAGTTTAATTCTCTTAGCAATGACCTGGACCGAAAGAAATCCTTGACTGCGGAGATAACAGAGGGGCCTACAATATCCCAGTTAGATTTGAAAAAATCCACATTGAAGCCATCAAAACCCGGGGCCTTTCCTTTGGCTAGGGAAAACATGGAATTCTTGATCTCAATACCTGTTACTTGTCGGGATAAAAGAAGGTTTTGGTTATCATCCAACACATGTTGGAGCATTGGACGAATGGTCAAGACATCCGGCTGAATGGTAGTAGTGTCAACAGCAAGAAGGGTCTCAAAATAAGAGACTATATGTTGCTGAATGAGGGTCGGTTCTCGAATGATAGCATCAGCATTGTCAAAGATTGATAATATACGATTTTGAAGATGTCTCTTATTGACAAAGTGATGGAAATATTTAGTGTTGCTGTCCCCTTTAGTCAACCATCTAATCTTGGATTTCTGCTTGAAGAAGCATTCTTCCTAAAGATGAAGAGCTAAGAACACTTGGGATTGTTCCCTTTCTAGTCATGCCAAGGCCATATTAGAAGGGTTAGTAACAAGAAGATTTTGTGTAGAGGTAAGAGCTAACCTAGCCTGGGCAATGGGAGTCGAAACACCAGAGAAAGAATCCCGATTGAGAAGTTTAAGCCTCGCTTTCAACATTTTGAGTTTCCTTGCATAACATAAACATAGGAGAACCCAAGATGGTCGAGTCCCAAACCTGGCTAATAGTACTCTCAAAGGATAGGTGTGTCATCTAAAAGTTGAAGAACTTGAACGGTTTTTTTGACAGTTGGTGAGGCATAACCCGAACAATCATAGGAGTATGATCAGAAATTCCGGAAGCAAGAAATGAAGCCTTGGAGAAGGAGAAGACAGTGCTCCATTGTTCATTAATAAGGACCCTATCAATTTTCCTTAGTTTGCGATTAACAGAAGCAGAGTTTGACCAAGTAAAACGATGACCAACAAACCTGAGGTCATCAAGGCCGGCTTGGTCAAGGCAATCCCCAAGTTCATTAAAAGCCGGGATCCAAGAGTTTGAGCTTCCGATTCTATCATAAGGATGACGGATGGCGTTAAAATCTCCAACAACCAACCAAGGGTGAGACGCAAAAATAGAGCTGGAATGGATCACATCAGCCTAAAGGGATCGGCGATTCACAAAAGTGTGTTTTCCATATATAATTGATATAAAGCAAGTCTTATTCAATGCCTGCAAATTAATCTAACCATGAATGGCCTGGGAAGACATGGATAGAACCTGCATTTGTACTTCTTTCGGATTCCAGCCTACCCATATTCTATCCCGAGGGGAGAATTCGTAGTTCGAAGACCAATCCTAACCTGGCAGCAGCACAGAAGAGTTAGATTCAAAAAGGGACTAATTGATCTTGGTCTCGAGAATCCCTATACAAGAGAGGTTATTTGATCTAACAAAAGATCTAATTTCAGCTTTCTTGAGGGGGTCATTAAGGCCCATAATATTCCATATTCCAAAAAACATGAACACATAACGGAAGAGCGATTACCGTTTTTTCTTGTCACCCTTTTTCCTAGCTTTAGGGTTGGCAAACTTGGCTGCTGGAGAGGAGCTAACCTTATTGGGGATCACTAATGGATCAGGGGAAGGGTCTCGAATGGCAAGTAAATGAACTGGCTCCGAAATCTCATCCTTATAGTGCTCCATATCTCGCGGGCGAGTAGAAGGCGGGACAGGGGAGCCTTCCTTGGAAGAGCTACCAATGCCGCTGGTTTTGTCATCCTCACTATCATCTTCGTCAGATGAAGACCGAGAAGCGAAAGGAAAGATAGCAGGAGCAGGCAAAGTCTAGTCGCCCAAATCATCCGTAGAATGATTAAGCCAAGTGGGGTGGGAAGGCAACTTGGCCAGATTATCCTGTTGCAACACAGAATGACGTTTCCGGACTACTTCCCATTTGTCCACGGAAGGGATAGGAGAGCCACCAGTAGCGCCCCCTATACTAGGGTCCTTGCGAACAGGAATCGGCAAGGCTATCGGAGGAGCATGTGGCCGAAAGTGCCACACTTCGCACAAGTCAGAGGTCGCCATTCATATTTAACTTTGACAAACCGGGCTTCATTATTGAGAAAGACTTCAATAGACTCTAACATGGGCTGTGAAGCTTTGATTTCGATGCATACCCTGGCATATGATATTATCTGCATCCGCTTAGTTTGCATATCAGCATGGAGTGATTTGCCAAGAGCACTAGCAACAGCACTTATTCCCGGGGCATACCAAAGAGCAAGAGGAATGTCCCTCAATTTAACCCAGACGGGGAGAGATGTGTACTGGATTTTCTGCAGCTTCAAAGCTGTTAGAAATTAAACCAAATTTGTTAGTACTTGTTTCCTTTTTTTTAGTCTATTCGTATTTCCATATTTTGATTTTTCATATATATAGTAAGATATTAAGAGATAAGATAAGATATTGTTTCTAGTTATATTTTAGGAAAGTTTCCTAAGTCAAGTAGGTTTCCTAATTAGAATAGATTTCCTAGAAAGAGATTTCCTATTTCGAATCAAACTATGGCCTATATATAGTCTATTTCTCTTGTAATTGAGACATGTAATAGAAAGACGCGAATTGCGATTGTTTTACCTTCAAAAATTTCTTCCATCAAATCAATATTGTTGCCGCACCTCTGACGCTCAACAAAAGCTAGGTGCCATTGCTACAATATCATAGGCACCCGTAGGATGGTGATTGGCCCTCCATCAAATATCTTCCGCCGAAAGGAGTCATCTGGAATGTGGAAGAAGTAGAAGCCTTCAGCAGTTGCCAGAACATCAAGGAGATGAGGTCCCCAGACATTTTTTACTGCAAATTCAATCAGTTTGAATGACAATTTCTTACCAACGTAATAGCCCACTATGCATTTACTCCATTTTGGGTAAGCTTTCTGAAGAATATCTTCCAAAATGTGCACACTTGGTCTCCCATCAACAACTGTGGGGGGGATGTATGACAGAGAGAATCCCTTTTCAACTGATTTAACTACAGTTGCCCAGGAGCGCTGTTTTGAGTTTAGAACCTATTCCCAAATGGGTTTTTTCCCAGCTATTGGCCCACGGCTACGGCTTTGTCTAGGCTAAACAGAATCAATATGAGGCAGGGTGGGCGATTGTCTTTGCAGGCTTCATCCACGAGAAGCATTCCGCTGGGATTGCGGGTCCAATTAAGCAGGATTCACCACATCTATAAAAGAAGGTGCGCTATTATGTGTTACGACTTGTATAGGGGTAGTGGGTCGTGGGTTGGCTTTGGAAGGGCCAACCTTGTCAGTAGAGGCATTCTCAAGGGATTCCTTCATCAGCTTATCTTGCTTAGCTTGTTTAGCTTTGTTCAAGGCACCAGGCGACTTCAATAGAGGAAACGCCGAATGAGACTTATCATGCTCAGCCATGGATTACGTTAATCCAAACCAGCCATATCAGAAATAGGGACCCAACAACCAGAACACAACCGAAGGGAGGAACCACAAGGGATAAGGAGGCTCAAATTTCCAATCGTAATCAATATGCCACAGACAATGGCAAGGAATAGTACCAACGGTAGCAGAAATCATGAAAACCCAAATTTGATCGTCCGGCCAAAAGAGAGCACCGCACGATGGATCAAAGGAGTATGTTTGAGGGGAGTACCTAGTGACACTATCCTTAAATTTCCAGAGGAAACGAACCAGCAGAGCACTAGAAGTGCAACAAACCCAGATCTGCTCAACACACCCAGAGAGAGCACCAAACGAAGAATCCAAAGAAGATGTTTGGGAGTAGCACCGTGCAACCCTAACCTCCAATTTTCCAGAGAATCAGACCAGCAAAACCCCCAGAAGATTCGACTAGGTGAACAGTAACTCGGGCACTAGAAACGAGAGAGAATTTGGGCGTCTGCAATGAACAGTACTCGAGAGTAAGTGAAAAGTTTTTTCACTTTCCAGTTGGTTCGTTGTAAATTGACAATTTTATTGAAATCACTTTAAATGTTACAAGAAAATTACAGGCAAAATTACAAAAAAAGTCATAAACTTAATATACGGATGTCAGTTTATTTCTAAAATTTTCTGTTTGATTAATTTAGTCCTAAACATTTTGATGATTTACCAATATAGTTCTTCCAGTCTATTTTAACTAGAAATTGCTAATGTGGAAGCCGACCATTCTACGTGGCATAGCCAGCGTTGATGTGGATAATTTTTTCAATTTTTTCAAAAGAAATATCCAACCAATGTGGAAAAGAAAATAAAAGAGAAAAGAAAAGAAATAAAAAAGTTGAGAAAATTTTAAAAATGAAAAAATTATTCGCGTCGGCGTTGATCGTGCCACGTCGAGCGACTAATGTTTATGCCAACAATTGCCGTCCAAAATTGGTCAGAAGGACTACATTAGTAAATTATCAAAATATTTCGGACTGAATTTGTCAGATTGAAAAGTTCATGACTAAATTGATATCCACACATTTGAAAAAAAAATTATAAAATACTCATTTGAAAAAAAAGAATCGATACAACCTCAAGTCCCACTTGGTCATCGGTATCTGGACACAAAAGTCAAGATTCTAGGGCTAGCCTCAAAGGACCTAAATTCGACTGCCGAGGTCCAAGGCCCGAGTAACAGGAACCAGTGCTCGACCACCGGAGTCTTAGAAGCGAGAGTCAAGGTCCTCTGCCTAGCTACCAAAGACTTAGGCATGGACATAAGGGTCTCGAGCTCAAACTTAGGGACCTAGACGCTAAGATCGGATACCTAGGCACAAATACCAAGTTCTAACATGAGTTTTCATGTTACCACAACTCTTTGTAAAATCTATTTTCAAATGTACGTCTTTACACTCCCACTTCTATACGTGACATAAACCACATCCCACCCCTTTTTATCGTTTTCATGCCAATTCACCCCACCTAGAAACCTAAGACTCACTTCCCAAACCCTAACCGGCATCAGCCACAATTGTCTCTACCCCGCTCGTTTCCCCGTCATGGCCGCTTGTCTCTCCTCCCAGTCTAGTCTCCCTGCTCCACACGTCACCCCCCCCCTCCTCTCTCTCTCTCTCTCTCTCTCTCTCTCCGCCTCTGATTTTGTGGGGACTAGTGACTTATATAACTAGGGATGATAATTTCGTCAGGAATATTACAAAAAAAAGTCGTAAACTTATTATAATTGTATCAATTCAATCCTATACCTTTTCTTTACCAATTGAGTCATAAACCTTTTGCATTTGTTAATTCAATCCATTCGCCCAATTTTAACCGATCAACGCTAACATGAACTTTTTAAAAATATTTTTTTGAATTTTTTAATAGTTTTTTTTTTCTTTTTTCTTTTCTTTTCTTTAGTTTTTTTTTTTTTCCCTGCACTTAGGGCTGGTGAGGGCTCAGATCTGGGCAAGGGGCCGGGATGCCCTCACCAAGTGCTGGCGAGGGCGTCTCGGCCCTCGTCTTCGACTGGCAACCCTCATCGGCCCTCGCCAGTCCTAAGTTTAGGGAAAAAAAGGAAAAGTAAAGAAAAAAAAAGATGTCCATCGAGCCTGGTGCCGATGATGCCCCATAGGAGGTCGGGATGCCCCTGAGCTAAGTGTGGAGATGTCGTGATTAGCAAATCGCGATGCTTTAGAATGGAGATGCCTGTGGTCGATAAACCACGTAAGCCGGACTGATTAGTGAATCAATGTAATCCGGGGTGCCTTGCGTGGACCGGTGAAAAACCGTCGTAATTCGTGAGTCAAGCGTGAGACTAAATAAGTGAAACACTGAAATAATGTAGCATTTGCTTGTAGTATTATTGCAAATTGTTAAGTTGTCATTTATAAATTGCTATTATATTGTGTTAATAATGATTTGGAAATGATTTTGATTGAGGACGCTTGATATGGTTATTGCCATGATGCATGCTGGCATGATACATGTGATTACGGATATTGTTTTTGGATGGTGTGCGTTCATGATAGGATACATTAATTATTTCATGTTAGATGTGTCCTAGGAATCGAGCATTAGTAGAATCGGTCGGTTTATAAGCTAGTCTTATCTCTTGTTGAGCGTTAGTTCACTTCTATTGATATTTTTTTTTTTCGATCTTTGGTCATGCCTCTAATCCCAGCATCACCTATCGCTCATTATGGTGCCCCCGTTGATTTTGAGGGGGAGCTATACCAATTTATAGACCCCGATTTCCCTTCGGCTGTGTTCGTGCACTACATTGTGACATTATGGGTTGATGTTGGAATTCCGGGAGACCATGTACCCAACCATTTTTTATCGGTCTTTGTTCTTGTAGATGGATATTTGGAGGGACCGATCCCTTACCTTGACGGTGGTTGTAGTGATGACGGTGATGATGGGGAGGAGTACTCGGTGGGAGTTGGAGTAGTAGGCATGGGGGAGACAACTTTTGAGATACCATGGTAGCGACTTTTTGGCGTGGTCTGATCGATCAGGTGATGATGATGAGTGATAGCTGAGGGGGCTTTGTCCCATGGTGGCTAGGGAGTATATAACTTTTTGATTCCTCCTTGATAGTTTTTCTAATGTATATAATGGTATCACCCGATGTTATGTAGATAAGTCAAATGAAATGAATCGATGATGTTTCCCCTGCATTAAGAAAGAGTGTGTTTATTTATGTTTAATTCATGTTATAAATGCTAAACTAAAAGGTTATCTTCCGCATGCGTAATAATACAAAAGAAGATTAAAAAAACATCTCAGTATGTGATGCTTTGGGACGACACAAAACCCGGCCAAATTTACCTGACATGGTCATTGGAGGACACCGGAGTGCGATGTCAATTGAAAATTGCTTACATTGACACGTGCCGTGGCCATCGAAAAGTCCATGCAAAGTGTTGTTCGCCGATTTTTACATTTTTATTCTCCTGCCCCTTAACTATCTGTACTGGGTATCCATTAGACAATATTAAATATCATATCACACTTTGGCATCCTCATATGGCTACATAAGTTGGATTTGGCCGGAATCGGTATCGACGGGATTTGATTAAATTTCTTTTTTTTAAGTCGAAGGACTTTGATTTTAAAAAAAATTAAAATATGAGGATTTAATTGAAAATTTTCTGAAAGTTTGTAGACAAAAAATAGAATCTCACCTCAACAACAAGATCTACTCAGAAACCACAACGCGAAGCAACCTACTACATTTCCAAAAACACCCACACGCAAGCGCCCCCCCCCCCGGGAATCTTTGTATCACGAACGTTCTCGTTCTTTTCGGCTTGTTCACCATCGATTAAATTCCCATGTTCATCTTATCCTGAAGAGTCTTTTAGTCTGTAGACATCTTCAATGCTCAATTTCTTGGTCACCTCATATATCGACAGATCAATCTTGACAGTGGCATAGCACTCCTCATATCATAATATCCTAATTATGTTTATGATAAACATTTGCATCTCGGCTTGTACATATATCACCTTGTCACTGCTTAACTAATACATATATTAGTAGCTTTTGATTGTTTTTGTCATCGTCAGAACAATATAAGGGGATTTTGCAACAATCACCATATTGGTGATTTTCCCAACAATGCAATCAAATTCAGCTAACATGGTCGTTGGAGGACACCGAAGTGTGATGTCAATTGAAAATTGCTGATATCGACACCCACCATGGTCATCGAAAACTCCATGCATATTGTTGTTCCCCGATTATTATATTTTTATTCTCCTAGCCCTTAACTATCTATAATGGGCATCCATGTACAATTGTACATATTATTTCATATCATATCGCACTTTGGCATCCTCAGACGGCAACATAAGTTAGATATGGGCGGAATCGGTATCGACGGGGACTTGATTAAATTTCCTTTTTTTTTAAGTAGAAGGACTTTAATTAAAAAAAATTAAAACACGAGGATTTAATTGAAAAATCAAGAAAGTTCGTAGACGAAAAGTAGAATCCCACGTCAACAATAAGAGCTACTCAGAAACCACAAGGCAAAGCGACACCGCATTTCCAAAAATACCCACACAGAAGCAACCAAATCACCACGGTACCAACGAGGCATCGTCGGAAATCTCACCCAAAAGCATGGGCAAATCTGGAATATCACGAGATAAGCAGACCACCTCCCAGTCCTCGTCGCGGTCAGACTCACCTCCGTCGTCGCCCTTCCACGGGTCGAGGCGATTCCCCCACCGCACGGAGCGCCGCCGAGTCGCGAATCGGACCGTACCGCCGCCGGTGCAGAAGCCGCGCCGCCTCTGAGACCGTAACGGTTCGTCGCGGATCCGCTGATCGCGTGCGTTGGTGAAGTGAATCGGTGGCGATTTCTCCGTCTTCGGTTTGGATTGTTGCGCCGCGGGCGATGGAGCGAGGGAGGCGGTTGTTGGGGTTGATGGTCTTGCTGTGCTTGTCTGCTGCTTCTTGCGGGGCGAGAGGTAGCTCGTGTTCATCTTTTCTGCCCCTGTATTGGCTCGTGATTTCGTGCGTTTTGGCTTGATTGCTAGGGCTTGGGATTAGGTTGGCGAGAAGTGGAAGTTTTGGTTAGTTTGCATCTCGCTAAGCTCGCGATTGTTGGTTTTAGTGAGTTTGGGGGCTATGGAGCAATTATGGTGGGTGGTTTTGGGAGTCACTTGAGTTAATGCCCACCGAATGGAGGTGGATTTTGTGAAGGAAATGGAAAGTCTTTTGAGGGTTTGGGGCTTCGTCCATGCGTGCTGAACCGAGGTGCAGACATAGCTTGCTATGCTTCTTCTGTGACTGCAGCTACAATGCCATTTTAATGGTGCATATGATGAAGTTTCGTAGGCAAATATACGCGGCATATCTGGGGGTTATAGAGTGCTGAATCATGTAGAAACTCATGAGTACATTCCCTTCTTTTTCAGAGTGAAACCAGCGTGTTGTTCAGGCTCTAAATTAACGGAGATTGTATGAAAGCTCGTTGCCGATAGACAAAAGGGTCTAATACTTTGGGCTTCCATTATAGTTTCTTTGTTTCAATAAAGTACATTTCTGTACGAAATTTTACCTGTTTTTTCCCTGATTTTACATGAAAATGCGCTTATTGGGAAACCATTTTCCATTTTAGACTAACTTGAAGAATGGGGTTGTCATCTTATGCCATCAAGTTAATTGTCTTGTGGACTAGATGGTAGCTAGAGTGTTCTCTCTAACCAACTGAATGTCATTGTTTGCTTTTGGTAAAGCTCAATGTTTGATGGACCCTTGTTACTACGCAGGATGTTTAATTTGGCTCTGACATCTTCTGCTGTTATATACAGAACTCAGGATCAAGCATGAGGACGATGGCCCTGTTTATAATCACACCCTTGCCACAATATTGGTGGAATATGCATCTGCGGTAAGCATTACCATTTACCCTCTTTCCTCTATTTTAGGCTCATTTTGATAAGATGTAATATTCTAAAATTATCGCTAGCCACCTGCCAGCAGAAACAAATTTCTGTTTCAGTTCTCCAGATGTTGAGACTTTTGATATCTCTGTTAGTTGGAACCAGCCAAAAAGGGAAGGTCAAGAAGGGTCAAGTCATTCTCTTGCCTTAGTTCTTGTTTTCTTCATTTGTAGTTCTAACTGTTTATGAGTTTATTTGTAGATTTACCTTTCAGATATGACGGAACTTTTCACGTGGACATGTTCAAGATGTGGCGACAAAACTGAGGTAATCATCTAAAATTAACTTGTTAATTCAGAGGCTCATAGGATACATATTGAGTAATGGCTGACAATCCATGCTCTAACATAAAACAGGGATTTGAGGTCATAGAGCTTGTTGTGGATGTACAGCATTGTTTACAGGTTAACCACGACCCAACTCTTTGAACTTGTGTCATTGCTTCGTTTGCAGTTCTCAGTTGGTGTGGTCTTTTTATGCCTTTACTTTATGATGGATTTGAATATATTTGTGCAGGCATTTGTGGGGTAGCACAGGATCTTAATGCTATAGTAATTGCATTCAGAGGGACTCACGGAAACAGGTTTTGACATTTAGATGGCTACTCTGTGTTAGCTTTGCCTCCAAAAATTAGAACCATGCTTTTTACTTGCACGCGTCTATATGCAAAGTTGTAGGAGCATCACTGTGATGGATGTTATGTATGGTCTTATGGGGAAGTACAACACTTCTGGATCTTAAGAAATGAATTTTTTTTTTTTTTTTTCATAAATGTATCTGAAGTACTTCATTTGATTGCTTTTGTTGACTTTTGTATTATTATAAATGCACGGCATCTCCATTGTTATAAATGCACACCCTTGCCACAATATCAGTTATAAGTTATCTTTTATGCGTTTCTCAATTGTTTGATGCTTGTTTCATTGTTGTCACTTTGTGGTCGCCCCTTGCGGTTATTATGTTGTTTGCCCTCCTTTGATTGGTGTCAGTGTCTTCATGGTACAGTAATGACCTAATTTTACTATTGCAGCATCCAGAATTGGGTTGAAGACCTTTTCTGGAAGCAGCTCGATCTAAATTATCCTGGCATGCCTGATGCGATGGTATTCCAATCTCTTTTGAAGTCTTTTGGTGCATTTTTGGTATATTTAAGGCATCTTCTGATATCTCAACTGTTTCAGGTGCACCATGGATTTTATTCTGCTTACCACAACACAACTATACGGCCTGGGATTCTAAATGCTGTTAAAAGAGCAAAAGAGTTGTATGGAGATATCAATATTATGGTGACAGGACATTCAATGGGAGGGGCTATGGCATCCTTTTGTGCACTTGATCTCAAAGTAAGGATTCTTGTACCTCTGCTAGCAGAGTTGGAGTAGCTTTGAGGTTGTTCAGGTCTCTGAGATTAGCTCTTCCCTGATATTGTTAAAGTTGAGAAGAAATTAAGTCTCTTCTGCATAGTCCTACCAGAATGGTATTAGCTTCTTTTAAAATGAATTTGGAATTCATGCAAAACTATTGCTTATCTCACATTTTGCAAATCAATGATGGCACTTTAGCTTTGGTCAAAGCTTGATTTTGTTGAGTGCCATCGAGTAGAATTTTGCCTTTTGACATTTGTTCTGCAGCTCATGTGCAGCACTGGAAATTATCTATAGAGAATGCTTGCAAAGTTTCTGATTGTGTTTGTGACTGATTGCTACTTATATTCTAGGTAAATTGTCTAGCTCAGAGTGTTCAGGTTATCACATTTGGACAACCTCGTATTGGCAATGCGATTTTTGCATCCTACTACAGTCAACTTGTGCCAAATTCATTTCGGGTTACCAATGGGCATGACATAGTTCCTCATTTGCCTCCATATTATTCCTATTTCCCGCAGAAGACCTACCACCACTTCCCTAAAGAGGTAAATTCACTTCTTGCTGTCTGATGGAAATTATGAGCTGAATCTGCCCTCTTGCAGGGAATATGCTTTCCGTGATTTTCTTCATACGGCACCTCATTGTGCTTTAAGTTTTGTTGAGGTCCCTAGAGCATAAATTGTCACTTAATTTCCGAAGAAAATTTGTGGCTTTTCATTTATGATTGGCTGTTGAAGTTGTCGGTGAGGTTCTATTTACAGTAATAATGTTTCTATGGCAGTAATTGCTCTCTTAGGCTTTCTGCCTACCCTGGCTTCGTAGTAATGTTCAGTTGATGAGTTGTTAATTTTACTGGATTGCTGTATAATCATAATCTGGTATTAAGGCCATCTTTGACTAAATTGGTATCTGTCTGGTAGAAAAACCGATCATGTACACTATTTTGATATCTAAATACATTCATGCTTTAATTGCAGGTATGGCTTTACAATGTAAACTTGGAAAGTTTAGTCTACACAATTGAGAAACTTTGTGATGATACTGGGGAGGACCCGTCATGCAGCAGGTAAACACATCCCAGATGTTGCCGTTTCTTTGACTATTGTTTGCACTTGCTTATACTTTGAAAAACTTCTGTTCTTAAGTTGATTGATTCACTGATATTTAAGACACTGTACTTACAGTATTGAATCTAAACAATGCTTGCCAAATCTAAGTATGCAAGGTTTCAGAGGTTCAGCTTTGTCTGAAACTTGGACTTTTTACAGAAAATGCACCCTTCCAGCAGTTTGGTTTCATGTGTAAAGTTTGATGATTTGCTGCCCTCTCCAGTTGAATATGTACACCCACTTAATTTATCTTGCTGCTTTAGAATTACCTCGCTGTTTGAGGAAGTTTGATAGGCTTTTAAGGGAAGTGAGGGGTGCATGATCTGGAGACAGAAAAGTCGGAGAAGTGTGGCCTGTCTAGGACTGCATCCGTGCACAAGAGCTTTTTCTCGCAGTTAACTCTAATTAATCCTTGCAGGTCCGTGTCAGGGAACAGCATCTCAGACCATTTAGTTTACTTTGGGGTGGAGTTAATGGGCGACCCATCAGGATCATGCAAAATTGTCACAGACCCCCCCCGTATAATGAAATATGGAACTGCAGATCCTGAGGGAAATCTTGTATTATCCAAGACTCCTGTTGTCTCGGTCTTGAGATCTGGAGCTGGATCGAGTGACAGGCAAAGCATTCTTTAGGATTATGTTCTCTTGGGGACATGATTTTCTTCAGCAAATATGTTGGAGTAGACGGTACAAGCTTATATTAGAGCAAGCTACATCATTCTTTGTACAGTTCTTCTAAAGAGGACACGGTGTCGAACATTTTGTGTGCTTTGGCTTTGGGAAGGTTTGTATATAAACCACAGAGCAATGTAAACCATCCTCATCAATGCAAAAAATAATAACTTACTATAAGTTTCGATTCTTGTACATTGTGCCTGTAAAAGAGAAATTTATGAAGTGAAGCGCTTTCTTATATTACACTGTTTTGGAGGTTTATCATTAGGCTATAGAAAGTTCAAGCCTTTTGTAGAATGGAACATCTATCACCAATTGCCAAAGAAGCTGGCTTCACTACGTACTGTTTGTCATAAGCTGAGCCTGTGTACTGTAACGCGTAATCAAACCTTATCTGCCTGAGCTATTATTATTCAGGCGATCTTTCTTCAGTTAATGAATCGCAAAGTGATCGAAAGTGGATCAAGAATTCTGTAAATAGATAATCCAGTCTTTCTCATTCGGAGTCGTAACATGAACGTGATCTGATCAATTCTATCTAAGATGGTTATGGGTTGCAGATCCTGTGATTTCAAGAAATCATGGGGTTCATGATGAAGTCAATGAAATTGTCGTTCGCCATCTTAAACTCGAATCGTTCTAAGGCCGCCACAATGAACTAACAGGACATTGTTGTACCATTCAAGTTGTGATTTAAGCTGTCCCTCAAGAGGTTGTCATAGTAAAATTACAATGCAATAGTATGAGAGAAAAAGGAACTTTCCGACTGCAATTCGCTCCTACCCTGGTATGCCAAACTCTTTCTTCAGTTCGTCTTCTCGTCGCTAGTGGCTGCATTTGCTGCAGCTCCCTGCACATAAGAGAATTTTTGTCAATTCATTCTTTTTCCGCATATTTTCATTGATACTAGTTTATACAGGCCTCAATGATCCATTTATGCGCGACCAATTTCGCAGGTACAGATCCATGGATAGTCTCTTGTAAAACCCTCTATATTTTCAGTTTTTAGGCTTTTGTTTTGCGTTAGCAGTACGTCATCTCTTGATCAAACAGCAGGAATACTATTGTTATCAGAAACTTTCCCTGTTTTCTTGATCAAACATAGCCATATTCTCTATCGCATTAAAAAAGCACCAGCATCAAAATGCCCTGTTCACATGTATTCTTGGAAATAACTATTCGATTGAATTTACCTCTGCACTTGCTGCTTTTGACTCATCAACCGCTTTCGCGGATTCCAGTTCCTTGATCGAGTTTTCTTCTTTCACAATCTCGGGCTCTCCTGCGCGAAAAATGAATCAAAATTAGACTCACATTGAGTATTTGCTGTTGATGTGAGATAAAGCCTTCTCTTCTTTACCGCTGTCCTTTTCTTCCTTCTTCTCTTCCACAACATTTTCTGGCTCAACACCATCAGCTAATGCAACATTTGCACTTAAATCCACCTCCTTCATCGGAGAGGAGTCATCCGTTGTGGCCTTCCCATCTTTCTCTTCTCCTGCTCTCGCCTCAGTCTCTTGGGTTACGTCTCCAGCATCGGCCAACTCGCTCACATTTTCACCTCCCGAGCCTGTGTTCGCCTCGCTTTCCCCTTCTTTCTGCATGGGCAAGTTTGCGCCGTTGGTGTTGGTCCCTTCAGAGGTGGTGTCGGCCGCTTCAGGGGTGGTGTCGGCATCCTTTTGGATCTCCTTTGGCTCCTCAGCCTTCGATGTCTTGCTGAGGCTGATGGTGTTTCCAGCGGCAACATCGTGCTTCGATTCACTGCAACCCATGATTCCGAATCGAATGAGGGAGGGAGATTAGTCTAATCGTCCTCCCTTCTTGTCTTTGGCTTTGTGATTTCTATGTTGTCTGTTCTTTTTGGATGTTGCAGATAGTTCTTGGTGTTTTGTCTGCAATTGAGGGAAGAAAACCGTTTTTTCTGTTGTCCATTGTTGGTAGAAAGAGTTGTATATCTTCTGTCAGGCAGCCAAAATGGTCTTTGCATCGTGACGAATTGGGCTGGCAAATCATGGGGTGTCATTTGACTGGGGTTTAATGCGTTGGGAAAATGTTTTATACAATGTGTCACTGCATTTGATTGGGTTTGTTGTTTGCGAATTGATAAAATGTCCATGCTTCGATGACATGATATATTCTATTTAACAATCATAATTACTAGTTACTTCATGATTCAATTTTTTTTTACAATAATCTGTGCATACGGTGAACGATTTGGTCGTGATCTCACATTGTTTATGTTGCAGCAATAATTTGTCAAATTGAAGACTTGGTAATTCAGTTAAATTAAAGGGAAGATGTTTCGCGATTTGATTCTCAAAAGTCAGAATTCAGCATGATACGCGCCACGTCTCTCTATGATAATTCATATGCCATGTGAAATTCATGCCACATGCTTGCCATGCCATTGTATGCTGTCATATCATCATATCAGATGCCATGACAAGTAAAATGTCAAAGGCAACTAACCTTTTTGACCTAATATTCACATATCTCTAAGCAAATTCCACTTTAAAAAGACAAATTTGCCCCTCCTTGCAAATTCATTTTAGCATCTTACTTAGGGTTTCGGTGGTTTTTGGTTTTTAGTCAGTTTTAAGTGTTTTTGCGTGGGCACGAGGATTTAGGATTTGGGTGCTGGCATTTTCGGAAAGAAAATGGCATTTTTTTAAACAAGGACAAAAAGATAATTGATGTAAATGTGCAATATGATCTTTGAAGGTAAAATTCATTTCTGTATTTGGTACTTTCAAAAGTAGGCTACAATAAGTGGATCCTAAACGATTGGTACTAATCCCATCTCCTTGGCCCTATCAACCGGTTAAAGTCCAAACTTTTGGCCAGAACATATGGTCTTGCCCAATTTGTGGGATTTAAACGAGTGACTTCCAGTTTCTTATTGACAATTCTTGACGCCCGACCAACAGATCAATTGTCTTATTACCTTGCATTTTCATTCATGCATAAATTGTCATTGACATGACATGCATACCGTATTCCCAGGCATCAAGACATGCCGTTGTGTGAATGCCATGTCCATGCATCATGATAGCAGTATACCCTCATTGTGTTCATGTCCAAATCATGCATCTTAAGGACATGTCTGACCAGACAAAGAAAAAAACTTTGGACATGCATCATGGTGATGCATACATGGATAGCATAATCTTGAAAAAATGCAACCATGCTCTGCACGCAGAGTCGGATCATTACAAGATGGTGACGTCAAGACTTTAGATTGAATGATGATAATTGCATATCAATTTTCAAGTAATCACAATCATGTGTGTCATGTAAGAAAATCGCTTGATAAATGCATTCTATTGATTTAATTAAGGAATGTGGTATCGGAAGAGTTATGTGAGGGTGCTACCATTTTCCAAACATATAACCGAAATAAATTGATGATCTCCCAGATAATTGATTTTGAGCAATTGATGCTTTCTAGATTAACCCGGATCTTGCAAACCCAAAATTCTATGAACTATATTTTGAGAAAACCACGAATGATATTTTGAAAATGACAAAATAATAAAATGTTACTAATATGTGCATTTGAGTGTAAGAATGAACTACTTCTATAAACATAGGCCATATACAGATAGTGTTAACAACGGGACGTCTAAATCATAAAAAAGCTTTGGCTATGCAGAAGGAGAACAAGTTATTGGACGGGATTTATACCTTGAAGATGGAGGGTGGCTCGCTAAAATTTAGATGGACCAATAGAATGTAAGCATTCTACCGATCAAAGATGTCAGTTTGCGCAGGCGAACCATCTTGCAGAGGGTGAACGTAGAAGGACATTCGGTGAAGTGAAAAGATTTTGAAGGATCATTTTTGCAGGAGTATCTGTATATGGCCTCTACGATCTCAGTTGAAATACCCAGCTATTTATTAATTTGAATTGCACTCAAGTTGATTATTCTGTGTTCTAAGTGCTTGAATCGGCTAAAAGCCTACTCCGGCACCGTATAGAGATCCAGAACAAGAGAAAATTTACAGATCAGCCATCTTCTTCTCTCTAGTTTCTGGTGACCAAAAAGAAATCCAAATAAATCCTGCATATTCGGCAAGACGTCGGTAGCTACAACTACTGCAACTTTGCCGAAACAGACAAACTACTGAAAGTTGAATTCTGACATAGATTTTAACAACTCAAGATGATGCTGGCCAGTTTCAATCCCTGCTGGACGCTTCCCAAGCTCATTTCCTGTGCGCACTTTCCACACCCGGTGCGGCAGCCATTTTTGGTTGCCCTGACTTCTAAGGATCTGCTTCAGGGAACCTCCAACGGCGTAATACCGTGCCCAGCTTGCTAGCATCCCAGCCTGTTGACGCAGCTCAGTCGACATTTCCAGGTGATCTTATCGTCATCGCCACTGAATGCTAAAAGATTTAACATCTCTACTTTGGGTATAGTCCTATGTAATTGCTCTCTATCTAGCGCCCTTGCCGCTCTGCCTTCTTCCAGCTAGGCCCTGGGTGGAAGGAAGCATAGCCACCAGAATACTTGATAGACGTAAGTGGCACCCTTGCGACCTTCAGTTCACCCATAAAAGCTGGACAGCATGCCATTCAACCTGTGTTCAATGGATAAAAGCCACGTACAGGCATGAGTTTGGCGAGAACTTAAACACGAATCAGACACGGTTCGTTCTTACAACAATAGCAGCACACGCTCTTATATCGCTTCAAAAGACATGCAAACAAGGCCGGCCGGCCGACTGTTCCTCGTCTGGACAACGAGCGGAGAACACATCCAGCAATGATCACGACTGGCTAGAGATGAGAATGGTGTTTGCATTGCGCAACAAAGGCTTATGTCACGTGCGAGGGTTATGGGGCAAACATTGCATTAGTGATGCGACCTCCTGATTGATTAACCAAGCATTTAAATGAGACATCAGATACCAATATTTCAAGACCAAGGAAGTGTGACCAGCAAACGGCGAGTAGCAAACAAGCAGATAACAGAGGCTGAACAATGCGTTAGATTGAAAAAGCAAAAGTGTTAAAGACTTGGCTTATCGATTGACCTCTGGTTCAGTGAAGCGAGACATATGCGAAACGTCCACGTGTGCTCCTCTCCTCATTTTGGGACCCCTCTTCTGGCTTTTATATCACTTTTGCCCAGCAGTTCTTCCTTATTACTTCCCGCTGGTATCCGACAGTTTTTAAGCTTGATTTGTCACCTCAAATCAGCCCCAATCACACTCCATTCAATCCCAAGTCAATCCGGAAACTGCAGCCCTCTGTCCTCCTCCACACGTTTTCTCTTCGCATTTCCAGCGAAAATCAGCTGAGGAGAAATTGTCCTCCCTCGGTTGCTTGCTGTTCACGCCTGCTCCAGCCACGATGTGCTTTCGTTTCTAGCTCATTGTCCCCTTGGTTCGGTCAACCATAGCTGCTGCGAAGCCTTCAGTCCCCAGACATGCCTTCTCCCCGTGGTTTGCAGCTAAAAAATGGCTGAATTGCAGAGACTGCAGCAGAGAATCTTTTTTGAACTGGAGCCTGATAATTCTGCTAACCGTGTCTTAATGATGAACCCGTACGCCACGTCGATGGAAGGATGTTGATCATGTCAAAGAGCTGATGAATAGCAGCGAAGGGGTGAGACATGGGCAAAGCGAGCTGGATACTAAGGGTATGCAAAACGGACCGCCCAAATCAAAAACCACCCGGACCGAATCCGGGCGGTTGGGTCTGGTTCCCGGTTCCTAAAATGGAACCGGTATCCGGGCAGTCTGGTTCTTCGTTCCAAAAAGAATCAGACCAAACTGGACCGACTACACACGTACATATTTTTTTTCTTAACACCCCTAGTAATCAGAACGCAGCCACATTTTAAGTCTTGAATATGAATCTAAAAGTCAAAGCCAAACATTTTCACCTCCCAAGCCCAAGTTCGCCTCGCTTTCCCCTTCTTTTTTGCTTGGGCAAGCTTGCGCTGTTGGTGTTGGCCCCTTCAGAGGTGGTGCCGGCTGCTTCAGGGGTGGTGTCGGCATCCTTTTTGATCTCCTTTGGCTCGTCAGCCTTCGATGTGTCGCTGAGGCTGATGGTGTTTCCAGCAGCAACATCGTGCTTCGATTCACCGCAACCCATGATTCCGAATCGAATGAGGGAGAGAGACTATCCTAATCGTCCTCCCTTCTTGTCTCTGGCTTTGTGATTTCTATGTTGTCTGTTCTTTTTGGATGTTGCAGTTAGTTGTTGGTGTTTTGTCTGCAATTGAGGGAAGAAAACCGTTTTTTCTGTTATCCATTGATGGTAGAAAGAAGTTGTATATCTTCTGTTAGGCGGCTAAAATGGTCTTTACATTGTGAAGAATTGGGCTGGCAAATCATGTAGTGTCATTTGATTGGGGTTTAATGCATTGGGAAAATGTTTTATACAATGTGTCATTGCATTTGATTGGGGTGTCAATGCTTCGATGACATGATATATTCTATTTAACGATTGTAATTACTTTGTGATTCAATTTTTTTTTTCGATAAGCAAGTTATGCATCATGATTATATGTCAATACAGCTTCGGTGCACGATTTGTCCGTGATCTTACATTGTTTATGTTGCACAATCATTTGTCAAATTAAAGACTTAGTAATTCAATTTTAATTTAAGCTCTGTTTGTTTGTGGAAAATGAATAATTTGAAAAATATTTTTCTAAAAATAATTACTTGCATCGCTTAAAATTATTAGCCAATGAAAAATACTTCATTACCAACAACAATTTATATCTAAGAATATTCGTGGACGATGAAAATATTTTTTGTTCATTCATTTTTTGTAAGCGGTACATATAATTATTTTTAGAAAAATATTTTCAAATCATTTATTTTTTACGAAATAAATGGTGCCTTAATTTAAAAACAAGTTAAATACTTCGGCTGGTCAAATTAAATGATTTTGAAAAGGCCATTGCATAATTGAATGAAGACACCCATTATCTTATTCATTACAAGGTAAGGAATAGGTTAAACACAAAGGAAGATGTTTCTGGATTTGATTCTTGAAAGTCAAAATTCAGCACGATACGCGCCACGTCTCTGCATCATAATTCATATGCCATGCGAATTTCATGCCACATGCATGACATGTGTCATTTTGTGCTGTCATATCATCATATCAGATGCCATGATTTGGAAAATATATATAAAAAAAAACAAACATACGGAACTTTTTGACCTAACGGTCAGTTACATATCTATAAACAAAATTCCATATTGAAAATGCCAAGAAAGGAGAAGAAGAAGAAAATTAAAAGAAAAATAAAAAAAAATATTATTAATGAAAATAAATTTTGTACAATTATCAAAAGCATTTATGTTCTTTTTTTATTCCAAGAATAGAAATTTTGAGCAGTTAACAAACGCCTTCAAATATTTAGAAATTATTTCCGGGAATGGAATAAAAAATAATCATTTCCAAATAAAAATTATTTTCAGGAACAAAATGGTTACCAAACGCATCCTTAATGTTTGGGTAGTTTTTAGTTTTTAGTTGGTTTGAGTGATTTTATGTGGGCATGAGAATTTAGGATTTGGGTACTAGTATTTTTTGAAAGAATACGTCATTTTCATAAAGGGGGACAAAAAGAGGGACAAAAGATAATTAACGTAAATGTGCAATGGGATCTCTAAAGGTAAAATTCATTATGTACATGGTACTTTCAAAAGTATTCTACAATAAGTAGATCTTAAATGATTAGTACTAATCCCATCTCCTTGTCTCTATCAACTGGTTACGTCCTAGCTTTTGGCCTGTGCAGATGGTCTTGTCCAGTTTGTGAGATTTAAACAAGTGACCCTTGCATTTTCTTGTTAATAATCCTCGACACCCCGACCGTGGAGGGTTATTGTTATGGTATTGTCATCATATCAATTGTCTTATTACCTTGCATTTTCATTCATGCATAAATTGTCGCTGACATGACATGCATGCCGTATTCCCAGGCATCGAGATATGTCTTTGTATGAATGCCATGTCCATGCATCATGATGACAGTATACCCTCATTGTGTTCATGTTCAAATCACGCATCTTATCTTTTGGCATGCATCATGGTGATGCATACATGGATAGCGTAATCTTGAAAATATGCAACCATGCTCTGCCCCCAAAGTCGGATCATTACAAGACAGTGATGTCAAGACATAGATCGAATGATGATAGGGGCATCAATTTTCAAGTAATCACAATCATAAGAAAATCGTATGATAAATGCATTCTATTGATTTAAGATTTTGTGAAGGAAATGGAAAGTCTTTGAGGTTTGGGGCTTCGTCCATGCGTGCTGAACCGAGGTGCAGACATAGCTTGCTATGCTTCTTCTGTGACTGCAGCTACAATGCCATTTTAATGGTGCATATGATGAAGTTTCGTAGGCAAATATACGCGGCATATCTGGGGGTTATAGAGTGCTGAATCATGTAGAAACTCATGAGTACATTCCCTTCTTTTTCAGAGTGAAACCAGCGTGTTGTTCAGGCTCTAAATTAACGGAGATTGTATGAAAGCTCGTTGCCGATAGACAAAAGGGTCTAATACTTTGGGCTTCCATTATAGTTTCTTTGTTTCAATAAAGTACATTTCTGTACGAAATTTTACCTGTTTTTTCCCTGATTTTACATGAAAATGCGCTTTATTGGGAAACCATTTTCCATTTTAGACTAACTTGAAGAATGGGGTTGTCATCTTATGCCATCAAGTTAATTGTCTTGTGGACTAGATGGTAGCTAGAGTGTTCTCTCTAACCAACTGAATGTCATTGTTTGCTTTTGGTAAAGCTCAATGTTTGATGGACCCTTGTTACTACGCAGGATGTTTAATTTGGCTCTGACATCTTCTGCTGTTATATACAGAACTCAGGATCAAGCATGAGGACGATGGCCCTGTTTATAATCACACCCTTGCCACAATATTGGTGGAATATGCATCTGCGGTAAGCATTACCATTTACCCTCTTTCCTCTATTTTAGGCTCATTTTGATAAGATGTAATATTCTAAAATTATCGCTAGCCACCTGCCAGCAGAAACAAATTTCTGTTTCAGTTCTCCAGATGTTGAGACTTTTGATATCTCTGTTAGTTGGAACCAGCCAAAAAGGGAAGGTCAAGAAGGGTCAAGTCATTCTCTTGCCTTAGTTCTTGTTTTCTTCATTTGTAGTTCTAACTGTTTATGAGTTTATTTGTAGATTTACCTTTCAGATATGACGGAACTTTTCACGTGGACATGTTCAAGATGTGGCGACAAAACTGAGGTAATCATCTAAAATTAACTTGTTAATTCAGAGGCTCATAGGATACATATTGAGTAATGGCTGACAATCCATGCTCTAACATAAAACAGGGATTTGAGGTCATAGAGCTTGTTGTGGATGTACAGCATTGTTTACAGGTTAACCACGACCCAACTCTTTGAACTTGTGTCATTGCTTCGTTTGCAGTTCTCAGTTGGTGTGGTCTTTTTATGCCTTTACTTTATGATGGATTTGAATATATTTGTGCAGGCATTTGTGGGGGTAGCACAGGATCTTAATGCTATAGTAATTGCATTCAGAGGGACTCACGGAAACAGGTTTTGACATTTAGATGGCTACTCTGTGTTAGCTTTGCCTCCAAAAATTAGAACCATGCTTTTTACTTGCACGCGTCTATATGCAAAGTTGTAGGAGCATCACTGTGATGGATGTTATGTATGGTCTTATGGGGAAGTACAACACTTCTGGATCTTAAGAAATGAATTTTTATTTTTTTTTTCATAAATGTATCTGAAGTACTTCATTTGATTGCTTTTGTTGACTTTTGTATTATTATAAATGCACGGCATCTCCATTGTTATAAATGCACACCCTTGCCACAATATCAGTTATAAGTTATCTTTTGCGTTTCTCAATTGTTTGATGCTTGTTTCATTGTTGTCACTTTGTGGTCGCCCTTGCGGTTATTATGTTGTTTGCCCTCCTTTGATTGGTGTCAGTGTCTTCATGGTACAGTAATGACCTAATTTTACTATTGCAGCATCCAGAATTGGGTTGAAGACCTTTTCTGGAAGCAGCTCGATCTAAATTATCCTGGCATGCCTGATGCGATGGTATTCCAATCTCTTTTGAAGTCTTTTGGTGCATTTTTGGTATATTTAAGGCATCTTCTGATATCTCAACTGTTTCAGGTGCACCATGGATTTTATTCTGCTTACCACAACACAACTATACGGCCTGGGATTCTAAATGCTGTTAAAAGAGCAAAAGAGTTGTATGGAGATATCAATATTATGGTGACAGGACATTCAATGGGAGGGGCTATGGCATCCTTTTGTGCACTTGATCTCAAAGTAAGGATTCTTGTACCTCTGCTAGCAGAGTTGGAGTAGCTTTGAGGTTGTTCAGGTCTCTGAGATTAGCTCTTCCCCTGATATTGTTAAAGTTGAGAAGAAATTAAGTCTCTTCTGCATAGTCCTACCAGAATGGTATTAGCTTCTTTTAAATGAATTTGGAATTCATGCAAAACTATTGCTTATCTCACATTTTGCAAATCAATGATGGCACTTTAGCTTTGGTCAAAGCTTGATTTTGTTGAGTGCCATCGAGTAGAATTTTGCCTTTTGACATTTGTTCTGCAGCTCATGTGCAGCACTGGAAATTATCTATAGAGAATGCTTGCAAAGTTTCTGATTGTGTTTGTGACTGATTGCTACTTATATTCTAGGTAAATTGTCTAGCTCAGAGTGTTCAGGTTATCACATTTGGACAACCTCGTATTGGCAATGCGATTTTTGCATCCTACTACAGTCAACTTGTGCCAAATTCATTTCGGGTTACCAATGGGCATGACATAGTTCCTCATTTGCCTCCATATTATTCCTATTTCCCGCAGAAGACCTACCACCACTTCCCTAAAGAGGTAAATTCACTTCTTGCTGTCTGATGGAAATTATGAGCTGAATCTGCCCTCTTGCAGGGAATATGCTTTCCGTGATTTTCTTCATACGGCACCTCATTGTGCTTTAAGTTTTGTTGAGGTCCCTAGAGCATAAATTGTCACTTAATTTCCGAAGAAAATTTGTGGCTTTTCATTTATGATTGGCTGTTGAAGTTGTCGGTGAGGTTCTATTTACAGTAATAATGTTTCTATGGCAGTAATTGCTCTCTAGGCTTTCTGCCTACCCTGGCTTCGTAGTAATGTTCAGTTGATGAGTTGTTAATTTTACTGGATTGCTGTATAATCATAATCTGGTATTAAGGCCATCTTTGACTAAATTGGTATCTGTCTGGTAGAAAACCAATCATGTACACTATTTTGATATCTAAATACATTCATGCTTTAATTGCAGGTATGGTTTTTACAATGTAAACTTGGAAAGTTTAGTCTACACAATTGAGAAACTTTGTGATGATACTGGGAGGACCCGTCATGCAGCAGGTAAACACATCCCAGATGTTGCCGTTTCTTTGACTATTGTTTGCACTTGCTTATACTTTGAAAAACTTCTGTTCTTAAGTTGATTGATTCACTGATATTTAAGACACTGTACTTACAGTATTGAATCTAAACAATGCTTGCCAAATCTAAGTATGCAAGGTTTCAGAGGTTCAGCTTTGTCTGAAACTTGGACTTTTACAGAAAATGCACCCTTCCAGCAGTTTGGTTTCATGTGTAAAGTTTGATGATTTGCTGCCCTCTCCAGTTGAATATGTACACCCACTTAATTTATCTTGCTGCTTTAGAATTACCTCGCTGTTTGAGGAAGTTTGATAGGCTTTTAAGGGAAGTGAGGGGTGCATGATCTGGAGACAGAAAAGTCGGAGAAGTGTGGCCTGTCTAGGACTGCATCCGTGCACAAGAGCTTTTTCTCGCAGTTAACTCTAATTAATCCTTGCAGGTCCGTGTCAGGGAACAGCATCTCAGACCATTTAGTTTACTTTGGGGTGGAGTTAATGGGCGACCCATCAGGATCATGCAAAATTGTCACAGACCCCCGTATAATGAAATATGGAACTGCAGATCCTGAGGGAAATCTTGTATTATCCAAGACTCCTGTTGTCTCGGTCTTGAGATCTGGAGCTGGATCGAGTGACAGGCAAAGCATTCTTTAGGATTATGTTCTCTTGGGGACATGATTTTCTTCAGCAAATATGTTGGAGTAGACGGTACAAGCTTATATTAGAGCAAGCTACATCATTCTTTGTACAGTTCTTCTAAAGAGGACACGGTGTCGAACATTTTGTGTGCTTTGGCTTTGGGAAGGTTTGTATATAAACCACAGAGCAATGTAAACCATCCTCATCAATGCAAAAAATAATAACTTACTATAAGTTTCGATTCTTGTACATTGTGCCTGTACAAGAGAAATTTATGAAGCGCTTTCTTATATAACACTGTTTTGGAGGTTTATCATTAGGCTATAGAAAGTTCAAGCTTTTTGTAGAATGGAACATCTGTCACCAATTGCCAAAGAAGCTGGCTTCACTACGTACTGTTTGTCATAAGCTGAGCCTGTGTACTGTAACGCGTAATCAAACCTTATCTGCCTGAGCTATTATTATTCATGCGATCTTTCTTCAGTTAATGAATCACAAAGTGATCGAAAGTGGATCAAGAATTCTGTAAATAGATAATCCAGTCTTTCTCATTCGGAGTTGTAACATGAACGTGATCTGATCAATTCTATCCAAGATGGTTGTGGGTCGCAGATCCTGTGATTGCAAGAAATCATGGGGGTTCACGATGAAGTCAACGAAATTGTCGTTCGCCATCTTAAACTCGAAACTGTTCTAAGGCCACCACAATGAACTAACAGGACATTGTTGTGCCATTCAAGTTGTGATTTAAGCTGTCCCTCAAGAGGCTGTCATAGTAAAATTACAATGCAATAGTATGAGAGAAAAAGGAACTTTCCGACTGCAATTCGCTCCTACCCTGGTATGCCAAACTCTTTCTTCAGTTCGTCTTCTCGTCGCTAGTGGCTGCATTTGCTGCAGCTCCCTGCACATAAGAGAATTTTTGTCAATTCATTCTTTTTCCGCATATTTTCATTGATACTAGTTTATACAGGCCTCAATGATCCATTTATGCGCGACCAATTTCGCAGGTACAGATCCATGGATAGTCTCTTGTAAAACCCTCTATATTTTCAGTTTTTAGGCTTTTGTTTTGCGTTAGCAGTACGTCATCTCTTGATCAAACAGCAGGAATACTATTGTTATCAGAAACTTTCCCTGTTTTCTTGATCAAACATAGCCATATTCTCTATCGCATTAAAAAAATGCACCAGCATCAAAATGCCCTGTTCACATGTATTCTTGGAAATAACTATTCGATTGAATTTACCTCTGCACTTGCTGCTTTTGACTCATCAACCGCTTTCGCGGATTCCAGTTCCTTGATCGAGTTTTCTTCTTTCACAATCTCGGGCTCTCCTGCGCGAAAAAATGAATCAAAATTAGACTCACATTGAGTATTTGCTGTTGATGTGAGATAAAGCCTTCTCTTCTTTACCGCTGTCCTTTTCTTCCTTCTTCTCTTCCACAACATTTTCTGGCTCAACACCATCAGCTAATGCAACATTTGCACTTAAATCCACCTCCTTCATAGGAGAGGAGTCATCCGTTGCGGCCTTCCCATCTTTCTCTTCTCCTGCTCTCGCCTCGGTCTCTTGGGTTACGTCTCCAGCATCGGCCAACTCGCTCACATTTTCACCTCCCGAGCCCGTGTTCGCCTCGCTTTCCCCTTCTTTCTGCATGGGCAAGTTTGCGCCGTTGGTGTTGGTCCCTTCAGAGGTGGTGTCGACCGCTTCAGGGGTGGTGTCGGCATCCTTTTGGATCTCCTTTGGCTCGTCAGCCTTCGATGTCTTGCTGAGGCTGATGGTGTTTCCAGCGGCAACATCGTGCTTCGATTCACTGCAACCCATGATTCCGAATCGAATGAGAGAGGGAGACTAGTCTAATCGTCCTCCCTTCTTGTCTTTGGCTTTGTGATTTCTATGTTGTCTGTTCTTTTTGGATGTTGCAGATAGTTCTTGGTGTTTTGTCTGCAATTGAGGGAAGAAAACCGTTTTTTCTGTTGTCCATTGTTGGTAGAAAGAGTTGTATATCTTCTGTCAGGCAGCCAAAATGGTCTTTGCATCGTGACGAATTGGGCTGGCAAATCATGGGGTGTCATTTGACTGGGGTTTAATGCGTTGGGAAAATGTTTTATACAATGTGTCACTGCATTTGATTGGGTTTGTTGTTTGCGAATTGATAAAATGTCCATGCTTCGATGACATGATATATTCTATTTAACAATCATAATTACTAGTTACTTCATGATTCAATTTTTTTTTACAATAATCTGTGCATACGGTGAACGATTTGGTCGTGATCTCACATTGTTTATGTTGCAGCAATAATTTGTCAAATTGAAGACTTGGTAATTCAGTTAAACAAAAGGGAAGATGTTTCGCGATTTGATTCTCAAAAGTCAGAATTCAGCATGATACGCGCCACGTCTCTCTATGATAATTCATATGCCATGTGAAATTCATGCCACATGCTTGCCATGTGCCATTGTATGCTGTCATATCATCATATCAGATGCCATGACAAGGAAAATATCAAAGACAACTAACCTTTTTGACCTAATGTTCACATATCTCTAAGCAAATTCCACTTAAAAAAGACAAATTTGCCCCTCCTTGCAAATTCATTTTAGCATCTTACTTAGGGTTTCGGTGGTTTTTGGTTTTTAGTCAGTTTTAAGTGTTTTTGCGTGGGCACGAGGATTTAGGATTTGGGTGCTGGCATTTTCGGAAAGAAAATGGCATTTTTTAAACAAGGACAAAAAGATAATTGATGTAAATGTGCAATATGATCTTTGAAGGTAAAATTCATTTCTGTATTTGGTACTTTCAAAAGTAGGCTACAATAAGTGGATCCTAAACGATTGGTACTAATCCCATCTCCTTGGCCCTATCAACCGGTTAAAGTCCAAACTTTTGGCCAGAACATATGGTCTTGCCCAATTTGTGGGATTTAAACAAGTGACTTCCAGTTCTTATTGACAATTCTTGACGCCCGGACCAACAGGTCAATTGTCTTATTACCTGGCATTTTCATTCATGCATAAATTGTCGTTGACATGACATGACATGCATACCGTATTCCCAGGCATCAAGACATGCCGTTGTGTGAATGCCATGTCCATGCATCATGATAGCAGTATACCCTCATTGTGTTCATGTCCAAATCATGCATCTTAAGGACATGTCTGACCAGACAAAAAAAAACTTTGGACATGCATCATGGTGATGCATACATGGATAGCATAATCTTGAAAAAATGCAACCATGCTCTGCACGCAGAGTCGGATCATTACAAGATGGTGACGTCAAGACTTTAGATTGAATGATGATAATTGCATATCAATTTTCAAGTAATCACAATCATATGTGTCATGTAAGAAAATCGCTTGATAAATGCATTCTATTGATTTAATTAAGGAATGTGGTATCGGAAGAGTTATGTGAGGGTGCTACCATTTTCCAAACATATAACCGAAATAAATTGATGATCTCCCAGATAATTGATTTTGAGCAATTGATGCTTTCTAGATTAACCCGGATCTTGCAAACCCAAAATTCTATGAACTATATTTTGAGAAAACCACGAATGATATTTTGAAAATGACAAAATAATAAAATGTTACTAATATGTGCATTTGAGTGTAAGAATGAACTACTTCTATAAACATAGGCCATATACAGATAGTGTTAACAACGGGACGTCTAAATCATAAAAAAGCTTTGGCTATGCAGAAGGAGAACAAGTTATTGGACGGGATTTATGCCTTGAAGATGGAGGGTGGCTCGCTAAAATTTAGATGGACCAATAGAATGTAAGCATTCTACCGATCAAAGATTTCAGTTTGCGCAGGCGAACCATCTTGCAGAGGGTGAACGTAGAAGGACATTCGGTGAAGTGAAAAGATTTTGAAGGATCATTTTTGCAGGAGTATCTGTATATGGCCTCTACGATCTCAGTTGAAATACCCAGCTATTTATTAATTTGAATTGCACTCAAGTTGATTATTCTGTGTTCTAAGTGCTTGAATCGGCTAAAAGCCTACTCCGGCACCGTATAGAGATCCAGAACAAGAGAAAATTTACAGATCAGCCATCTTCTTCTCTCTAGTTTCTGGTGACCAAAAAGAAATCCAAATAAATCCTGCATATTCGGCAAGACGTCGGTAGCTACAACTACTGCAACTTTGCCGAAACAGACAGGCTACTGAAAGTTGAATTCTGACATAGATTTTAACAACTCAAGATGATGCTGGCCAGTTTCCAATCCCTGCTGGACGCTTCCCAAGCTCATTTCCTGTGCGCACTTTCCACACCCGGTGCGGCAGCCATTTTTGGTTGCCCTGACTTCTAAGGATCTGCTTCAGGGAACCTCCAACGGCGTAATACCGTGCCCAGCTTGCTAGCATCCCAGCCTGTTGACGCAGCTCAGTCGACATTTCCAGGTGATCTTATCGTCATCGCCACTGAATGCTAAAAGATTTAACATCTCTACTTTGGGTATAGTCCTATGTAATTGCTCTCTATCTAGCGCCCTTGCCGCTCTGCCTTCTTCCAGCTAGGCCCTGGGTGGAAGGAAGCATAGCCACCAGAATACTTGATAGACGTAAGTGGCACCCTTGCGACCTTCAGTTCACCCATAAAAGCTGGACAGCATGCCATTCAACCTGTGTTCAATGGATAAAAGCCACGTACAGGCATGAGTTTGGCGAGAACTTAAACAAGAATCAGACACGGTTGGTTCTTACAACAATAGCAGCACACGCTCTTATATCGCTTCAAAAGACATGCAAACAAGGCCGGCCGGCCGACTGTTCCTCGTCTGGACAACGAGCGGAGAACACATCCAGCAATGATCACGACTGGCTAGAGATGAGAATGGTGTTTGCATTGCGCAACAAAGGCTTATGTCACGTGCGAGGGTTATGGGGCAAACATTGCATTAGTGATGCGACCTCCTGATTGATTAACCAAGCATTTAAATGAGACATCAGATACCAATATTTCAAGACCAAGGAAGTGTGACCAGCAAACGGCGAGTAGCAAACAAGCAGATAACAGAGGCTGAACAATGCGTTAGATTGAAAAAGCAAAAGTGTTAAAGACTTGGCTTATCGATTGACCTCTGGTTCAGTGAAGCGAGACATATGCGAAACGTCCACGTGTGTTCCTCTCCTCATTTGGGAACCCTCTCTTCTGGCTTTTATATCACTTTTGCCCAGCAGTTCTTCCTTATTACTTCCCGCTGGTATCCGACAGTTTTTAAGCTTGATTTGTCACCTCAAATCAGCCCCAATCACACTCCATTCAATCCCAAGTCAATCCGGAAACTGCAGCCCTCTGTCCTCCTCCACACGTTTTCTCTTCGCATTTCCAGCGAAAATCAGCTGAGGAGAAATTGTCCTCCCTCGGTTGCTTGCTGTTCACGCCTGCTCCAGCCACGATGTGCTTTCGTTTCTAGCTCATTGTCCCCTTGGTTCGGTCAACCATAGCTGCTGCGAAGCCTTCAGTCCCCAGACATGCCTTCTCCCCGTGGTTTGCAGCTAAAAAATGGCTGAATTGCAGAGACTGCAGCAGAGAATCTTTTTGAACTGGAGCCTGATAATTCTGCTAACCGTGTCTTAATGATGAACCCGTATGCCATGTCGATGGAAGGATGTTGATCATGTCAAAGAGCTGATGAATAGCAGCGAAGGGGTGAGACATGGGCAAAGCTTGGAGCTGGATACTAAGGGTCTGCAAAACGGACCGCCCAAATCAAAAACCACCCGGACCGAATCCGGCGGTTGGGTCTGGTTCCCGGTTCCTAAAAATGGAACCGGTATCCGGGCAGTCTGGTTCTTCGTTCCAAAAAGAATCAGACCAAACTGGACCGACTACACACGTACATATTTTTTTCTTAACACCCCTAGTAATCAGAACGCAGCCACATTTTAAGTCTTGAATATGAATCTAAAAGTCAAAGCCAAACATTTTCACCTCCCAAGCCCAAGTTCGCCTCGCTTTCCCCTTCTTTTTGCTTGGGCAAGCTTGCGCCGTTGGTGTTGGCCCCTTCAGAGGTGGTGCCGGCCGCTTCAGGGGTGGTGTCGGCATCCTTTTGGATCTCCTTTGGCTCGTCAGCCTTCGATGTGTCGCTGAGGCTGATGGTGTTTCCAGCGGCAACATCGTGCTTCGATTCACTGCAACCCATGATTCCGAATCGAATGAGGGAGAGAGACTATCCTAATCGTCCTCCCTTCTTGTCTCTGGCTTTGTGATTTCTATGTTGTCTGTTCTTTTTGGATGTTGCAGTTAGTTGTTGGTGTTTTGTCTGCAATTGAGGGAAGAAAACCGTTTTTTCTGTTATCCATTGATGGTAGAAAGAAGTTGTATATCTTCTGTTAGGCGGCTAAAATGGTCTTTACATTGTGAATAATTGGGCTGGCAAATCATGTAGTGTCATTTGATTGGGGTTTAATGCATTGGGAAAATGTTTTATACAATGTGTCATTGCATTTGATTGGGGTTGTTATTTGCAAATTGATAAAATGTCAATGCTTGATGACATGATATATTCTATTTAACGATTGTAATTACTTTGTGATTCAATTTTTTTTTTCGATAAGCAAGTTATGCATCATGATTATATGTCAATACAGCTTGATTGCACGATTTGTCCGTGATCTTACATTGTTTATGTTGCACAATCATTTGTCAAATTAAAGACTTAGTAATTCAATTTTAATTTAAGCTCTGTTTGTTTGTGGAAAATGAATAATTTGAAAAATATTTTTCTAAAAATAATTACTTGCATCGCTTAAAATTATTAGCCAATGAAAAATACTTCATTACCAACAACAATTTATATCTAAGAATATTCGTGGACGATGAAAATATTTTTTGTTCATTCATTTTTGTAAGCGGTACATATAATTATTTTTAGAAAAATATTTTTCAAATCATTTATTTTTACGAAATAAATGGTGCCTTAATTTAAAAAACAAGTTAAATACTTCGGCTGGTCAAATTAAATGATTTTGAAAAGGCCATTGCATAATTGAATGAAGACACCCATTATCTTATTCATTACAAGGTAAGGAATAGGTTAAACACAAAGGAAGATGTTTCTGGATTTGATTCTTGAAAGTCAAAATTCAGCACGATACGCGCCACGTCTCTGCATCATAATTCATATGCCATGCGAATTTCATGCCACATGCATGACATGTGTCATTTTGTGCTGTCATATCATCATATCAGATGCCATGATTTGGAAAATATATATAAAAAAAAAAAAACAAACATACGGAACTTTTTGACCTAACGGTCAGTTACATATCTATAAACAAAATTCCATATTGAAAATGCCAAGAAAGGGAGAAGAAGAAGAAAATTAAAAGAAAAAAAAAAAAAAAATATTATTAATGAAAATAAATTTTGTACAATTATCAAAAGCATTTATGTTCTTTTTTTTATTCCAAGAATAGAAATTTTGAGAGTTAACAAACGCCTTCAAATATTTAGAAATTATTTCCGGGAATGGAATAAAAATAATCATTTCAAATAAAAATTATTTTGGGGAACAAAATGGTTACCAAACGCATCCTTAATGTTTGGGTAGTTTTAGTTTTTAGTTGGTTTGAGTGATTTTATGTGGGCATGAGAATTTAGGATTTGGGTACTAGTATTTTTGAAAGAATACGTCATTTTCATAAAAGGGGACAAAAGAGGGACAAAAAAGATAATTAACGTAAATGTGCAATGGGATCTCTAAAGGTAAAATTCATTATGTACATGGTACTTTCAAAAGTATTCTACAATAAGTAGATCTTAAATGATTAGTACTAATCCCATCTCCTTGTCTCTATCAACTGGTTACGTCCTAGCTTTTGGCCTGTGCAGATGGTCTTGTCCAGTTTGTGAGATTTAAACAAGTGACCCTTGCATTTTCTTGTTAATAATCCTCGACACCCCGACCGTGGAGGGTTATTGTTATGGTATTGTCATCATATCAATTGTCTTATTACCTTGCATTTTCATTCATGCATAAATTGTCGCTGACATGACATGCATGCCGTATTCCCAGGCATCGAGATATGTCTTTGTATGAATGCCATGTCCATGCATCATGATGACAGTATACCCTCATTGTGTTCATGTTCAAATCACGCATCTTATCTTTTGGCATGCATCATGGTGATGCATACATGGATAGCGTAATCTTGAAAATATGCAACCATGCTCTGCCCCCTAAAGTCGGATCATTACAAGACAGTGATGTCAAGACATAGATCGAATGATGATAGGGGCATCAATTTTCAAGTAATCACAATCATATGTGTCGTGCTAGAAAATCGTATGATAAATGCATTCTATTGATTTAATTAAGGAATATGGTATCAGAAGAGCTATGCGAGGGTGCTACCAATTTCCAACATATAACCGATATAAATTGATGATCTTTTAGACGATTGATTTTGAGCAATTGATGCTTTCTAGATTAACCCGGATCTAGCAAACCTAAAATGCTATGAATCATATGTTGAGAAAATCTCAAATGATCTTTTGAAGATGATATGATAATAAAATGTTACTAATATGTGTATTTGAGTATAAGTACGAACTACTTCTATAAACATAGGCCATATACAGATAGTATTGACACCAGTATGTCTTAATCACGGAAAAGCTGCGGCTATGCAGAAGGAGAACAAGTTAATAACGGGAGGGACCTTTATAAGAGGAGAACAAGTCGTAGACGTAGGGTGGTTCGCTAAAACTTAGATCGACCAACAGAAGGTAAGCATTCTACGGATCATAGATGTCAGTTTGCTCGCGCAAACCATCTTGTAGAAATTGAACGGACCGTAAAACGACATCGGGGAAAAGATTTGAAGGACCGTTTTTGCCTAAGCAGTACATGTTACAGAATATGGGGATGGTTCTACGCACGAGCCTCAACGATCCCAGTGGAAATACCCAGCTATTTATCAATTTGAATTGCACTCAAGTTGATTATTCTGTATTCAAGTGCTTGAATAGGCTAAAAAGCCTACTAGATCTAGAATGAGAGGGAATTTACAAATCATCCCTCTTCTCTCTAGTTTCTGTTGACCAAAAAGAAACTCTAAAATTCTTGCATATTCGGCAGGAAGTCAGTAGCTACAACTGCAACTGCAACTTTGCCGAAACAGACGGCCACTGAAAGTTGAATCCTGACATAGATCTTAACAACTCAAGTCAGGACTATGCTGGCCAGTTTACAATCCCTGCTCAACGCTTCCCAGCTCATTTCCTGTGCGCACATTCCACACGAGGTGCGGCAGCCATTTCTTGTTGCCCTGACTTCTGAGGATCTGCTTCATGGAACCTCCAACGGGGTAAAGACCGTGCCCATCTTGCTAGCATCCCAGCTTGTTGACGCAGCTCAGTTGACATCTCTACTTTGAGTATAGTCCTGTGTAATTGCTCACTATCTAGCGCCCTGGCCGCTATGCCTCCTTTCATCTAGGCCCTAAGGTGGGAGGAGGCAAGGCCCTAAGGTGGAAGGGGACACAGCCACCAGAATACTAGTTAGACGGCAAGTACACGGTCCAAATGACATGTAAGTGGCACCTAAGCGACCTTCAGTTCACCCATAAAGCTGGACAGCATGCTATTCAACCTGTGTTCAATGGATAAAAGCCACGTGGAGGCACAAGTGTGGCGAGAACTTAAACACGAGTCAGACACGGTTCGTTCTTACGACAATAGCAGCACACTCTTAGATCGCTCAAATGACACGCAAATAAGGCCAGCCGACCGACCGTTCCTCGTCTGGACAACGAGCGGAGAACACATCCGGCAATGATCACGACTGGCTAGAGATGAGAATGACGTTTGCATTGCGCAACAAGGCTAGGTAACGTGCGAGGTTTATGGCAGAAACATTGCATTAGTGATACGACCTCGTGATTGATTAACCAAGCTGATGGGTTTTTTATGTGATTAATGGGCCGCCCATGATGGGCTAACCCAGCCCATAAAAGGAAGTAACTGCACATGGCAGTTATTGGCTGAAAAAGAACAAAATGGTGAGATCTCACATACGTGGGTGTGTGTGTGTGAAAAGAAGTGATTACATTGTGTGTGTTATCGTGAAAAACACTCTCACTAGAAGGCAAAAGAAGAAGGGACTTTGTCGGACAATGGAAGATTGTCTCTCTCTCTCTCAATAAGGGCATTTCTTGATTAAAGGGCGATTTTGTAATTTAATCGATGATTAAAGAATGGGCGCGGTATATGTCTAGATTTGTTTCCTTTTGTATAATATCGTTTAGCATGTTGATAACACGTGGTTTGGCGGGATTGAAAGCAGCGCCGACTGAGCGGCTCGGATGCGAAAAACCGACACCGGCCCCGTCGTTTCGTTTCTCGATTTGTCAAAATTATTTTGAAAAGTGTATGTCTTCAAATCGTCCCGAGCATTTGATTTCCTTCATTGGTATCGCGCAGGTGGAGGACTTCGCCCGGCTGCGTGGCGCGTGCGTGGCGGTTCCTCGGCGGCGTGCACCGCCGCGCCACAAGCGTGTCGGTGGTGGGCGTCGTCGGTGGCGTATTCCAGCGGTTTCTAAACACTTCGACGGGCCGGACTTGACCCGATCCGACCCGTTGACCCGTGACCCGACCGGACCCGACCCTGTGACCCGTTGACTTGGCCCGGTCATCCGTTGACCGTTGACCACCGTTGACCGGCGTTGACCACCGTTGACCGGCGTTGACGAGAAAAAAAAAGGCGGAAGGGGCAGAATGTGTTTCTTGCAATATCATATCATGATTTGAAATATAATCATTTGATTTTTTTCTGCATTTGTTGCGGGGAAAAATGAAATACGAAGATATCAAACCCCGTTATACCTAGAACGGCGTTTCAAAAAGGAGAAGCTTGAGAATTTAAGAATCAAGTGGCTCTTTTATCGGTGGGATCTTGATGATGACATGATGACACACATCATCAAAGTCAATAAAATGATCACAGGATATCATTTGGAGCGGCTTTGCAATCTTGAGCATATGTAATGGTCTGAGCCCCGAAATGCACCATTCCCGATGAGTTGGGAAGAATGATTGATAGGGTGCGGGACACTTTAGTAGGTCCGAGCTATAAGATGATCGTGGAGAAGTTCATGATAGAGTACATACGAGTCGGGGCAAAGGGGACGTCAACCCTTGCATTGAATCGGTCTCGGCGCAATACGTTGCCTGAGATTAGGGGTTTCTCGGGTGCCTCCATTTGGATGCCAAAGAGGATTAAATTTCCTAAGGAGTTTGATGAATCTTTCCCTGTGTATAGGAAATTGATAGTCAGTTGATTTTATGTTACTTTAGCTCGTTTTAAGATATTCTAGGTGGATATTTTCAGTTCACATTGATGTTCATATTTCCTTTCTATGCTAGTTTCATTCCTCATGTATATAGTGTTTAGTGAATGAAAGTTGATGGATATTTATTATTGTGAATAGTTTATGGTACTATTTTATTATGATATCTGTCTTATTAGAACAGTATGGTTGAGTGGGAGTTCTAAAAGTTTTAGTAACTTTAAAGAACGTAATTTTACCTTAATGATTATATTAACGATAATTTCACATTAGGATTTTTGATAATGATTGGGAACGTAGTGAACTTTCGAATCTAAAACCTATGTGAAATTATTCATTAACATAATCAATTTGTGTAAAATTGATGCATAAATAAGTGGCATTAACAATTAGGGGCTTGTCTGTACGATATGTTCAGATTCAATGGCTTCGACATCAAAGAATATAGTTGCTGAACTTAACAAAGGAGAGAAGCTTAACGGTGATAATTATGAAATTTGGCATATGAAAATTCAATATGTCTTTGGAAGAGCAAGAGGCTCTGGAAGCTCTTAACCCTAGTTATGGAAGAGCACGAAGGCGGAAACACTTGCACAACATAAGAGAGATAAGGATGCATTTCTTTGTATGGAAGAGGAAAAACTCCCTTGCTCGCATCACGTTCTTTGAGTAGCATGGACAATGATGTCATGCGAGAGTTTAGGCGTTTTGAAAATGCTAAGGAGATGTGGGGAGCATTGGCGGCAAGGTTTGGTCATACATACAGAACCAAGCTTAGACGACTCACTATAAGATTTGATTCTTATAAGAAGCCACATGGTCAGTCCATGAAACAACATTTAAGGAAAATGTCAAACATGATTAATGAGCTGAAGGATGCTGGCCATGTTCTGACCGATGAACAGCAAGTGCAGGCAGTGATTCGTTCTTTACCTCAAAGTTGGGAGCATATGAAGTTGCACCTAACTCACAATGAGAACATCAAAACCTTTGAGGATGCAATGCGCCACTTAGAGCTGGAGGAGGACCGTCTCCTGGCAGATAAGCCGGTAGTTGACATTTACTATGCAGGCTCTAGCTCACAAGGGCCTTCGAGCTCTAAGCGCAAGCGTCCTGATTCGTTCAGAAGGTGGAGAGGTAAAAGAGCGAGTTCTTCGGGGAAGAAACCAAGAGATGACCAACACCAGAGAGGAAAGCGTCCTCAAGTGAAGAATATGTCGAGGGTGAAATGCTACAACTGTAGCAAGAAGGGCCACTTTGCTCGCGATTGCGGCGAGCCAAAGAAGGTAAACTCCCTTTGCATTCTTGAGAACTTTGTCTATGTGTCAAGTTCTGTGTTTTTAACTGAGTCTAATCCTTTTGTGGATAGATTCGGAGCAACAGACCATGTAGCAAAGCGACGTAGATGCCTTCGTGGAGTTCGACGGGTTCCGATCGAACGAAATGGATCTATGTGGGAACAACTCAAAAGCGAAGTTAAAGGAATTGGCACTGCCGATTGATGATGCGTGGTGGGCGACATTGTTCCTACATGATGTACTATATGCTCAGGAGATTCGCCGGAATTTAGTGTCTGTGTTGGTGTTGATTAAACTTGGTTTTAATTTAAACTTTCATAGCAATGGTGTTGATTTGTATCTGAATACAAATTATTATGGTTGTGGTTACTTTTTGGATGGTTTTATCGTACTAGATGTTAACTGCAGTGATGTTAACGTTTCTTATTCCCTGTTTACATCTTCCAACTCTTATGAAAATGATGTGAATGTGTGGCATGCTAGACTTGGTCATATTGGCCAACAACGAATGCAAAGATTAGCCAAAGAGGGCTTATTAGGCAATATTGAAAAAGTCGATTTGCCTATTTGCGAGCATTGCCTGGCTGGGAAAACAACAAGGAAACCATTCGGAAAGGGCACAAGAGCTGAGCTTCCTTTGCAATTAATCCATTCTGACATCTGTGGTCCAATGAATGTAAGAGCAAGGCATGGGGCTGTGTATTTCATCACATTCATAGATGACTGTACTCGATTTGGATATGTCTATTTGATTTCTCATAAATCAGAGGCATTGAGTTGCTTCAAGAAATTTATGAACTTAGTAGAAAATCAATTAGATAAGAAAATAAAAACGTTCAGATCCGATCGAGGTCGAGAATATTTATCTGATGAGTTCAGAAATTTATGTGATGAAAAAGGAATAGAAAGACAGTTATCTATTCCATATACTCCTCAACAAAATGGTGTTGCCGAGAGGAGAAACAGAACCCTATTAGAGATGGTTAGGTCTATGATGGCACAAGCTAACTTACCTATCACCTTTTGGGGTGATGTTTTGTTAACTGCTGCCTATGTACTTAACCGTGTGCCTTCTAAATCAATTACTTCCACTCCGTATGAGTTATGGATAGGTAGAAAACCTGATTTAAGTTTTCTTAAACCTTGGGGTTGTGCTGCTTATACTCACGAGCCCTCTCATAAATATGGGAAACTAGGTCCCAGAGGCAAAAAGAGTATTTTCATAAGATACTCAGAGCACTCAAAAGGGTATGTGTTTATAGGTACACAAGAAAGTGGGAGTATAACTGAATTTGAATCACGAGATGTCACATTCTTAGAGAATGAGTTTCCTACTAAGGGCGAAATAGGTGAGGACTACTCACTATTTGAAACTTTGGATTCTGATAATGAAATTGATGAAGTTCATCCAAGTGGGAGCAATGTGAGAAGTGAGGAATTAAATTCGATTCAATCTCAATTGCAACCGGTTGATGAGACGATACCGTCATTATCTAATCCAAGTGGGAGCATAATGGAGAATGGCGTGCTACGTTATACGGTCTCCCGTCTGGCGAACAAGTCGCAAAAGTGTTCCCCGACGACGTTTTGACATTGAAGGGGAAACTTTTATCATCGCTCCACAAGATGAAGATGAGCCAAGGAATGTAAATGAGGCTCTAAGTTGCCCTAATAAGGAAAAATGGATAGATGCAATGGAAGAAGAAATGGAGTCAATGAAGTCAAACCATGTTTGGGAACTGGTTGATCTTCCAAAAGGACGCAAAGCTATTGGGAACAAATGGGTTCTTAAAATAAAGCGAAAAGCTGATGGCTCAATAGAAAGATATAAAGCTCGCCTCGTGGCGAAAGGGTATAATCAACAGGAAGGAATTGATTATGAGGAAACTTTTTCTCTGTAGTGAGATTTACCTCAATTCGCCTTTATTCGGCAATAGTGGCAAGTATGGATCTTGAATTGCATCAAATGGATGTAAAAACTGCTTTTCTAAATGGAGAATTAGAAGAAGAAATTTACATGGAGCAACCAGTTGGCTTCACTGTAAAAGGCCAAGAACAAAAAGTTTGTCGACTTTTGAGATCGATATATGGCCTTAAGCAGTCTTCAAGACAATGGTATACGCGTTTTCATAATGCCATAGTGGCTTATGATTTTACAATGATTGATGAAGATCATTGCGTGTATATAAAAAGATCCAAAGATCAATTTGTGATCTTATCATTATATGTTGATGACATCTTGATTTGCGGAAGCAATAAGGAGTTGGTTAATACTATTAAGAGTTGGTTATCATCCAATTTTGAGATGAAGGATATGGGTGAAGCTGCATATATTCTTGAAGTTAAGATTTCAAGAGATCGTTCCAAGAGATTATTGTCTCTCTCGCAAGAAACTTATATTAACAAAGTTCTTGAACGATTTAGTATGCATGATTGTAAACCCATGGATACTCCTATTGCAAAAGGTGAAGGATTGAGCTGTAGGTTGTGTCCTAAGACTCCACAAGAGAAGGAACAAATGAAACGTGTTCCTTATGCCAGTGCTGTTGGGAGTTTAATGTACGCTATGATGTGTACGAGACCTGACATATGTTTTGCAGTTGGAATGGTAAGTAGATACCAATCCAATCCAGGTCAAACACATTGGAAAGCCGTTAAAAGAATCATGAGGTATCTAAAGGGTGCGCTGATTATTCTACGAGTTATCAAGGAAAGGATCCGCGACTTGAAGGCTACTCGGATGTTGGTGGGGAGGAGATTTAGGCGAAAGGAAATCTGCCTCTGGATTTGTATTCTTCTTGAATAATGGCGTCATATCTTGGGCAAGAAGAAACAAACATGTATAGCATTGTCCACCATGGAAGCAGAGTTCGTGGCATTGTCGACAAAGAAGTACAAGAGGGAGTTTGGCTTAAGAGATTTTTGGATCATTTAAGTGTTGTTGAGCATGCTGCAAGCTCATTGTTAGTCAATTGTGATAGCCAAGCAGCGATAGCATACACTAAAGATCCTAAATATCATGGCAAGACCAAACATATAGATACCAAGTATAATTTTGTTAAAGATATGGTAGCACGGAAAGATGTGAACTTGCAGTACATATCTACGCATAGTATGATAGCAGATCCTATGACAAAGCCAATTCCTAGAGATGTTTTCACTGGTCATGTAAAATCTCTAGGACTGCGTAGATGCCGATGTACTGAATATTGTTTTTTTTTCCCTGAATGTTCACATTTGAATGAAATTGTTATATCATTGTTAATGCCTACGATGTTTTATTTATGCATATTAATACTTAGTGTATTATGTCGAGAAAGTATGTCGGATGATAAGATTAACCCACTCATATGTGTAATCGCTTCTATAAACATAGGCCATGTGTGATAAATAGAGATGAGACAATCACGGAAAGGCTTATTATCTAGGTGATAATTAATAGCTCAAGCTTAAAATATGAATGTTGCCTTAGTTAAGTGCTAAGATGAGGACATAACATTTACTATGTCAACAGAAAAGTATAATAATTCTACATATTTTACTTATATAGTTTGTCTTTGATGCAAACCATCTTGAGTTCTAATGGATTCTTTAGAAACGGAGATCGTGAACTCAAGATTTTAGACATTGGGTATTGCCCGAACTATCATCAGTACATGTTATTAAATGTAAAGACATCGCTCCACGGGAAAGGAGTTAATACCGGTCCCATTTCATACTACCATGCATAAGGCGACCAATAAGAATGGCAAAAGTTTTTGATCTCAACTTTATGCAAGTGCTTGAGACTCTTGAGGATATGAGTTCTAGAATTTAGTGCCCTCACAAACTCAACTTATTCTCAAAATTTCTATTGTGTTCGCTATCTTAGGATGTTGTCAATGGTCATGAATGATTCGATCTAATGGGGCATTTCTAGAAAACAGACGGCTGGACTGAAAATGAAGAGGTTTAAGGTAACAAGGAAGATCAATTTATTATGATGTCAGTTTTCATTTTTGTATTCAGCTCATTTCCTGTGCGCCAATTATGATTTTAAGTAAGCCATTTAGTTGTTGAATACAATATGAGGATATATTATGGAAGATCCAAAGAGATATAAATGTGACTAATTGATCTTGCTAGCATACTATATCTGACGCAGCTCAGTTGACATCTCTATTTTGAGTATAGTCCTATGTATTCTTACGGATATTCTAGCGCCCTGGCCGCTATGCCTCCTTTCATCTAGGGATTATAAGGTAGGGAATAGGCAAAGGACCTAAGGTGGAAGGGGACACAGCCACCAGAATACTAGATAGACGGGAGACACGGTCCAAATGACATTAAGTGGCACCTAAGATGACCTTCAGTTCACCCATAAAGCTGGACAGCATGCTATTCAACCTGTGTTCAATGGATAAAAATGGTGGAGGCACAAGTGTGGTGAGAACTTAAACACGATCAGACACGGTTCGTTCTTACAACAATAGCAGCACGCTCTTAGATCGCAAAAATGACACGCAAAAGGCCAGCCGACCGACCGTTCCTCGTCTGGACAACGAGCGGAGAACACATCCAGCAATGATCACGACTGGCTAGAGATGAGAATGACGTTTGCATTGCGCAACAAGGCTAGGTAACGTGCGAGGTTTATGGCAGAAATTTTGCATTATGTCTAGGAATTTGTTTCCTTCACAAGCATTTAAATGGGACATCAGATACCAACATTTCAAGACCAAGGAAGCGTGACAAGCAAACCGCGAGTAGCAAACAAGCAGATAATAGAGGCCAAACAATGCGTTTGATTGAAAGAGCTAAAGTGTTGAGACTTGGCTTCTTGATTGACATCAGGGTCAGTGAAGCGAGACACATGCGAGACGTCCATCTGTGTTCCTCTCCTCATCTGGGAACCCTCTATTTTGGCTTTTATGTCACTTTTGCCCAGCAGTTTTTCCTTGTTACTCCCCGCTCGTATCCAACAGGTTTTAACCTTGATTTGTCATCTCAAATCAGCCACAATCACACTCCATTCAATCCCAAGTCAATCCGGAAACTGCAGCCCTCTGTCCTCCTCCACACGTTTTCTCTTCGCATTTCCAGCTGAAAATCAGCCGAGGAGAAATTGTCCTCCCTCGGTTGCTTGCTGTTCATGCCTGCTCCAGCCAAGATGTGCTTTCGTTTCTAGTTCATTGTCCCCTTGGTTCGGTCAACCATAGCTGCTGCAAAGAAGTCAGTCCTCTGACATGCCTTCTTCCCATGGTTTGCAGCTAAAAAAATGGCTGAATTGCAGAGACTGCAGCAGAGAATCTTTTTGAACTGGAGCCTGATAATTCTGCTAACCATGTCTTAATGATGAACCCGTATGCCATGTCGATGGAAGGATGTTGATCATGTCAAAGAGCTGATGAATAGCAGCGCAGGGGTGAGACATGGACAAAGCTTGGAGCTGGATACTAAGGGTGTGCAAAATGGATCGTCCAAATAAAAAATCACCCGAACCGGATCAGACCGAATTTGCCGCCGGTTGGTTCCCGAGAGTGTCGATCCGGTTCTCAGTTTCTAAAAGTGGAACCGATGTCCGGATAGTCCGGTTCTTGATTCCAAAAAGAACCGGACCGAACTGGACCGACTACACACATACATTTTTTTTTTCTAACAGCCCTAGTAATTAGAATGCACTTGCATTTTAAGTCTTGAATATGAATCTAAAAGTCAAAGCCAAACAATGGGCCCGTTTGGTTCAACTTTACAAATAAGACTTGAGGGAATGCAAATACCTTTAGGTTAAAGCTATTAGGAAAATGCAAATAGCATTTGGTAAAAAATCATTTGTAAAGCTACTTTAGGCCAAGTAATGGTTGGCAAATTTTTTTTGCAAAGGGCTTTGGGAATTTTCTTTTTTATTAAAAAAAAACTTACTCTACCCTTCGTCGAAGTCAATGAAGGCCTACAACCACCGATGACCCCAGCGAGCCAGATCTGCCGCCAGCAGCCGTTGCTCGAAGCCAGGCGACCCTTAGCGAGGGTCATGCGACCCACCTGAAGTCGCGCGACCCGGGTGGCCGTTCTAGGTCACTCAACCTCAGGCGGCAATCGCCTAGGTCGCTCAATTCAAGCACCGAAAAGACCCAGGCAATGGCCTTGCACGACCCAAGTCGACGATGCCTGGGTGGTTACGTGACCTTAGGCGGTCGTCGCTGGGTTGTGCAACCTCGACGGTCTCTCGCCGGCCCGATCCGATGTCGGCCACCCTCGTCGGCCTCTCTTGCCGGCCACCCTCACTAAAAAGATGAATAGTAATAAGAGAGGCAAAACTAGAATAAGCCAAAATAAGTAAAGGTAGTTTGGGGGCAAAAAAATTAGATTCAGCATATTTGTCAAATGCTGAAAGCACAAAGTTGGTTTAGACCAATTTTTGGGCTTTGAGCATTCTCAATGCTAGCTTTCGACCAAAAGCCCATTAAGAATGCTTGCCAAACGGTTTAGCATTTTCCCATGGGGCTTTTGAAGCCCTTTCCTAAAGCTGAACCAAACACTCTAACGTCTACCAAACACTTGGTAGCTAATGATGTCACTTAATTTCAGCTTAAACTAAAAAAGCAAAATGAAGCTAACCTCCCAAGTTCCTGGTTTCATTGGATTAGATAGGAACTGAACCGGACCACTGGTTTCTTAGAATTGGAGTGAATCAGAACCAATCACCCATACTAGTAGAATACAAATTGACCACATTGTGTATCATTTTTTTCTAAAAAGCAGGACTTACGAATTGATGAAAAGACAAGGTAGTGCTCCTATCGGACTGATTAAGAACTCTCAAGGATTTGTTCTGATCGTCACCGCAGCGGCAAAGTAGATCTCCATGTTGGCAAACCTGTGGAAAAGCCAAGGCAGTGCTCCATCAAGGACGCTATCCGCTTTCATCATTTGAGCGAAAGGAAACGCACTCGACAAGGTACCATTAAATTAAGTAGTAATTTTTTTTAATTTTGTTCTAAATTTAAAAAAAAAAATTACTAATGTAGTCTTTTCGGCTAATTTTAACCGGAAATTGCCAAATTGGTGGTTTAGTCAGCACCAGCCATCTTACGTGGCAAATTAAAATTTTGTTAATTCTATCATGCACATGTTTGTTTCTTTCTCCTCTAAGATGAAATGCGGCAATGTCCTATAACCAAACTAGGTGGAAGGTCAATGGCTTAGCTCAAGGCTTAAGGCATAGAGGCTATTCTTTGATCTTCTTGTTAGCATTGGTCTCACCCTCGCTCTAAAGGGTCAGCTTGATGGCACCTACCCTACTCTGTCTGACAGAATGGAATGGAATTGGTGTTCTTTGCTAGCTCTTTCTTTTGAGACGGATTCGTTCCAATCGAAGAAAGGCCGTCATGATAAAGAAAGGCTTGCCTTATGTCCAGGGAAGAGAAAAACGAAAGATAAAATGGGCCGCCCATGCACGTGTTGCGCATGGTAGAACGCCTAATGGTACAGTGTCGAGTACCTTACCTGCTGTCCAAATGCATTTCTGCAGAAAGGAGGAGAAAATTTCAAGAGTTTCCGATTAAAATAGTCATGGTGCATGAGTTGCAAGACTTAAGTGTAAAGTAAAAGTAAATCGAGACAGGTAGTAAATCATATCACTAGTACTTATATCCAGTCAGGTTTTCAATTTTTTTTTTTCTGATTAGATTGGTAAACTATTGTTATCACTATTCATATGGATCTTTTGACATGAGCTCAGTCTAATTCTTGTAACCTTAGATTTGACAAAACCCCAAATTGTCGATTTGTAAAACATTCATTTGCATTATTGCACAAGAGCCTTAAGCCACGAATTGTTGTTCTATTTTAATTAATCAATTACAAACGTGAAAATCACTACATTCTACCCTAACACAAAGCCGAGATGGTCATTTACACTCTCCACGCAACAAATTGAGCCATCATTTTTGCGAATTAGAGTAAAGTTAACATAGTCCATCGAGAAAATTCGAGCTATTGTTACCTTCTCTTCTTGCAATATAGACATTGCATCATCTCGATTCCACAAACCGGCAGTGCCTCAATCGATTATGCAAGTTCGACCAAACACACATGTCTCGAAGACCCTTAATTTCAACAGAAGTATTAATACTTAGAGTCACCTCATAAGTAGTTTGGAAATCCTCGTCCTTTTTAGTAAAGAAACATTCTATATTCGCAAGACATCTACCTCATCTCTCAATTTAGAAAGTTACCGCATACACTTCTTCGACTTTCTCACGAGTCTTTCTTTATAACACCTATAATGTCTCTCCCCAATGTCAATACATCCATGGGAAACCCTCCAAATTTTTTTTTTTGGTAATTTCTTCATACCCCTCCAATTGCTATAAAAAAGGACTAATTGAATCTCTATGCCTCTTTGCTTCTATGGTCGGCAATTACGATGCCTCAGGAGAGGTGAAAGCAAGGAATAGTATTTTTTTAAATGGTTAACATTTATCACCCGATTTCTAAAGTTCGGAATACCCCATTCTCTTCCAAGTTAATTGTTCCCTTCTCGTCATTTTCGCTAATCACCTAATTGCTTTTGTTAACTCTAATTGTTGTCATCATTCTTGATACTCGATCACACACTTTTCATTGCATTCTTCCTTAGTTTCTTCACTCTATTCAATGATCTTGCTACTATATCAATGCTTCTTATCTCTTGTCAGCCGGGTGGGGAACCTGTGATCATGATTCATGAATGTGGCCACAATTCAAAAAAATCCTCTAGAATTGGAGGGATGATGGATCTAGTTCCAACCACCCACAACAAAAAAAAAAAAAACAAAGTCACGTATTTTTCTGAAGTAACTATGATGATAAAACATGCTTCCTCTTGATCTTTGGTCCAATCCCCTGTTCTTTTTTTTCTTGGAAAAAGAAAAGGTTAGTTCACTGACTCTGCAACAAGTTCCCCATATGACCATCACATTCTTCTGACCATCAAACCCTTCCCTTCCGACTTCGAGGAAAAGTGATCAAACAAATAAGGGCAAAAAATAATTTTAATCAAATTATTAAACAAAACAATATCTTCCGAATCAATTGCTAATCACACGTTCTGGCAACGAAATTCTTCACGTCGGTGCAAACGACGATGGACTGTTTGTGTCAAAATTTTGCTTTTAGGTGGGCAATTTTTATCGGTTTAGATCTAAACGATTCTTTAGTCGATTGAAGAAGAACAAGCTAAATATGAGGTGATTTATATAGTAATGTTTAATCACGGTCTTAATTAATATTAACGAGTGATAAGCCGAAAAGGCGAAAATGATGATAGGGTGGCCAGTCAAAGTGGCCGGCGGGAGGGGGTTGTCAAGACCGACAGCAGCAGCCCACGAGACAAAACGACGCAGCGTTTCTGGCGCGTTCGATGCTCCTCCGGCCACACCTTATCTCTCTCTCTCTCTCTCTCAGTTGGCTCCTGCTATTTTCACCAGGGACTCATCAATGAAATAGCATTAATTCAACGAACTGTAAAGTCAATAGGGATGCCGCCGGCTGGTAAAAGAATTGAAAGGTGGGAATGGTAGTATCATGAATATGAGATTTGACTCCCACGATCTATTTTGAAACGTGAAGAGCATTAAAGATATGACCAAAAAAAAAATGAATTATAAGTTTTGTGCTCAATTTTGACCCTCAAAGGAAATAGGTTAATATGACAAAAATTTCAAATTAATACTTGTAACAAGTTTATTTCAAACTAATTTTTTAGATAACCAAATTCAAATGGGTGAACCTGTAAAAAATTTACCCAAAATTAATTTTTAGATCACTAAAAACTCTAAAATGGTACACTTGCAATAAATTTATCTCACGAAAATTAATTTTACCCAGTTTCGGAAAAATCCTTCTTCATAATACTAAACATTAGAAAGATGACAACTTTTTTTCTTTTTATTTTCAGTGGCTGTGAATTTAAAACCTTAAAAATTTAATATTTAAATAAAAACCATACATATAGCTAATTTAACAAGTAAGGCTAGGGAGCTCATTTACAAGTTGCTCCTAAAAGTTGATAGATTTTTCGAGAAGTTAGGTACTTCCTTACGATGTAATTCAAAATCTCTTGCTCCTCACCAAACTTTTTTTTCTAGGGGAGTTCCTCTTTTTTGCTTTGTCGAACAGGAGAGGAGGTAGCTCGTAAAAATCATTTTGTCTTTCGTCGTGCTACAAAGAAATGCCTTTTTCCTTACCCAAAAAAAAGAAATGCCTTTCAATGTTTAGAGTACATTGTCATGTCCATAGTAATTGGACCCCAACATGATTAAATAAAACAAACCAAATCACATCCATATTTTTTTTTTCTGTGACCAAAAAAGAAATATGCATATTTTTTTTTTATTATCATAGGCGAATTGTAAAATAAAGATCGTCCATATAAATAAATTATGAAAAATGGTCTTTGTACTTTGTTCAGCCTTTTGTGGACATTTGAAGACAAAACAAGCAAAGCCCCACATTCCCAAATAGGGAAACTCTCTCTCTCTCTCTCTCTCTCTCTCTCTCTACCTCCTCTGAGCCTTCTTCTGCGTTCTGGTTTCAGCTCCTCCCTCCATCTTTCCTCCTCAGAATCATGGAAGGCTCAGCTGATGAACGTCTTGATTTTGGGAAGATGGGCTATGGGTGGGTATATATATATAGTTCTAACTCTTCTGATTTTCCTTTTTCCTCAGAATCATGGAAGGCTTGTTGTTTGTTTTTTGGTAAGGAAATGGAAGGCTTGTTGTTGGGTCCTCTTTTGTCCTGTTTCATTGATTTGTTGTTTGATGTCGTGCATCAGATGCCAGCATTACAGGAGGAGGTGCAAGATTAGAGCTCCCTGTTGCAACGAGATCTTCCCCTGTCGCCATTGTCACAACGAGGCCGCGGTAAAGAAGCGAAAAGATGATTAAAAAATGAATCTTTCTTGGTCTTAATTCACTGTAGGATCGTTCTTTTTGATTTTCTGCATGTGGGTATTTGATTTTTGTTCTTGTTGGGTAACTTTTGACTGATTCAGAGCACGCTGAGAAACCCCTTTGATCGGCACGAGCTCGTTCGCCAAGACGTCAAACAAGTAGGATTTTGTCTCTCTTCTCTGTTTCGCTACGCTAACTTTAGCGTTTCCTTATTTATGTGGATTTCTTGATGTTGTCAGGTGGTTTGCTCGGTTTGTGACACGGAGCAGCCGGTATGAAATGCGAGATTTGTAATGAATAGAACTCCTTTTGATTGAATTTTCTGGTTGAGGATCTGAAACTTATGTAATTTGCATATCTTTCAGGTGGATCAAGTTTGTACAAACTGTGGAGTCAGAATGGGAGAGTACTTCTGCAAAATTTGCAAATTCTTTGACGATGATGTAATTGACTTTTCTCAACTGATGTTACAAAGATCTCTGAAAAGTGACGTTGCAAAGATCTCTGCTTTTCTAGGATGTAGCTTGGATTCTAGAGACAATACTTTGGTCATATTCTTTTTGGAGACCTCGATTTGGTTTATTTGTCATGGTTTAAGTGGCTCTGTGGCCTCAATACCAATTTTTTAGTTCGTTCGATGCGAGAATTGTGATTAAGAAATGGCACTGTTGTTGCAGACTGGGAAGGGGCAGTTTCATTGTGATGATTGTGGCATATGTAGGTGAGTAAGTTCTAGTTGGATGTTCTTACAAGTTTCTCGGCGTTATGTTAAAGCTGAACTCGTTGATAATGATCTGACTCATATCATATTACCGGTAACAGAGTTGGTGGGCGCGGGAACTTCTTCCATTGCAAAAAGTGTGGTGCGTATTTGATAGATATTGATTTTTATTCGTGACCATGGTATTTTGATACCTTTTTCAGTTCTGTTACCAAATTTTCAAGTATGTTGTATATGGATATGAACATTGTAGAAGCTCCTTTTGCCTGCAGTTACTTAAAAAATATCTTAAATTAGATCTAAATTCAATTTCTTGGGAATTGTTGCTATAGACTGGAAGTGACATTACTCTCTACTTGAACAGAACATGGCCGTAGCTTGTTATGTTCATTACCTTGGTACTGTGACCAAATAGCGATTCAATTGAGATTTTGTTTTGTTCTAAAATCTGCAATACATAGTAGGTATCCTTGAATCAACCAAAAAACAAAACAAAAGCAAAAAAAAAAAAAAAACTATGTATCCTTGATGGATAGTGATATTTTCAATTTCTTTAGTTCCTAGCAAGGTATATCGAAGGAATTTTATGTGGACCTAGCTTCTTGCCTGCATCGAGATGTCAAGATGATGCTACTTTGTATATTAGCACACTTTCTCTCCTTAGTAAAAGAAAGCGTCTTTGCAGATGACTTCTCCAGCTCCAAGAAATCATAGGCTTAGTGAGTGGTCATCACCGATAAGCTTATTAAACATTATATGGTGCTAATTATGCCTTCTCCTGTTTGTGGCTACTCAGAGGTGAACATAGCGAAACATCACTAGATTGGAAAGACATGAAAGATTGACCATTTGAAAAGAAACGACAGATTTATCCATCTAAACCACTGAATCTGCTTTATGTACTAGAATATTGGTGTCTATTTGTCTATAATTATGTACACCTTGAACACCATTTTAATCTGAAATACATGGTCATGAGTATTGTTTTACAGGCTCTTGCTACTCCATTGGTCTAAAGAATAACCATTCGTGTGTGGAGGACTCCATGCGTCATCACTGCCCCATATGTTACGAGGTTTGTATTGTAGTTTAGTTGCCTTCTGAAATATTTAAAGGACAGATTTTGAGATTATTTTATGTTGGTCTACCATTTCTCGACTCTTCTATATTGTTCTTGTGCAGTACCTTTTTGATTCTTTGAAAGATACGACCGTTATGAAATGTGGGCACACGATGCATTGTGAATGTTATAGCGAGATGTTAAAGCGTGACAAGTGAGCCATTTCAACTGTTTTATGCTAAGTTACTTAAAAAGCTTTGTCTCATCCATTTGGTTTTCTGACTTGAACACATTACCTTCACCAGATACTGCTGTCCAATATGTTCCAGATCTGTGATAGATATGTCTAGGACCTGGAAGAGAATGGATGAGGAGGTAGGCTCACAAATACAGAACCCAAGTTTAGTCTATGTAAAACTGTTGTTCACCTTGATATGTGAGGCTATACATGATGGGGCATTGGGAGCAATTGTCTTTTATAACAATCTCGAATTTGATCCTCATGAATCACTTAATTTTGACATTCTGAGCAGATAGAAGCAACTCAGATGCCTGAAGACTACCGCTATAAGAAGGTGAGAGCTCTCTCGTCCTTTCTGACCATCTTTTCGTCATTTCACATAGTTTTTCTGGGCGAAAAGCTACATTTCAATCTTGAGGCTTGTTTTATCATTGCTCTGATTATTATCCAGTATCATAGGAATCTCTTAGATCAGCCTATGTTTTGGGCTATTTTGAATCTTTACGATTCATTGTGATTGTGCTTTCTGGTCTGCAGATTACATCTTTGGTTTGTCTGCTTCATTTGAGAACAATGATACACTCACTTTCGAAATGTGAATAAATTGTCTCCAATGTCTGTCTGTTGTTACCCGTATAGAATGCCTTTATCACATGCTCTGCTATGCTAAGCTTATTTTCTCTAGAAGTGATTCTAAGATGGCAAATGGAATTGCAGGTGTGGATTCTATGCAATGACTGTAACGACACTACTGAAGTTTACTTTCACATTATTGGGCAGAAATGTAGCCACTGCAGATCCTATAACACACGAGCAACTGGCCCTCCGGTTCTTCCTCGATGACTAGGTTTTAAATCGAGCAATTGTACCAGCCAGGGAGGTATGACTGAAGCTTTCATGCTTTGTGTGGAATGGCAAGGATGCTTTGGTTTGTACCGGGTCTCTAGTTATCAGTTTGATCATTCTACAATGTTTATGTACCATTATACTCTTCTTTATCGGATCTTCTTGAATCATACGTTCTTCCTCCAAATTCATGGAGTTGAAGCCCAGCTAACGGGTCTCTGGGGTTCTGTAAGCAATTCAAAGATACCAACATGGGAATTGGGGATTAAATTATTGCTGCTGTGACAACATTCTGAGACTGATATAATCTACTCTTTTTGTCATTGTTTTTCTTTAATACCAATGTACTGTGGCTCGTAGTCTCATTTGTGCATGGAAGCGCTTGTTTGATGGTGGAATTTTATCCATAATCAATTCTATTTAGCATATTGTCGGGGTAGTTGCTGCAAAGCTATCTCTGGCCTGGCATGAATCAAAGATTGATTCGTGTTCGAGATTGAATAGAGCTGCTACTTATCCAGTACTTGTTTAGGGATTCTTTTCATCTAAAGCTTTTTAATTTTCTTGTTTATCAAATTGTAATGAGAATGCAACTTCATAAATGTTCAGTGGAATTGTCTAAGATGGACATTCATAAACTGAGTAGGAGTTGGTACTTCTTTAATATCATAATGCTTCGACTGAGACTCCATAGACATTTCGTTTTCTTTCCTTATTTCCCTATATATATCTGAAAAAACTTGAGATGCTAGTCCAAGTGCACGAAATCAAGACCCGGACATGCTTCATACCATGAGAATGTCCTGCTTAATCTTCTCGATAGCGCCGTCTGCAACATCATTCACTGCAGCCGTCACCGTCATACTCGTCCATCCTGCCTGAGCCACAATATTAGCGGCAAGAATTTCTGCTCGATGTTGGCCGAAGACACTAATGATGTCGGTCACCAAATTCCGTCTGATAGAGGACGTGATTGCAAAGACAGCGAGATTGCTCTCGGACAAAGTGACGCTAATCGATGAGCTGTTGGCTGTTACCTGAGCTGACGACATCTTCAGCATCTCCAACCTCGCCCTCTCCTCTTCAAGGAACCTGATGTAAAGAGATGCTTCCTGCAAAATTTCTGCCCTTGGAGCCTGCAGAAACATAAGATGAAACAGACATGATCAAGAAATCTTAATTTGGCCCAGAAAAATTACACCTTTCTCCAATATTTTGCTCGGCAATATCATTGACTTGGTGAATTATTAAGAAATAAATTCCTGATAGAGATGATTAACAGAAGACCAATTTGCTGTGTGCCAATGGTTGATATGGCTATTCGGCTGCCAATTTGGTTTTCAATGCCGTGATCGTGTCTGATTCATGCCGATTCTTGCCAATGTAAGAAAACAACGCCATTTTTACTCAACTGAACAAGCTAAATGACTGACCCCTGCTGGTATCAAAACAGAGATCACTGGCTCTGTTTGTTGGTTTCAAAACAGAGAGTGCTGACATCCAATAAACAATGATGTCCTTTTCATCCTTATATTGACAATTCTGTGTCCAATGTAAGAGATGAATGGGAAGGCGAGGAAACCTTGGGGCACATGCTGGGGATCATAGACCGGAGCTTCGTGTACAGCTCGGTGATATTCTCCCTCCTGCACTTGTCTCTCATCGAGCCCTCGGGTCTACCTCGATCATCGCTCCCCGCCCTCCTGCGCTTCCTCAGGCCGAACCCCTTCACGCCATCGGTGGTCTCTCCTCCACCTTCCATGACAAACTCCCTGAAAACTTCCGCCTGCGCCGTCCCGCCGTCCAACTAACAATGTCTGTCTTTTAGAGCTCACTCTCACTGGGGAGGAGTGGAGGGCATGTCCTTTTTATGTTGCTCCGCGAGTGTGTGTGTGTGTGAGGGAGGGGGAATGCACTCTCAGGCGGTTGGAAAAGTGCAGCGTACGGAGGGACAAGGCCATGCCTTAATCAGGATCAAGATGCTTTGGATAAGCTTCGCCAAAACAAGAATTGAGACGACAGGCAGCTGAATGCTTTTCTACCTTTTGGAATTTACATGCTTATCATGTGGTTGGCGAAGGATTCTCGAACGGTGTTGGGTTCATGCGAGCTCGATACATTCGCAACCTTTGATTCTCAGCAGGTTTCACACGAGACCTTTATGATCCGAGGGTTGCAATTCAGCGAGCTCGCCTGATCATAGTATGATTAATATTTGCTTGGGATCCACACATGCTAAGTGTGTGCAATCTATTTCCTACGAGAGCAACACACTTTCTACACGAATATATTAGAAAGGCAGGAGGAGACATGCCATGTGTGCATGAGGCTTTAGTTAGAGTTGGGTGAAAACCCAACAAAAAATGATGGCCATGGTCAATTGGAATTGACCCAGCTCTATATTAAAGGGGAAACAAGAGCTTTGGCAAATTTTTTTTTTAATTGAACTAGTAATTAAAATGCTAATTATGATCGGGTTATTCGCATCAGTGCACATCGTGTGATTCATGGGTTTAATTCAAATTGTGTGAGATTAGTATATTACAATTCCTAATTTTAATAGGTTCACGTGAGATCCACACGATTTAATTACTACAACATATTGAGCTTTCCTGAAATCGATGCACCCACCCAATACAAATACCTGTGATCAACGGCGATGGCAAACATTGAGACAAGACACGATCGGCGGCGTTGGCATGCCCCCAATTTTTTTTGTAAATTCGTATAATCAAAATGAGGGTGGATTTCAACTTGCGCTCATTAAAGGAAATAAGATTCGGAAGATCAATTTATCTTTAAGATCATGACACATACGCAAATTTAAATGAATTTTCGCGATGAGTAGATGAAATGAAAATTAACGATAGCCATTGGATTTTTTCTCTACAAAATTGTCATGTGATCCTAAGTGAGAAATTTGCCATCTCCATTTGCCTTTTAAGTTGTAAGGATCCTTTTACGTCGATTTTTGTTTGCTCCTAGGTGTTCTACTTCTACATACACAGTCTATATTATTAGATGAAAAAAAAAAAAACTTCTACTTTTAAGAATCGCGATTATTTTTTTCCTTTCTAATACATCAATGACTATTTATTTCACAAATATCGTGAATAATTTTATTTTTTGCTAACAATTACCTTTCTTCTTAAAAAAAAAAGCTTTAAGTTTTGAAATATTCTTCTCTTCCCGCATATACTTTTATAGAATTTCTATGGAGTGTATATTTATCAATAAATTTTTTCCAATATGTAACGATTCAAATATTTCAAAGTATAGTAAAGGATTTTCTTGGGTTATTGGATCCTGTGTGGCCTTCTCTCTCACACATCTTAATTTTCTTCTTTTTCTTTCTTTTTGACTTTTTGCATTTTCATCATTTTTCTGCATTATCCATTATGTCACTTTCATGTATCCTTTTGAACCTATCTATTTTAGTCACTTCTAGTAAACCATGTACATATACACCGTGAGAACTCTATAAATTTCATATGAAGAGCATGGAATTGATGTGCAAAAGTGTGATTCTCATAGACCACCCTTTTTCTATATATATAGTCTTGTATGATTGATTCACCATACAACAAGACATTGATTTTGTAGATGGTCAAGTCCTAGGCCCGCTACACAATGAACTTTTTATTGACCCTACGTTCAGTATGGAATCGACGCCCAAAAAGACCCATGCTCATCGCACCTATCGTAAATAGAGACGATCAATGGGCGGGCGACCCATTTGGACCCGAGAGGCCTAGAAGACAAGCAAACGGATTTGGCCAACGGCCTTTCGCGAGGAAGCACAACTCGCCCAACTTTGGCAAAAACTTGACCTGAACATTCTATCTAATTACAATAGGCCTGACTTTCGCACCTAGCCTAGCTCGGATCTGCCCATCGATCACCAAATTATGAGAAGACGAGGAGGCCCAAATGAATGGATTTAGGAAGATTAACAGATTTTCCACGTCTTCTGTGAATTAACGGCATATCTTTTCGAGCAATTTGCCTCTTTTTATCAATTGATAGAGCACAAATATATCCACACAGAGCAGGCAATTTCTTACAAAAAAACAAAAGATAAGGAATAAGCAACATTTGCCAAGACACACCTTGACATGTCATTACCCAAATGAAATCAAATGCAAAACACAGAGACATTAACCTTAAACATTGAAACTTGCAATGAATTAGAGGAGGCTTTTTGGGAAAGGCCTTTTAGCCCAAGACCGCCAGGCCGCCAATCATAACGAAATCCAACGACCCAAGCAAGGACAAGCCGATGGAGATGGCCACGCGGTCGCAGAACTTGTCGAAGACGTTGCACACTTTCCCCCACTTCAAGTGCGAGTTCCCCTGACGGCCAATGACCCCGACGGCCGTGGCGGCGCCGGCACCGGAGAAGAGGAGCGCCACCATGACGATATCTGCAATCGCCACCGCCGAGGCCAGCGCTCTGCTCCTGCCGGCCTTGTTGGCGAATAGGAGGAGCAAGGAGAATGCGGCGTAGCCGCTCGCTATGCCGTTGGCCACCACAAAGTACCTGAGAAGAGTTAAAAAATGAAATTAAGAAAAAATTTTTAGTTAATTAAACTGAAACAATTCTATTTAAACTCCTTTTTATTTTTTATTAGTCATGAAATTTTTACGCGGAAAAAAAAAATCTACTTGATTCGATTACTTGATGCACAATTATGAGCCACTCGGCTTATGGAGTCCACTTGATCATCGGTCGAACCACTCGGCTCATCGCGAGGTTTACTATTTACAATTGACCATTTGCGGTCAACGTGGGAATTTTTTTTTTGTTTTTTTCTTCACGGGACACTTATTAAATATATTTAATAAGGAATCTCCCAATTCTCATTACGAAAGCATTGATCACACATAACGCAAAAATAAATAAATTATGCATCGAAAACCGCATATTTTCTTTGCTTAGGTCTTCGATCCATTTTGATGCGACCAAAGTATTAAATGCTAGGAGTTGATAGTTGAATTTTGTAGAAAAGTCAATAAAGAAAAACAGAACTATAGAATTAAATGAGGCGTAGGTGGTGCGCTTGTCAATTTGAATCTGCCCGGAGTGGGTGGGAGGCAAAGGGCCTTAAATGGACAATTGATATGCCCAAAGTACCGAGGATGCATATTAAGGAATGATGCTATTACTATTAGTTTACTAAGAAGACATACAAAACAACTGTATATATAATTTTCTCAACGAATGTTATTCTAGAGATACTTGGTACCAGCAATCAATCGAGAAAGCTTCGTAGCTTCCCGAATGTGATAATTGTCCGCATGTTGTGCATGATCGGTATTTTGAAAATTGAACCAACTTTAGGTCAAGTTCCAAATCTGCCATGAACTTTTTTTTGTCTCAGAAAAAACCCTAAACTTTAAATCCAGTCTCAAATCTACCCCGAATTTTTTTGTGTAAAAAAAATCACCAAAATTCAATTTATTTTTAAAATATACCCTCGTGATCCAGTCCCAACTTGACATGGCACTTCCGCGTCGATAACAAATCCATATCAACAAAGTAATTGGGCTTTTTTCAGAAAAAAAAAAAGTTCGGAGCAAATTTGGATTGAACCTGAAAGTTAGGTTTTTTTAAAATTAAAAAAAAGTTTTTGGGTGGATTTGTTATTGTCCCTAACTTTCATATCCAAGAATAATTTTATTTTGGAGAATTTCAACAATTTTTATTTGGTTTGATTTGTTATCGAAGCGAAAATGCAATGTCCGTTTGTGCTTATCACTCCATTACTTTGTTGATGAGGATTTGTTATCGATGTGGAAGTGCTATGTTAAGTTGGGACTAGATCATAGGGGGTATATTTTTTAAAATTAATTGAAATTTGCTGATTTTTTTACATAAAACAAAATTTGAGGCAGATTTGGGACTGAACTTCAAGTTTGGGGTTTTTTCAAAGACAAAAAAAAAAAAAAAGCTTGTTGCAGATTTGGGACTTGACCTAAAATTTGAGGTTTTTTAGGGAATTCACCTTGTTTTAAGTGCATATATTTGAAGACTTATACCAGGTCGATGCACTAATGTCATTTTAGCAAATCACCAACTTGTATTCCTAATTTTGTTAGCATTGTGCAGCTATAACCCTACCCTTTACATGCACACCAAGGACAAGAATGCCTTGGCCATTTTTGTAAATGAGAAGCAAGGCTGGGAATCAATGAGATGGTTAAGCGATAAATGAGGTGTAAACCGAGCTCTATACCAAGTTATATGATTTCAATCTAATATCTTAAGCTTTTGATTCGTGTTAAATTGGTAATAACCATATCAATGGACCCCCAAAGTCCCACTAATGAAAGAACATGACAGCCCGCATATATTTCCTCCGTTATAATTGACACATCGCATTTGATATGGGTGGTCATGATTTGAAAAGTTGACTAAATATCTAGATCGATGGCGATGAACTCGAGCTGTGTAGAAAGACAACACGGCTCGTGTACTTAAAAGATTAACTCGATAAACGATCTACCCAAAACAGGAAAAGGAGAGAAAGAGGGGCCGAGATACGTACACGAAGGCGGACAGGTATCGCCACTTTGCGGTGACGGGGACGTGTAGGGGCGGCAAGCTGGGGCTGACCTGGACCGGCACGGTCTTGGTCTGCTTGTCGACCCCAAGGACGACAGCAGCGGCAAGAGTCAGCGCCATGGCCAGAAGCCTCAGCACCAGCCCGCAGGTACTCGTCCTCATGTTCTTGCCGTAACCCTTCACGGCCTTGTTCGCTTCGCCATCCCTATCCATGTTCGTTTCTGTTCCCACAGGTGCTCTAACTCTCTCTGCCGATGCACAAGAACTTTGACTTCCGTGCGTTTTCTGCGTATGCCTGAGAGAGAGAGAGAGAGAGAGAGAGAGAGTGGTGAATAATGAGATCAAATGGGGATTTCAATTTATAGGCAAATGAAAGGGGTCGGGCAGAGAGATAGGAAGGTTTGGATTCATGAGTTGTTCTTTTTTTTGGGGGGGGGGGGGTGGTGGGGTGGGTGTGGGGTGGTGCGGAAGCTAAGAAGAGTTCGCAAGGAAGTGGGTCATGCCATGAATTTGTGGCATTGCATGGAAAGGTGGGTGTACACATTCCCAACTCGGCTATACACGCAGTCGCTCCATCATTTCGTGTGGGTGCATTCACACTCAAACTCTCTTTTCAATAATTCTAACTAGTTTTAGAAAATTAGATGCTAGGTAAATCTATCAAAATGGGTCGTATACCCATTTCTTAACCCATATATGATGAACGTACCTTAGAGGACCGAACCCCCGAACGCGGTAAAATATGGGGACGATTCGTGGCTAAGGATGAAAGGTCAACCAAGATTGGATATAGCTGATTTTCCGCAAAAGCCAGCTATAAGTCAGAGGAGAGTGGATCTCCAGGGTAAAGGTAGCCCAAGTCTGTCAATCCATCAATCTGTTGGTGGCTGTGGCTTGGCTTCGTGCAAGCCTATGTCTTCTGCTTTTTGTTAATTATATGAGTTAATTATATCCAGTAACTAGATCATAAATGGGTTTAAACATAATATGGGTGTTGAATGGGTCATGATTGGATTTATAACTTATCCAGACCCAATCCACCTCTATGACTTTATTTTCATTCTCTCTCGTCATCACTCACTCCGTACTCTCACATCAGTTTTCCTAGATTTGGTTAAATATGGAAGTGTTTTAATAATATAGATTGGGACGGATCATTTTCAACCCAACTTGACCCGCCCTGTTCGACAGGTCTAATGCTAGGTATTATGGCTTATGGTAGGCTCTAATAATGTATTTCATATGACCCAATTGTTTAAATGACCAATTAGAATGCACCACGCGTGGCTTAGTATACGAATTCCGACTACTACTTTTGGTCTAGCCAGAATTTAGGTTTTTATCCTCTTTCTTTTGGTCAACCGAATTCTCGTACCCGAATTAGGACCAAGTTTCCTTGATAGAGTCGAAAGCTAAAGCATTCGAGAGAGATTAATTTTTTTTCTTTTACTCTTAGAGATTAGGGTTTGAATTTGAGGACTTCCACTTCTAGGAGTGAGCATGGCTAGAGTTGGGCCGATCCAACACCGAACCCTGAGACCAACCCGCACAGTGTTGGTCCCCAATTTTTGGGACTGAGGACTAACCCTATTGAGCTTAGGACCGAGGACTGGATCGACCCTATGGGTCTAGTCCGGTTCCAAGGTCAACACGGGACCAACCGATTTCTTTTATGTTTCATTTTTTATTCCTTAAAAGGAAAAACGGTACACTTTGAAAATATATATCCGTCGACAATGTAATGTTGAGTAACCAAACTATGGACCCCGATATAAATCAAATAAAAATCTAAGATAAGGCAACAACAAAAATCTCCACTTGATGGTAAACAAACACATGAAATAAAATTAAAAAACAAAATGGTCAAAACACATAACGTAAACCATGAATTATATAACTTCATATCTTGTTTATTCTCAAAAGATTGCTTCAACTTTTGAATACCTGAAAGCAATACAAGCAACTTCATATCTTGTTCGCCCATGAGGCGCTGAGAGGCGATGAGCTACATTTGCCGTTCGTGAGGCGCCAAGGAGAGCCAAGTGAGGTCACCTGCGTTCGCTATTTGAGGCACTGAGGCAGGCCAAGAAAAGCAAGCTGGTTCGTAAGGCGAGCAAAGAGAGGTAGATCTAACGAACAGCCATAGAGAGGCAAGGGAAGAGAGGCGACACTCAATAGTCAATAGGGTTTCTATTTTCAACGCTAGAAGAAAAGGAGGGAGGGACCTTAGGTTCTTTGGACCAATCCTAAACTCCCAAAACCGAGGACCAACTCCCACAGTACAGGGTCCAGGGGTCCCAGGACCAAAGACCGGCCGGGTTGGGCTGGTACATGGTTGATACAAGGTCAACCTTGGACTGTTGCTCACCCCTACCCATTTCATAGCATACATGTATAGGCCATACATTTGACTTTTATGTGTGTGCGAGTAGGTACAACTTGTAGAAATTTCCATCGATAGGCCTCTTTTTCCATACGTGACACACCTATTACATGAAGCTAATGAATTCTATTATGACTTACACACTCGCCATTAAATGACACCGCTTGAGAATTGGAAAGACTTCAAATCAGTCATAAACTTATTGTGCAGATATCAATAAAATCCTAAATTTTTTTAGTTTTGAAAACTTAGTCATAAACTTTTATGCAAAATTTCAATGTAACCCTTCCTATCAATATTCGCCAGAAATTGTTAACGCGACGATCACGTCATTGCTCGCCGTCTTACATGATATACTGCCATGTCAGCAATTTTCAATGAAAATTGACTGGAATGAATACATGAGAATTTCTCACAAAATTTTAGAACTAAATTAGCAAAATTTAAAAGTTTAAAAACGAATCTACATTCGTACAGTAGATTAGGACTGATTGGACAATGTCCCAACATTTTCTTGCCTCAAAGCGATAATTATGAAGGCAACGACCACCCGATTATGAAACTTATTTAGCTGCATTCACACAAAAACAAATAAAAATATTTTTAATATATCTAATAATTATAGTAATTGAACACGTAGATACAGTTTGGAGATATGTGGAGGTTGGTGAAGGAATGGACATATATTATTTGATCTTTCTTTGGTAATTTATTAATGGGCATTTGGGTGTGAACATTTCCCATACTTTCATACGGTTTTGATTTCTGACAAAACGTCATGAATTCCGAACTTGGGGGGATATGAACTTGCCTTTTCAGACCGTCGTGGGCTTCAATCCGAATAGGGTTTGTCTTATCTTTTCTGATGTCAAAATTCAAAACCCTTCTTGGCAAAGTCTTCATCTCCATTTATTGATATGGCAATTCATGCCGTTGGACTTTTGTTAGATTTTTCTAGGGAGCTGGGAAGTTTGAAATACTAGTAAGGAATTAGGGTTTATGTCCATATCGTGGACTGCTCGCCGAGTTACTATATGAGAGACTCTGATTACGAGGGATTGATGTTGATTATGTACTTACGGTTTGTTAAATTAGTAGAAATAATTAATGAAGTTGGTGATTCGTCATTCAATGACAACCTCATTTGTAGTTGAACCATATTAATTGCGATGAAATAATTCCATACAACTTTGCTAATTTGATAACACCCCAATAATTGAAAAGTTGTGACCATGCTGTCCAATAACGCTTAATTCAATAGTGCCGAGGGTAAGAAATGTTTAGAATGAGTGATACCTAAAATCTCATTTTCGAAAGCTTATATTGTAGGTCTTAGAAGCCATTTACACATAACTTGCTTTTTTCTTTTGTTTCTTATAGTTAGAGGGTACGTACGTCGGGACTCTAACTTTTAAATGCTCATGAAATATCTTTGAAATTCAATAAACCGATTGAGCTCTGGCTCTTTTCTTGATATGGTCCTAACCGGAGCGATTTACACGTTATTGATGGCATTTGAATAAATAACATTTCAATCTCCAAGCTGAAAATCCTAGACCCTAATCAGCTGCTCTTATTCCTTAATCCTTTAAACAGGCTACATTTGTCTTAAGGCATTTTGATAATCTGAACCCCCAAGAAAAAAAAGGGCAAAATATAAAATAAAAACACAAATGGGTCCATTACATGAGAATCAATGTGAATTTAATGCGTTCTCCACATTGGTAGTTAAGAAGTCTTTAATGAGATGCGACAGAGTGGCCAATCATGTTTTCTAATATTGGGTATGAATGAAGGTTCCAGGCTTCCAGTATACAGACTGACCACTTACAAGTGGCCAATAGAAAACCAATGAAATTGTGAGGGAGGCGTGGCCAAATCATATCCGTTCATCGTGTTATTCTGTACTCCAATGGAAGATATCCACAATTATCTCTGCAAATCTGCCGGATTGGACAAAGACCCTTCGGTCCGGACTGCAAACCAATTGTTGTCATCTTTTCAGGAGTGGCTGAAACCCCAGATTTTCAATTTTATTCTATCTAATCTCTATTCTTCTTTTTGTTTTATCGTGAAGTAGTCTCTAAACTATGTGTTTTTGTATTCTATTAATTCTTTCTGCTAAAAATTGCAAATGGGAATGCTATGCAGACCACTGTCTCAGTGCCACGTTAGCTCTGACCATCTCGAATGCTGAGAGAAAGAGAGAGATGGAAGTGGCGGCTCCATCCAAGCACCAAGAAGGGCCACCAAGTGCCCGATAGCCTTTGGCCAACCGTGGCACGGTGGCACCGCATCCAACAGAGTTGGAGCCACCATCTCTCACCTCCTCAGACTCGAGCCACCCTGAATCTGCCGTGGCCGTGGTCGTACGACCTCAACTATTTATTGTCACCAGCATTGTGCGACCTCGGCCAGCCTTTGTCGGGGGTCGTTGTGACCCTGGCCATCTTCAGACTCTGGCCGCTCAGCCCCATGAATGGCACCAATGCTTGCTGGTCCATCCTTTGTCGGCGTCATGATGACCGTGGCCACCTCCAGGCTGTGGCCGCTAGGCCCTGCAAGGGGCACCAATTGTATTTTCTTTTTTCTTTATCATAAGTCTACTTATATTATTTTAAAAAATTCCAATGCGCATAGGATGCCACGTATTCGCCACGTCATCATTTCATTTACAATTTTAAAACGGTAACTTCCTCGTGTTTAATCAACTTAAAAAGAGGTCTGCACTGAACAAAGGATTAGATCCATGTCATATTTCAGCAATTAAAAATACACTTATAACATTATGATCTTCAATAGGAAGCCATTGACGTAACAATCTCCATAGCATTGAAGTTGATATACACTGATAGAATGTCCATATCAAGGACCCGAAAATGTCGATGAACTCCTCGCCAGATTGGGACAACAGGTCATCAATGTTACTTGAGTTAGGAGGGACTTTAAATAGTTAGTGCACCAAACATGCATGCCCAGAAGATTAAGCGTGTAGCAATGATTTGACTTTGCGCGCCATCGTGTAGAAACACTCTCATGCCATGGACCACCGAATCTCGGTTTTGATTCGCCTTGCTTGACTCATGAGATTATCGACAGGCCATTTTGAATCATTGGTCTATTCTACATTTCTTGGGAATTAAACTTTGGTTTGGTTATCATGCCAGCTTGCCTTCGTGCAAAGTTACAGGTTTCCCAAGTTATGTCCACGTGCAATTAGCGCGTCTAACGGAAGTGATCCAGAAATGGAGACGATTATATATGTCTTCAATGAACTCCTCGCCCGATTGGAGCAACATAGCCACCAACATTTGCTTAATAGTTAATGCGCCAAACGTGCATGTAAAAATCTGATTTTTTCGTTTGTTTATTTTTTGTATGATTGTATGACACATTGTGGATCTTCTGCTTGAATAAGAAAGGACAATGAGGAGATAAAATATTTCTATAGTGATAAAAGACTAATTGTTTAAATTATTCTGTTTGTTATAATAAAGGGAAAGTACCTTTGGTTCTTAATATGAATGACCTTTGTTTTCAGCATGAAAACTTTAAACATAAGCATCAAAGAGAGATTTTTGGATATTTGGACAATGTCTGCGTACTTTACCTGTTAGAAGTATATCTATATCTCGTCTTTCCTCAACTTGAAAAAATTCAAGAAATTCAAACTTGTGGGTCGATATGAGGTGAAGAAGAAGATTTACCTCATCTATTTTCCGTAGAATACTAGATCGTTTTAGGGAGCGTGAACCACTAATCTCTAGAATGATATAAGGGGGGAGAACGACTAATCTCTAGAATGATTTAATAAGAGGGGTGTACCACAAATCTCTAGAGTGATATAGGAGGAATGAACCACTCTCCTGTGAAGGCTACATTAGCCAAGCGCTCTCATTTCATTCAACAATTTTTATAAAAAATTATCTTAATTTTTATTTATGAAAGAATTTATGCATAATTGTGTACATTTTGAATGATTTTGGGTGTTTCATGTGTAATGAAAGTCACAATACATGAGCAATAAAATTCAATGAATAAATGTAAAAATATAGGTAATTTAGGTCATAAATTGTAATGACAACACAATTTAAACAACATTAGGTAATTTCAAGAAGCACTAGTGAATCACAAAAATAATAAGCATTCTTGAATTGAATCTCCCGGGACGTGGATAACCTGTTTTAACCCCAATCCAAAGATGGCTAAACATGAAATAGGCAGGTTTACTTGAAATTGATGTGAAAATTTTTCTTCTCAGCATATGTATAAACAAGGTCCTGTAAAAAACTTCCTCTAAAACATTTGTTAAGCATGTTACAAGAGTAATAATCAACTTTTTTAATATAATAATTACACATATAACACAAGACTTTAGTGTATTGAAAAATTGTAAATTTTCTTTTGGTTACCTAACAAATCCCTAGGGGCATTAGCTAACAAAATCCAAAAAAAATCACTCAATCAGTTCTTAACTTATTGTACGGATGCTAATTCAGTTTTTAACTTTTCAATTTTCGCTGGAAATTGTTGATGTGCGATCCAGTTATCGCCGGCCGTTATACGTAGTACATCGCCATGTTAACAATTTCCGGCAAAAATTAGTTACAATGACTATATTAGAATTTCATACAAAAGATTTAAGCTTAAATTGGCAAAATTTAAAAGTTTATGAGTAAATTAACTTCTGTACAATATGTTTCAGATTGATTGGGACAATTTTGCCAACAAAATCTATACTAATATTATATGAATGGGTATATATACACACACATGTATATATGTACATATATATTCAGTGAATCCTTGAATCCATGGTCTAAATTTAAAACACATAGCGCGTGATTTCCTCTTTTAGGAATAATAAACAGAAACTTAGGAACAAAAGATTCATAATTCTCGTGGTGAAGTACTATGGCGATAATTCTTGTGTCAATGTGATACTAAATAAGGCTATAGATTTTCATCAAAATTTAATTCTAAGTATTTTACAATGTCGATACTGAGTAATATGGTATATGATAGGCTTTAATTGAGTATTTCATATGATTCAGTTGTTTAAATGACCAATTAGAGCGTGCCACACATAGCTTAGTATATAAATTTCGGGTGCTAGTGTTAGTACAACCAAAAGTAGGTTTTCACCTCTTTCTTCTAGTCAGCTAAATTCACGTATCCAAATTAGGACCACTTTTCCACCATGCGGTCAAAAGATAAATCATTCAAGAGAAATTAATTCCTTTTTACTTTTGACCCTCAGAGATTACGATTGCATTGGAGAACTCTCACTTCGTATTTGACTTTTATGTGTACGAGAAGGTACAACTTGGAGAGATTTTATCGGCAGGCCTCATGCGTAGGGATGAGCATGATCCCAATTGAGCCAGTCCAGCACCTAACCCTTGGACCAATTTGCGCAATGTTGATCCCCATTTATGGGATCAGAGACCGACCTTGTTGAACCTGAGACTGAGGACTCGACCGACCCTATGGGTTCAGTTCGGTTCCAGGGTCAACCTAAGACCAATCAATTTTTTTTTTTCATTTTTTGCATTCCTTAAAAGTGCAAACATACTCTTTCAAATTTCATATCCATCAACAATGCGACATTAAGCAACCAAAATATAAATACTGGTACATATCAAACATAAATCTAATATAAGATAATAACAGAAATTTCCATTTTCTAAAAGCAACAAACCATAAAAAACGAACACCTGAAATATAATTAATTCATAAGAAATTCAAAATACGTAATATAAACCATGAATGCACTTTACCATACATGTTCTTTTGTCTTCTCGTCTATGTTTCTCGGAAAATTATCCCACGCAATGGATTTATCTATTATTCGCTTCTTACAAAGAGGAGGATTATTAGTAGGTACCTTGGTCGACTCTTTTGAGTCTTCCTCACATCCATGGCCTAGCGATTCCATCATTGGACTCATCTCATAATATCTCTCCACTTTGGTTGACATGTTATCTGAATTTATCAAGTTCACGTATTTACTAGAGTGGAATTAGTAATTGCCAAAGCCCTCACATTTATCACTTAGGACACAGACGTGCAACAACCAAAACCATATTTATCTAGTCAAATGAATGACAAACAAAGCAAAATGAGGACATGATTTAACACCTGCGAGGTGAGCAAACAAAGTTGAGAGCGACGCGAGCGGCGAGCGAATAGAGCGAGGTAAGGAAGAGGGTTTCCTAGGCAAGTGGTGAGCAAACAAAGTGAGGCGAGGAAGAGGGTTTTGATTATTTTTTTTTGTCAAATCAAGGCTGAGTTAAGTGGGTTTCTACTTTGTAATTTATAATTTTACACAACAGAACCACATAAGAATGAACGAAGGTGGAGGCATTAGGGTAGGGTTTAGAGTAGACAAAAATATATAATATAATTTATATAATAATTATATATAATATATACAGGGTTGGTCCGAGTTGGACCAACCCTAAAGTCCTAGGATCGAGAACCAACCGCTACAATGCAGGATCTAGAGGTCCTAGGACCAAGGACCGGCCTATTCCCCCCTAGGAATCGGAGTAGGACTGGACAGGTTGGACTAGTCTAGGGTTGGTCTAGGATCAATCCTGGATCGATGCTCACCCCTACCCATGCAATATGTGACACATCTAATTTGTGGAGGTTGGTGAAGGAAATCCGTATTTTAGTGGATTTATTATTGTTATTTTTTTGGGTAATTTTTAATGGGCACAATCGCAATTCACATGTGTTCGGGTGTGAAAACTTTTCATACTTTCATGCAGTTAGGTTTCTACCACAACGCTATGAATTCCAAAGGTGGAAGATGTGATCTTAGTCTTTTCAAACAGTGATGGGCCTCACTCTGAATAGGGTTTGCCTTATCCTCCCTGTGTCAAAATTCAAACCCTTGTCTCGACAAAGACTCCATCATCATTTATTTAGAACAATGTATAGCATCGGCCTTACGTTACTAGTAAGCTAGGAAGTTTGAAATTTGTACCAAGTAGGCCACGTTTGGTGGATTGAATTCAACTCCTTCTAGTATTTAGAGTAATGCGAAATTCAAGAGTTGTAACCACTCACGGATAGAATCAGTGTAAGGATAGGTAGCCTAAAATCACAGAGATACAGTTGTAATCTCATTTAGAGAATTAACCGTTTATAAGCAGTTGCACTTAGTAGGCTATAAAAGGCGGCTTGTAATAATTGGAAATGGATCCATCATCAAGATCACATATGCTCAATGTGCTTTTGTCAATTTATTAATGTTAGTGTCTTTTCAGCCTCCATCATTTATGGTTTTTAACCTTTAAATTCACTGTTCTTCTCCTTTGTTGCACCAATTGAAATCCTATCTGAAATCACCAGTGAACCCTTCTCATAAAAATCTAGAGATCAACTTTTTTGGTGAAAGATTTTTCACTACTTGGGTCAACGTCCATTTATGGTGAACATTGCCATGAAAGAATATTAGACAAATTTCATTAATTTGATAACACCCAATAATGAAAAACTGCGACCATGTTCTCCAATGACTCTTAATATTACCAGGAATAAGAAGTTCTTAGAGAGACTGATACATAAAGGCTCATGTGCCCCTTGATATATACGGAGAAAAAACTCAGAGAAAGGATATATTGTAGGACTTGAAAGCCATTTTCACATAACTTGCTTCTTTTCCATAATTAAGAGACACAAGTGTAGATGCTCGGTTAACGCTAAGTGCTCATACAATATCCTAGAAATCCAATAAATTGGTAGATTCCAAGCCTTTTTTTGCCTGTGTTTGAAGTCTTTATCGGAGTAGTTTGGATATAGTTGATGAGATTCAATTTCCGAAGCGATACATGGCCCAGCTTTTCGAAAATCTGAAAGTAAACGGAAAAAAATGGGTTTATTAAAAGAGACTCAATGTGAATTTAATACGCATTCTTCACATTGATAGTCGAGGAGTCTCCCATGAGATATGACAGGGCGGGCAATCTTGTTTTTTAACCTTTGATCTGGATAGGCTCTAGGCTCCCAGCATCCAGATAAAAAAAAAAGTTGCCAGGGACACGTGGCAATAATATATTATGCATTATATGATTTTAATTTCTATAAATTATCAGGAAACTGGTTTTTGCATTCTTCCCTTCAAATGCTGTCGTATTTTCAGGGGATAGTGGTAGTGGCACTGCTAGATTCGGTACATTTTCAATCAGTACAATTTCATGCCTTTTTTTTTTTGCCAAATGGTCCCCTGAGCTCTATGTTTTCTGCTCGATTAGTCCTTCTGTTAAAATTGCAATCGAAAATGCTAAGTGGACTGCCAACCTAGCACCACATCATAAGCCACATAGGATGCCACATCTTCGTCGCATCACAATTTAATGACGGCATTGCCACGTCACCATTTCTCTTTGATTTTTTCAATAAAATGACCGAATTTGGAAAAAGAAAAAAACATAATGATTAGGGACTAGCTCTATGTTTATTGACCACATTGGCAGAAAAACGGCACAGGGACAAAATTTAACAAGTTGACAAAATACAGGGACTAGCTGTGACTTTATCTCTATGTTAGAGGTCACTGTGAGGTGTCATTCTAGTTTTGCATTTGAGCTATTATTTCAATTCTTTTATAAGCAAGTCATTCCTATTATGATTAGCGGTTGACTTCCCCGTGATTAATTATCTAAAAAGAGATTTTAACTGAAACAAAGGATTAGATCTTAAAATACATGATAGAACTATGATCACAATCATTTGTATTTTTATTTATATATGTCTTGAATAAAAAGTCACAGCTGTAACGATCTTTAGAGAATCAAAATCTCTCTCTATTATATATAATTGTGTATATGTATACTTATAGAGAACGGTCAAACCATGGAAACGAAGATGACAATGAACTCCTCCTCCGAATAGGTCAACATGTTCATCATTGTCACTTAAGTTAGGATGGAGTTAACAGCTAATGCGCCAAACATGCGTGTACAGAAGATTAAGCGTATCAAACACGATTTGATTTCGCACGCCATTGTGGATCGTTTGCTTGATCTTGTTAAGTCGATTGCATTGCTTCCATGTTCGTCTGGTCCTGCATTTACATCATCGATAGGGTTGTTTTTTTTTAATATATTTCCCTATCAATTGTCGGAATAAGGACGAATCGTTGCCATGGGTTGACAAAATGTGATTGGGTAACATTACACATTTACTGAGTTGTCTGATGCATAATGGTTGCGTGGCTGCTCTTTAATGCCACTGACAGGGTCCTTCAACTTTACTTTTCGTTGATAGGACTACTCTAGTTGTAGCAAATAAAGACCATATAAAAGGCAAATTGACTATCGACAGGTTCAATCTGAATCTGAACAAGCCTCCATTTCCCATGTTCTTTCGAAATGTCTCTTGTAGTTGTCCGTGCTTTTCGGTCATTGAAATTAATGTGGTTAGTCACTTGTATGTACACAGCATGCATTTCCAGTGTAAAACCTTTTATTTCTATGATCTGCATGTACTTGTTGCTCGTGGATTGTGACGAGTCACAGTGCCTTTGGGAATGTAATTGTGCACCCACCATTGCACCTAAGCGACAGGTGAAAGGTTCTAACTCTACGATCATAGGAAGGATCAAAACAGCATCATCACTCATACATCACATTGTTGGGCTATGTGTAGAACTTGAATTACAACCTTATGGGATTGGCTTAGCTATTAAGGAACAAACTTGTGTATCTGGATTATGCATACAACACGGAGTGATTCCCAAAGTCATATAATGCAAATAATTTTATATTTAGGCTAGTCATCTAGGTTTACCTTATGTATAATCTAGCCTATGAGATAGTAGGGGTGTGCAAAAGAACCGGGACCCACCCGGACCGCCCGGAACCGGACCGGAACCGGTGGTTCCCAAGGGAACCGGTCCGGTTCCCGGTTCCAATTTTTTGGAACCGATACTGTTTGGGCCGGTTCCCGGTTCCCGGTGTGGAACCGCCCACCCGCCCACCCGGACCGGACCGATAATATAATAATAATATTTTTGTTATTTTTTATTTTTAATTAAAAAAATCTGACCAAAAAAATTTAAAAAAAAAAGAAGAAAATTTGTTATCATGTCTGAAGCTCTTGTGTAGTTGGGATACCTTGATCATTTTTCCCAATAATTAATAGGTACCCACTTGATTTATGGATGATGTAGTTAATACAATTGATTATAGTGTAGGAATTGTACGAAAAGTTATGTTCTTTTTCTTTTATTCTGTTGATTCGATGTTGGTCCACAAATATTTTTTTTTTTATTTGTCTAGGAAAATTTGTTGAGACCGGTTCCATGGAACCGCCCAAGAACCGGACCGGACGGCGGTCCGGTTCTCGGGCGGGTCCATGGAACCGATCAATGATTCTTGGTTCCAATTTTTGGAACCGGTCCTGTAGCGGGCGGTCCACGGTTCCGGGGTGAGAACCGCCCACCCGGACCATGCACACCCCTATGAGATAGTGGGGTACTTCATGGGCTCGATGTTTAATCTATCTAAGGTGGACTTTCAAATTACGGGCGGAGGTTTCAAATGGAGAATATATCAGGGATTTCAGTTTCCTTTTTTTTTTTGCTCCCTTTTGAGATTAGAGGACGCATGTTACAATGTTCTTGAATGTGAACTAGGACTTGAGGCTTGAAGCCGAATCTACGAGGATAGACAGACAATGATGGAAAGATGACAATGACAACGATCGCGTGTGTGTGAGCTTGAAGTTGCTATTGGACATAGTTAAGGAGAGGAGGCGAGAGATAGGGTACATTCTTGCATGGGTGAAGATACCTCGATCTTGTGTCTCCATTTTGCTTTTGATCTTACTATATATGCTAATGTTGGGAAAAGTATCAAAAAAGTCCTAAACATATTGCAATTGTGCTAATTCAGTCCTTAACCATTCAACTTGGCCAATTTAGTCATAAATCTTTTGCGTTTGTGCCAATTCAGTTCATCCAGCCATTTTTAATCAGAAAAGTCTGATGTGGATACTCAGTTAGCGCAGGTGTACGGTGGAAAGCAAAAAAATGTTGTTTCTCTCTCCCAAAACGGTGCCGTTTCCTTTTTAAAAGAAAAGACTTGAAGAAGTCCCTAAACAACATCATGTTTGATATCTTAGGAACCAAAATGGCTGGTATGACATCTCCGATTTTGGACCTAGGAAGCCGAGGGTTAGTAAGAAATGGATGAGCAGGTAATTCGGTCGAGGGTCGGTAATCGAATTGACAGCATGATCGGAACGAGTATATTGAGAGTTGGTCATGATTCGATTAAAAGATCGTCCATGAATTGGCCTAGGGATCGACAATGTAATGACTCCCTGACTACATAAATGATTAAAGTAATATGACTGGGGAGTGACCCATCGACCCTAAAGGCTGTTAGTGGAACGGTCCGGGATAACTGTGGATCAGTTCGATATTAGCATGTGTCGGTTACGGGTGATACCGCACGACCATGCATTAGTCCCAGATGACCATGAGTTAATTCCGGGGTACTGGATTCCATGAGACTATATCACAACCAAGGGTCGACCATGGGTCGTTGATACTCGAACGTGACTCGGTCACGAATCTGTCATGGATCGTTGCGTTGAGTTGGGTATGCCATAGACGAGACATGTGCTAGGCTATGTGCCTAGTGGCTTGGTCGCGACCCGGGCAAAATTGCCAATCATGCCGACCAAGGCCATCGTGCCCAGTCATGACCAGCCATCGTGCCCATCAGTTAGGCCACGGACTGGCTACGTGCTCGATCGTGTGCTAACCATTGTGCCCAACCCTTGTGCCAGGTGTTGTGCTCATAAGATTCGGTTCCGATCTCATCCCGTGCCCAAGAAATATGGCCATAAGCTGTGCATTATGCCATTCATGAGCCGTTGCACATGTTTGGCTGTGAACCGAACCCTCGCTCGTGTGACCAGGCGTGATGCTCTGCACGTCGCCTATGCGGCCGACAAGGTGCTTGGCACGTCGCTCGTACAGCTAGGCAAGGCACTTGGCATGTCGCCTGTGCAGCCCGGTGCAGCGCCCGTGCAGCCCGGCGCAGCGCCCGTGCAGCCCGGCGCAGCGCCCGTGCGGCCCCGCCATGTGTCCATGTGGCCCAGCAGCGTACTCGTGTGGCCTTGTATTGCGCCCGGCCACGCGCCCGATCAAGCCCAACCATGCACCCAGCAGCTCGATTTGCCTGGGCTTGTTCCATTTTGCTTGGGTCTTAGTTTGGTTGGGTCAGATGGTTTTTGGGGATATTCTCGCATCAAACTTCCGGGTTGAATGGATCCACTAAATGTGGACAACCCTCAGAAAATTTGAGAATAGTTTGATGCGGGGTTATAATTATAGTGTCGTTTAGCCGGTTTCGTGTAAACCGATTGACCCGAGAAATTTTTGTGTGAAACCAACAACTTAAGAGGCTCCCATAGTTTAGATTTGCTGAGGAGAAGAAGACAAAAATTGTTGACTTGATCAAAGGCTTCAATTAATGCCATTTAAACCTTCATTATTGGACCCCATGAGGTGTCCCTCTTCATTTAAGGCCTTTAGGCTGAGGTTTGCCATGCATTTAAGGCACTTTGATGACTCAATGGCCATCAATAATGGAGTACAAGGCAAGGCCAATAATCGGCCAAGCCAAGGGAGCCGAGAGAGAGGCCATTTGGCCAAGGGAGAGAGAGAGAGAGAGAAAGAGGAGGAGAGAGAAGCCGAGAGGGAGAGGGAGAGTGTCACATACCGATTTTTGGCCCTGGGAAGCCGCAGATAAATTGTAATATCCTCAATTTCAATCCCTGGGAATTGGCTATGGGTTAAGTTTGGCGGTTTTCCAATCAGAACTAAATTGTTTTCTCTTGTTTTGGAAAACCTAGTTTTCGGATCATTTATACCCTTTGGTCTTGTTATTTTTTAGGAAACTTTTGTGATCCGAATTTCCAAATGCTTTCTTCTGGAAAGTTGTTCCAAACATTTTGAAGTTTTACATGATTTAATTTTAGAATTTTTGGAGTTGAGATGAGCGGTACGATAGCCTGATTTTCGGACCGTGTGAAACTGCCCAGAATGGATATTTCAGTGATGTTTACACCGTCTTGATTTTCTACAAGTTTTTCTGGGTCGATTTTAGAAAAGTTTCCTTCACGAAAGTTGTTGAGAACTTCCTTTTCTATAACGTGTGTAAATTTGAGAATTTTCTAAGATGATTTGGATTCTGGATAGAGCTTATTTTGAGAAGTAAATATTCTGTTTCAACGAACTGTTTTTAGTCTGTTTTTGAGTGACTAAAAATGGTGTTTACAGAGAGAATTAGATTTCGTGTCCTTCACAAAAAATGTTTGTTAAAGTTTTGTTTATGACATATCCGAGTTTGAGAATTTTTAAGTCCATTTATTATATTTTCAAGCTCGATTTCGTGAACAGTACAAAACTGTTCAGTTTTATAAGATTTCAAAGATTTATCAATTTCTATTTGAGAACGTTGGAATCTCGACTTGTTGTCTTTTGGTGATATTTGAGGACATTCCTGCGTCGAAACTCGGGTTAGATGGAATTATTATGCGTGTTTATCACGGAAAACCTTCAAAAAAATCTTGTGATTAAGTATGGCACGGGTTGTGATTTTTGTGCCAATTGATATATTTCGTGTGACCCGATTGGCCCGAGTCATTTGCGTGAGAATTTAGTAAATCCAGAAGACTCTAGGGAGTCCACGGTCTGGAAATTGGTAAAAAATCCTAGAAGTTTGACTAAGTCAAACCTTATCCCCTTCATTATTGCTTGTATTAATACTTGGTCTTCTTTTTCAACAAGCCATTTATGAAGTCTTGACTTTTGACCTAGGCCATTAATGGGTGGATGACACGTGCGCTTACCTCATGCTCCCCGATGACACGCGCGCTTACCTCATTGCCCCGATGACACGTGCACTTACCTCATGCTCCCCGATGACGCATGCGTTTACCTCATCCAAGCTTTGACCCCAAGTTTTGTCTCTCTATAAATAGAAACAAGGCCATTCGGCCAAGGAGAAATAGAGAGAGAGGCAGAACCTCATGTGAAGCCCCCCTTCCTCTCCCTCACGCCATTTTCACGCCCCGAGAGCTTCGGCCAACCTTCTTTCTTATTTCTTGCCTTGTAGTCATGATCTAGAAAGAGAGAAAAAGAAAGAAAGAAAGAGAGAAAAAGCTTACCAATTAGCCCGTGTCTCTCTCGTGGTTCGATCAAGTGAGAAAGCCACACCCAAGGCCGTGTCTTCGTGTTTAAACCTGAGAACCACCAAGAATAGCTCGAAAGACATTGAAGTTCTCGTGTTCTTCACACATCTCGTGTTCTCTAGTTCTTGTTTTATTCATTGAGTAAGTGAATTCCCTAATACCGGGAAAGGATGTTGAGATGCGTTGTGACGTGGTTTGCTTGGACCGTTTCTCGGTCGTTTGGTTGGTCGTAGTTTGTTCATTTCCTCGATTTGATCATATTTCATGTTTGATGTTGTTTTGAGATAGAACCAAGCCTTGGTTGGTAAAGTGTGCATGATGTGGCCATGCCTGATGTTCTTTTGTTTGAACTTTGTATTGATCTATCATCAATGCGGGTGCGGTAAGAGCCGACTTATGTTAACGGCGATCGATATATCATCGCTTGATATTAGTGTTTTCACTTGCTGAGTCTCCCCGACTCATCCCTCGTTTTTCCCACCCTCAGGTACATAGGATGGTCGAACGGACGGCAGCGACAGGGGGAGTTGAGCCATGTTGGACTTCGGAGAAAGCGAGGAGCGAGGAGAAGTAGTGGGTTTTAGACACCCAAGCCAATTGTTATTATTGTGTAAATGGCTATGAAAATATGTGTTGTTGTCATGGCCCGAAGGGCTTGTTAAAACATGTTTGCATGCTTTGTAAATACAAGGTTTGCTCATGATGCTGTTTGTCTTAATCCCGCTGTTTGTTTTTTAAATGTGATTGTCCCGAGATATGCTTCCGCTTGTATTTAAAGAAAGATAATAATGAACGGGACGTCACGTTATATGACCCCGAGGTCGGGGCGTTACAGAGAGAATAACCAATAATGCTTGGATAAGCTTGGCTTCTTCATCATTATTTTTTGCCTTAGTTCATAAAATTCATTTAATGCATGTCATGATGATTTTTGACTTAAAAGCCCCTCTATTATTGCTTTATTCTTGGGTGTTCCAAGGCTTCTATAAATGCATGAAACCCCCCCTCTTTCTCCCTTATCACGCCAACATCACCATCACCTTTTTCTCCCTTTTATTTCTCATTTTTCTTTCTTCTTAACCCAAGAAGCCACACGCCCAAGGAGTCCCGAACCGGCCCGTGTTTCTCTTTATTTCTACCCAAGAGCCCCACGGTTTGGCCTTTGTGTGCCTAGTGTTGGTCGGCCAAGCAAGGAGAAAGCCCGAAAATCGCTCGAGCACACCCATCTCTAACTCATTCTCTTGTTCTTGTTAGTTATTGTGTAAGTGAATTCTATAATATTGAGAAAGGAAGTTGCGATACGTTGTAACATAAGTTGCTTGGCCCATTTCTTGGTTTCATGGTTGATTATAGTTCGTTCTTTCTCGACAAATGATGCTCATGTTTGATGTTTGTTTTGTTGGTTTCATAGCATGAACTTTGCTATTTGAATTACCATCAATACCGGTATGGTAAGAGTCGACTTATGTGAACAGCGATTGTCTCGTCCTCACTTGATATTAGAGTTTTCACTTATTGAGTCTTCCCGATTCACTTCCGTTGTTTTCCTCTTTTTCAAGTTCATGATATAGCATCTCCTCCAACCCAGTTCAAAAACCCGCTGGAAATGCGAGCCGAACTCCTCACTGTAATCGATGCCTAGGAGGGCCGTGTGTACCGTCGTATCACAACATATGTGATGGTCGACGAAGGCTGTGAAGAGTTAATCCCTCACCCGTACGAGGCGTGGTATTGCTTAGCACGCGGAGAATAGGTTGGACCCCTTTGCGGGTTCAACAGGCCATTCGGTGGACCAGGCGGATCAACTCCGAGGTAAATCGGGGTGGAGCATGAGATGGCCAGGTAGATGAGGAGCGGGAGAAGCGAGAGGAACGAGAAGTTATAGCGAAGCTAGGAACCCAAGCTAAGTTTTGTTTGTTCGATAGTGACTTGTGTCGAAACTGCCTTTGGAATGAGCATATAAAATATACGCGTGGCTTGTAAGGGTCCGAGAGAGAAGGGCTCGATGAAATAAGCACAAATCATGTAAATATAACGTGCATTGTTTGCTTATCTCATTCCTGTTTGTCTCGTTTACTGTTTATTTGCTTCCACGTGCGCATTTGATTGTTTAAAATAAACAGAACTAATATATTTCCACAAGTCACGGACTCGTCCTGATCGTATTTAGTCATAAAGCACCCTTCATGATTTAGTGACGGGGCGTGACAGCTGGGTTTCTTTTCCCAAATACTAAGTTGATCTTGGGAACCCTAATTTGAGATCTTCCTGAAATTTATCTCAAAATATTCCAAATATGAGTCGACACTCCCCCGACGCCTTCGTCCAACGCTCGTCCGATACCTCTGTCCAAATTCACCCAACACTTGCTCAACGCTTGCTCAACGCCTTCGCCCAGATTCGTCCGACGCTTTCGCCCAAACTCACAATATAGATGTTGATGTAGACAATGTACGAAATTAAATTTAGAATTGGCCCAGTTTGTTATACGGATGTCAATTTAGCCCTAAACTTTTCAATTTTAAGAAACAAAATTTGACATTGAAGACAATGTTGGGTGTGTCGTTGGTGTTTATAGTAATTCTAAGAAATATATTATTTGGAATTTTGAAGATGAATGATGTAATGACCTTGTTGCAGGTTATGTTATACCAATTGCGTTATATGAGTTGTTTTAGTACATATTTTTAATATGGTTTGTATTTGTCTACATGTTGAAGTATGAATATAAATGAAGTGAGTTGTTTGCAATCTCTTGCCTCATTTGCAATATGTTCCTCAAACTCAACATCGTAGATATATTATTCCTGTTGTTATGACTTGCTATTATGACCAATGAAGTACAATATGACAAAAAAACAAAAGCAATACAATCTCACACCTTCATGAACAAATAGTCGCAATATAGTAAACGAGCAAATGACAAAGTCACAAATCCATTTCATTACAATAAGAAAGGGTTCACAAGCACAATACTTCACTAAACCCAACTATTATACAAACAGGCCATCTAAGATAGATTAAAAAAGGGACATGTGCACTAGAAGTTCTAAAATTTATCACAAAAGTGTAATTGAGTCCTAAAACTTTCAAAAGGTGCAAATAAGTCATAAAACTTGTCACGAAAGTACACTTGAGTCCTAAAATTTTCAAAAAGTGCAAATAAGTCCTAAGATTTGTCACGAAAGTGCAAATAAGTCTTAAAACTTGTCACAAAAGTGCAAACAAGTCCTAAAACTTTCAAAAAGTACAATCAATGGTAGGACTTGATTGAACCAATTTGATAAGTTTTAGGACTTATTTGCACTTTCATGATAAGTTTTAGGATTTGTTTGCATTTTTTGAAAGTTTTAGGACTCAATTACACTTTCGTGACAAGTTTAGGACTTTGAATGTACATATCCCATAAAAAAAAATATACATCCACACCACTTCACTGATCCCATCATTCATGAAAAGAACAAATGGATTAACACCATTTCGCTGAACCCATCATCACATACACACACAAAAATAGCTAGAACCTACCCCTATATCTTCTCATTTTGCTCTTTGAATAACTTCGGGCACTTACACTTTTACCTGTAGGATTCATACCGGTAGAGCCACCACTATTGCCACTTGCACCTTTGTCTATACATCTCTAAACCTACAAAGAGTATATTTGTTTAAAATCTTATTGATGAAATAAGCATGACACTTGCAACTTTGTCTATACATCTCTAAACCTACAAAGAGTATATTTGTTTAAAATCTTATTGATGAAACAAGCATGACACAATGGAAATGAAAGTATTAATCGAAATTTTTTTTGTTGTGAAAATTGTGTTTGCGATAATATAGACCCAGTCTTTTTAATTGAACATGTCAAACTATTGTATCCTGTCTTCGAGCAAGTTCGTTGTGTTATCTGTGTCACATCCTCGACATCGTAGTTCCACCTACCACCTCACTTTCCTCCCTTAATTTTATCTATGTACATCTATCGGGCTTTACCTTAGCTAGAAGTGGTTCAGGTAACTCCTTATTAGTCTGTTTTCAAAATTTCTCTACTTGAACTAGCATCATCATGTTCTCATAGCATCTAAGAACTTAGCCTTCTTATAACACTCATCAACACAATCATATGTATCCTCTTGCTTATAATTTATAGCAAAATGGCAGGGAACAAGGGATGCCAGTAAATTGCCATCTTTTACAAGCACAGTCTGTCTTGAATATATCGCACCAACTCTATTTTGTTCAAACCTTTTTACGATTCTTGAACCACAATCTCTTCTCTATCTTGCACATGCATCTCTCTGTGTATGTATCATTGTCATTATCATTATCTGCATTTTCTCCATATATTGTAAATGGACTTACACCTAGCATGTATGATTCTTCCATTAAATTCCTCGCATAAGTTGTTATCACAATGTCACATTTCACATGAGTGGTGAAAAAAACCCTAGACCAGTGTTTTGATTCTGTTTGAACCCAATCATGATATGTTGTAGGACTGATTTTCTTCAATACCTGAGAGTGTTCGTTATACTCCACTGTAATACTGCTCTTAAAACATTGCCAAAATAGTCTTTGCATTTGTATCCATTTATACTTATTTCCCTAATTGGCATAGATGTGTTTGCACACATCTTACACTTAACTACATGTATGAACTCAGCCACAAGTTATAAAAGACCATGCAAAAGATGATTGCAATGTAAAGCATGAGTTACAAGTGTGAATATCTATCTAAGAGGTATAACAAATAAAAATTAAATAAGGAACTTACCTTTTATTTGTCACTAATTATAACCCAACCTTGTCCATACGTGTTCCAATTGTTGAGATCGTATATCAAATTTGTGAAGAACCATGTCCTGGTACTCTCAACTCTAGCAACTATCCAAGCAATTGGCAATATCTGATCATCTACATCCCTTCCAACAGCACATAAGATCTAACCTTGAAAATTTTCCTTCAAGAAGAAACCGTCCAATCCTACAACTTTTGTACATCCACAAAGGAACCCTTTCTTAGAGCAACAAAATAAATGTACATTCTTTCAAACAATGCCTTAGATTATATATCAGGCTTTTTAGCCTTCAATGTAATAATACTCAAAGGATTTCTCTCCCCAAGTTCCTCTACATAATATCATAGCTTTATATATTCCTTTTTATAGTTTCCCATCAACATTTTATAAGCAAACAATTTAGCTTTCTTACATTGAATTATACTTAAGCCCAACCGCTTCTTAATAAACTCCTTGAAAGCAATAATTTTAATAGTTGACATTGCTCTTATTATAAATTTGCTAACCGAAAACGTATTACCCTCATATATTTGGAGCTAATGTTACATATATGTTTTGAATTGCAGGTCTTTATATGAAATGATCCACTACGAACATCAACAGACCGAGGAATCTGTCAAGGACAACATTCATGAATACATTTTGCTCTAACATATTTCTTGTCATTATTTATAAATTTTATCTCTCCACACTTGGCCACTGATTACTTTATTAGAGCATCTTTGAATTGCCTACTATCATCAAATGTCATAGACATAATAAACACAAGCACAACACAATAAGGATCATGTCTTGAAAACCTACTTTTCATTTTTGTAAAATCATCATTATCTCCCCCTTCATCAAACCACAAACTCTCATCTCCATCTATTTTGTAGTACTCTCTCTCATAACCAGTTTCAGCATCAATCACATTATCCACATCTAATAGTTGAGATATTACCAATTTCACGAATGATTCCCCTAAAATCAGATCTTTGGAGGCACTCTCTCAGAACTCCGTCATATTCTTCTTTACTTCTATAATCTCCTCATTATCACGATCATCATCATTAGTCAAGAATATTACATTGACGAAGAAGTCTATCTCATCATCATCATCCACATTATAATCACCTTCATTAACTAAGTCATCCGGATCTAAACCACCCTTATGCTTAACAATTGTCTCATTACCTAAATTAACATCAGCACAAGCATCCTCACCGACCCTTGAGCAACACTCTCACTTTGACCAATACCATCACTCACACCTAACCATCACCCCCGCCTGTCTAATCAGCTACAAATTTTCTCCATATACCTCGATTAACTTTTGATGCAAATAATTGAAAACTAGATCGACAACATCGGTCTCATTCTATATGTATGTCAATTCATCTTCTAGAGACTTTCCAGGATACTTAAAATAAAACTTTTCGAATTTACTATTGACCTTATTTTCAATGTCTCTAATGAAGCTTACATAACTCGTTGAATTGATATCAACTTTTACTAAACAATCTTCCCCCTAACATATTCAAGGGTGATGGGAAAAATTTCCACCAAGGAAAAGGCAAACCCATAAAATTTCTACCAACGAAAAGGCAAACCCATGCTAACTTACTACTCATACACAAAAAATGCTACATATGTTTTAAGCAATCGTATAATGAAGGGACTACATAATAACACATAAGCAGATGTTAGTAGTCACACACAATCTAATCACCACGACCTAGTTTCGCATTATTGCAGCCTATAGTTCTACCAATGAGTGGAAATTTTGACTTGAACAAATATGTTGAATCCTCTTCGTCTTATAGTATTATATAGCAGTTCAACCTTTTATTATACATTCTCATTTAATGAATTCATATGATAAAGGCTAAGTATACTTATTTTAGTGCTAAAACCGCTACGAGTATTCGATTGCTACAAGGGTTGACAAAGGCTGAATATTCTCATTTCAATCGCACTAATTCACTGTATAATCTAAGATACGTGACAATGACTATCAATGCTCAGGAAGCATGCATATGTTATTCAACCAACAATAGTACATGCGAAGAAACCGAGGCAAATGGATAAGACATACTCAGTTTGGGACCACGACAATATACATTTTGATCGTTCTTTACTGACTTTAGGACCACCATGTAAAGTTGTTGTGTTCACTTAACACTGCCGACAACACAATCAAACTGGGACCACAACACTTGCTTGTATTCGCTATGGATTGTGACAGACAAATCGAATCTCAATTGGGTTTTGGGCGAGTTGGGTCTTTGCCCATAAGGACAGGCGAGTTTGGGATTGCAACAAATGAAGGCATTGGGCGAAAGAGGTCTCGATTAACAAAGGTGACTGACCGAAAAACGACTTATCTTGAGGGAAATGGCAAGATGGGATCTAATCTAAGGAAAATTGGTGAGAATTTTGGGCAAGATCAAACTAGGGTTCATCTAGATTTAGGTGAAGATCAATTTGGGCGAGAATTCCCTAGCTAACACGAGCCATTTAGGGACTTAAGGAAGGCTTTTTTTTTAGGGAAAACGACGCCATTTCAAGAGAGGGAAATGGCGTTGTTTTATTTTTTAGCACCCATGTTAGTGACTTGGACTCCACATTAAACTTTTCATATTAAAAATGGCCGAATGAACTGAATTGATGCAAATACAAAATGTTTAAAACTAAATTAACTCAATTGAAAGGTTTAAAACCAAATTGGTATAAATGCAAAAGGTTTAAAAATAATTTTGGACATGGTAAAGGAGAGGAGGAGAGAGAATAGGGTACAGTCTTACACGGGTGAAGATAGCTTGATGTTGTGTCTCCATTTTGCTTTAGATCTTTGGCTTCATTTGTTTCCCAAAAAATACATAATTTGAAAAACATTTCCTAAAAATAATTGATAGTATTACTTGAAATAATTTGTCGGCAAAATTTTTTTCAATTTTTACAATAATTTGTGTTTAAATACTTTCATGGACCACTTTTTTTATTTATTTAATTTTGTGAACAAAACAAGTGATCATTTTAGGAAAGTATTTTTCAAATAATGTATTTTTTGCGAAATAAATGCACCCTTGCTATATATGCCGACGGCTCACATACCCAGAGCTTCGACAATGATAGTTGGAGGTGATTGTACGGAGGGCAAGAATAAAATGAGACTCTCTTGATACTTTTAGGATGCTTAATGAGAGGTAGAAATGACCCAACCCATATCAAACAAAGGGAGAATGCCACCAATATATATAGGCTTTGTTTGTTTCACAAACAATGAATGATTTGAAAAATATTTTCCTAAATATTGTAACTTTTATCTCTTATGAATATGAATTAATGAAAAATATTTTCAACATCTACCAAAATATTTAGACATAAATTATTGTCGATGATGAAAACCTTTTTATTTGACTAAATATTTTAAGAAATACAAGTGATCAGTTTTAGAAAAAAAATTTAAAATTATTTATTCCCGGTGAAACAAACGGAGCCATATAGAGGAACTTTTGAGTTTGGATAGTTTTTTCGGTCGAGGAGTAGAAACTTTCAAAAAACCACTCTTACATTATCACGCCCACCGTAACCACTATTTCTTTCGTATAATGACCGACTTTCTTTTCACGAACAAAACAAATCATACACTTTCTTTTTATGCATAACCACCAAACTACGTGTAACAGTTGCGTAAGTTGCCTTGAGTGTAAATAAGATCCTCTACATTTAAGGGCGTAAATTTACAGTCTTATCTACCAAAGTACGAAATTCATAATATCATTGCCGAAAAACGCAAATTACAACCTATTCTAAGCAAAACAGCAGGGAGCCTCCACCCTGATGGTCTCAGAAACAGTTTCAGGCAAACAAACCGGGCAAGAATCAAGAAAAGGGCAGCGAAGCAAAGTTCATGAGCAGCTTTGTTCCTTTCCCTTGTTATCCACTCCAACTTCCAGGAGCCACGACGGCTGAAGAAACTCTGCAGTCCAGGAATTATATTGTTGTTCATCAAGTTGAATGACATCCAGCTGGTTTAAGAAGAGCTCCTAAATCTTTTAAAAGCATATAACGTGTTCAAATGGCTGAGATTTATCACCCTTTTTTTCGTTTCTTTTCCTCGTTTTCCGAAGTTCCCACACGTCTGTCGTGTAACTACTGTTCTTCTTCATCTTCCTCCTCCCCGACCTGAACATCCGAGCCATTGGAGTTGTTCCGCCCATCCGTCAGCCACCACAAGCTGTCGCCGTTGTCCTTCACCCATTGACACCGCTAGGGGTGTAAAAACTAAACTGAAACCGAATTGAAACTGGAACCAAACCAACCGAAATTTCGTGCATTTTTTGTTCGGTTCGGATAATAGAAAAATAACCGTTCTTTTTTACTAATTCAGGCTATTTCAGTTCGGTTCAGAAATTCTCAATAAAAACTAAATGTTTTCTCACCCCTCTCAAAATTGCCATGAAAAATCCTAATATTTGGCTTTCTCAAAATCCGAACCGCATTCATTTTCAGATCAGCTCGAAATTCTGTTCAGGTCAAGCGTACACTCTAACGATTTGGTTTAGTTTGGATTTTCAAAAAACTCGAATCAAATCAAACCATTGACACCCCTAAACGCCGCCACCGCTACTGTCCTAGCCACTTGATCTCCTCTGCTACGCTCATCTCTCTATCTCTGTTTCTCTCGCCCGAGGCCATGGAGTTCAAGGTGGCCGTTTGCGGCCGTGGAGATCTCTGCGGTAGCACGAGGCCAACGGCCTTCATTCCATGGCTGCAGTTTGGATTGACATTGGAATTTAATTTTTTAAGCGCGGTTGAGCGAAAGTACTACCAAGATGGATTATCTCTCGATCTTGTTTGGGCCACGCTCACACAAAACGACCAACTTCAATCTAGCTTGGGCCATACATACTTTACACGAAAAGGACCAGCATATGTGGCCCATACAATGGGACCAAAGTAGGAAAGACAAACGAGTTCTGCCATGTCATGATATGTCACTGTTTCAAATGGGTAAAATTGGTCAAGCCTGCCTGACCCAACTAAAAACAGTTGCGAGTCGTCCACTGTTCTCGTGAGGCTGACCATATTGCAGATTTGGTTGCCAAAGTCCATCGAAAAAATTCTCTTCCCCCCCCAATCGGTTCCTCTGGAATAATTTGCGCTCGGAAACTCATTTAGACTGTTTAGCTAGTTTGCGTTGATGAATGAAGAAGTTTCTTTTCAACAAAAAAAGGAAAGGGTAAAATTGAATGCATCACCTTTATTATTTTGGGGTGGATTTCCAAACTTTTCCTTTTCCTTGCTTAATCAGACCTTTTTCCATTTATATGATCTCATCATTTCCCTGAGCATATGTGGACTGCTCAACAAATCAATACCAGCCACCATGACATAAGAGATGATTAAATTGGCAAATTTTCAAATAGTTTAGTCCTAAAATCCTAAAAGTTTAGGACTAAGTTGGTAAATTGTCAAAAAATTTAGGATTAAATTGACATAAAAACTTTAGAACTAAATTAGCACAATTAAAAGATTTAGGACTGAATTGGCTTCCGTTATGATAAATTTAAGGCTATTTGGACAATTACCCTGGTAAAATTGAACACATCAAATTTATCATTTCGGGGTGGATTTCCAAACTTTTCCTTTTCCTTGCTTAATCAGATCTCTTTTCCATATGTATGATCTCATCATTTCCCTGAGCATACGCGGACTGATCAACAAATCAGCACCAACCACCATGACAGAAGAGAGGTATGATTTGCTCAAGATCGTTTTCTCTTTTCTTTTCATTGCCTTCTTGAACAAGCGATTAGGAATATATGTGTGGATATTGAGCCAAGATAGAACGAATGGCAATAAACTAACACTACTCGTAATACATTTCAATTATTATAATCTGATTTAAAAAACCTTGCTTGCGCAGCAATCATTTTGATTTCAAGCCCACCAAGAAAATCTGTACACCGATTAAACTTTCCTCCACTTGCTTCCCAGGTTCGAGCTTCTCCAAAATGACCGCCTCGCCCCTCAGGTGTTACCCTTTCGCTGGGTTCGGCACATGGGGATTCTTGTAAATTAGACCTAATTTAAGAAAAGAAAGAAAATACTTTGTTGTAATTAGTGTGGACTTGACTCTTAGCCTCTAATGGATAAGCTCCGGGAGCTATTCTCTAGCGTGACGTGTTAATGTCCTAAAATTTCTGAGCCAACCTTCATCGGCCAATAGACAACAAGGGTATGTGATTTCCTGTACATTCAACATTGGAAAAAGGGTTGATGAAATATGTCAAAAATGGGCAAGAAATTACTCGGCAGAATCGGATGATTCCTCCCTCAGAAAAGGGCTCATCTACCCACCACAGAATCGTGGAGTGGTAGGTCTTGGTATCGTCCACAAAAAGTTTGGCCACCTCATTGACATGTGTGCAATGGAATTGTCCAATCATTGAAGTTGGATGAACGACAAGAACAATCCTAGGATAATCGTCATTTTTTTAATCTTTCATGCCCATAGAAATTGGTACCCTGGAGATCAGAAAACAAGCTGAATATGCGTGCCGGCTGGTTTTTGTGTGGTGTTTATTATGTTTTTCACTTGGTAGAAAATTCTAGAACGCCCAAAAAGAAAGAGAGAATATGTGCTATACTGTACTTAATGGTGGAAAAGGGGTGATGACTATAGTTATTTATTTTGGGTATTATAGGTTCTCAAACCCATCATGGATATTGAGTAAGAGTTATAATTGTTGTATCCACTCAAAATATGAAGATTCTCACGTAGAGCCTATTACAGTAGCCTCATCGACAAGCGAGAAATCAAGATTTCTCTTTACATGAAGTAGTAAATTCCTAAAGCAAACTAATAAAAAAATCACCTCACAACTCAATTCAAACTCAAAACCTCGTGAAAAACGATGTGGCTCACTTACCACTAGATCACTGCACTCCGTGATTAACTATTTACTTCTAAAACTTCTAAAATAAAGAAGTTTATCTCAAACAAGTATAAACTTGAAAGCCACGAAATCCCCTGGCCATGCTAGGATCAAGTACTATGTAGGGCACGAAATCCCTCTCTGCTCGACTCCCCACGGATGGATCTATTGTCTGTGTGCATCAGATAAGGTTTCGCCTAGAGGATAACAAGCACGACATCCAAGATTATTGTGAGCGAGAGGAGTTGCGATTGGAACGTGCAATCACATTCAAACACATATGGTATACATCCGGTGGAGTAGAGAATCGAATCGAATCGTGGGCCTAAACCGGACGTAAGACATGTATTACACCAATATATTTATTTAAAACCCTAAATTAAGTCATTTACTCAAATGGTCAGTAAGGTCTCTTAGAGTTTGTTGACAAGAAACCTCATGCCATTGATGCAGATTTTGCGCACTTAGATAATCCTTGTGGCTCTTAACCCTCCATGTGTGTTATGGTTTCGTAGAATTCTTGATCCATTTGGATCGCGAGCTGTTTACTTCTTGGAATCAATTTCGTGACTCAAACAACAAGATCCACTGTCTTTTTCTTAAGCATATATTCTTAAGCCAATTGGTGTGTGGACATACCAAACAATTCGTTCTTTGTACTTTGAACGGCTAATAACTTCTCGATGCAAATATGCGATAATTTATTTTATTTTCAAGACTGACAGCATTTTCTGATGCTCAAATTAACCTCTCGTGCGCATGGTTAACAACCGTTGAAGGATTGCTCCAATTCCAAAGGAAAAGGGCATATGGACATACTGAAACGTAGACTCTTTTAGACTCATTTTTCCGGCTGGATCAAGCCAATCAAATTCTTATTTTACCCAAAAAAAAAAAACGAAAGCAATTTCACATTTGAATCTTGAGAAAGGTTATGTCTTCCTACATATTTAATTATTGTGACTAAGTTATTGTATTAAACACACCATTTGTACAGATTCAAATCATATGTGTGCTGATTTAAGGTCTTGTTAACTAGTGACCATGGTACTTCTTAGACGTATTTGACGAAAAAGTATTCAATTTTAAGAATATTGTTGTACTTATCACAAGGACAATCGATTTGTTTGACACTGTAATTTTTTTATTTGATTACTTAACCAGTGCCTCGGGATACTCTTCAACAAAATCTTTAACTTTGTTTTGCATCTTTATGCTTGTACACAACAATTTCAATTGGGCAATCATAATTTGTAACATGTATAGCTTTTGTCAATAATGAATAACTCTATATCTTGGGAAAATTCTAAGTAAGGGCCTGATGTGGACATGATGTCAAATAAGAGTCTTAAGTGGACATTATCTCAAATAATGGCATAAAGTGACCATATTAGTCTTAAATAAGGATATGACCTCACCGGCCAAAGGGCATTTTTGTCTTTTACCTTTTTTGATTTTTTTTCTTTTTTTTCATTCTTTTTTCTGTTTTTTTCTTTTCCTTTTCCTTTTCATTTCCTTTTCTTTTTTTTTTTTCCCTTTTCCTCCGACAGCCATCCCGGGGCGGTGGAGGTCGTCGGTCTCAAGCGAGGATCACCCTCGCCCACCTAGCCTAGGTGAGGCAACCCTCGCCCTTGCCTAAGGCTAGCGGAGGTCATTGGCCAAGAACAGCAATGATTGGGGAGGGAAGAAGAAAAAAGGAAAAAGAAAAAGAAATATAAAGTAAAAAAATAAAAGTATATATTCTTTTTACTAAAGTACCCCTTCTTTGATGATAGAATAGTCACCGGCCGGCCAAAGGTTCTTATTTAATACGATTTGGCCACTTCAAGCCCTTCTTTGAGACCATGTCTACTTCATACCTTTATTTGAAAAAAAATGACACTTCAAGTCCTTATTTGAAATCTTCCCTACTCCTAATGAACCAGTAAAATGCAAGCTCTAGCCAAAAAAAATTAAAAGATGTAATGCAAGCATATTACAAAAGTAGTTATCTGAAATTACTTATACTTGATGTTATAAGATAATCAAGATGGTATCATACATCCACCGGAAGAAAATAGATTTACCTGGATTGAGCCCCTTATCTTAGAAGTAGGAAAAAAGCTATTATATTGACTTAAACCAATATTTTAAAAATTATGATTAATACCACAAAAAACTTCAAATTGTTACACCTATGACAAATTTATCATAAACTAATTTTTTGACCATCAAAAACTCTACATTGGTATACTTGTGACAAATTTATTTCAAACTTAATTTTTGACCAGAAAAAACTTCATACTGATACATTTGTGACAAATTTACCCTCCGTTAGTTTTCGTTAAGTTGGATTAATATTATGAAAAATCATAAACTGATATATTTGTGGCAAACAGAGTATATTGGTACACTTGTCAACTGTTACGTATCATCCAACATAACAATTAAATGGTAAAATTTAATGATAATTTACAAATAGTAAATTTGTCACGGGTGTACCAATTTGGGATTTTTTGTAATATTAACCCTAAAAATTAAAGGGCTCAAAACTCTTTCTTCCACTTCCATAGAAACATGGATATATGTAGGGATTTACTTTATTACTTCCGCAAATTATAGCAATTTTGTCAAGAATCAAGACCGCAGAAAACCAGCTCTTCAATACCTTTCAATGTCAACGACAATGTCCAACTCAAATCGAACAAGACTGCTGCTTAAACAATAAGTTCCCTAGCTAGAGAGCTACCTACAATTAAGAAAATATAACGAAATAAAAGAAAACAAGTCCCCATTTCTTCCTTCACATCCCACTCATGAAAATGAAATGTATAATTACTACGCGCCTGAGTTGGATTGAGTTAACCCCGAGTCAACGATTCCAACTCAGTGAAAGAGAGAGAGAGAGAGAGAGGCACTAATTTTTGGCTGCTTAACAATTTAAGCCACTTTATTCAAATCCAATTTGCCTTTGCGTGCCCGTAATTCCAACCAAACATACCCTTAAACCCTAATATATACTCCCACGAGCGCACTACGTTTTGTACACTCAAGCACAAAGCATCAACTTCTTCGCAAACTCATCACACACGCACACAAGGGTGCCTCAGCCGCTTTATCTAAGCTCCGCAGCAACTATGGCTGAGACAGCGGAACCCAAGAAGCTGGTCGAGCTCGAGAAAGTGGCCGTCCTCGAGGTCGGCGAGCCCGGAAGCCCCGGCTCCACCCCCAGAGCCGGCGCAGCCGACAGATAAGTGCTTCGTGGTCGATGTGGCGCTTAGGGTTTTGTTCTTCGCGGCGACGGTGACCGCGGTGGTGGTGATGGTCACGAGCAACCAAACAAAGGTGGTGCCGGGGTTGGGGGGTCCGGCTCCGGTCGAGGCCAAGTTCAAGAACTCACCGGCTCTCGTGTAAGATTATATTCATTCCATGCACAGCATAACTTATTTTTCCTTTTCCACTTTTTTTTTTTTTTTTAAGGTTTTTCAATAATCTTCTGCTCATCAACTTTTCCAAATAAATGGTGGATTTTATCATTATTTTTCTTGGTATTGAAAAACCTTTGGGAGAGAATTCTCTTGCCAAAAAAGATGACATGACACACACATGGACAAGACAATTTGGCTTTATAATTTATATCATTTGGCGTGTGACTCGAGGAAAAAGTTGTAAATTGTTTATAATAATTGTCATGTAACAAGGATTCGACCCGATAAGAATCCACTAACTAGGAAGGATTAGGGTTGAAATTCTGTCACCCCCTCTTCATATTTATCCGGCATCAAATAATTATTAAAAAATCGATTACTGGCGTTTAGCATGAAGATAAATCATCTACTATATAACTATATCACACAAACTGCAGTTTCTCAGGTGAGAATTGGTTTCTTGAACAGGGCTCTGGCTTGTTAAAATTAACATTTATATTGTTTTATAAACATGTATCACTGCGAAACCCAATTCGAATTTGAGTGGGATTCATGAGATTCAATTATCGTAGATTGGCTCGAGGCTCAAGACACCTGTGTCCTAGACTGACCTAAACATTTCTTGAGTTATTTATAATAACAAAAAGCTTATAATAAAAGAGGAAATTAGGTTGCTGTCTATACACAAGTTCCTTGAAATCATCCGTTTTTGTAATCACTAAGAAAATGAAAATTCTACAAATTTCCTACCAGCTTATGTTAGTTTATCCTTCAATAGAAGATTACTCAAATTAAGCACAAATAATCAATTCTTCCACCTAAATGGTGCTCTCTCCAGCTGGGTGAGACCGATACTTTTACTAAATAATAAGAAAGTTGAAAATCTTGCCAATTTTAAATTTGGTAAATCACGGGGCCCACATATTCGACGATTCAGATAACTCGCTCCGTGCATGATGATTCGAATCTAGATAAACAAATGTTTGTCCAAGTAGACGAGTCTTTTCCCAAACAAAAAAGATATCTTTCTGCCAATTTTTCATGGAGATGAGTAATATCAATCATTCAAAAGATGTCCAATAAAATTAATTTATAAATTGACATACCATATTTTCATTTATGAATGTTTGTACTCGATCGACCAGCTTCCTTTTAGATAACAATTTATCTTAAAAAAAAATGTTGGTCCAAGTAGACCGAGTCTTTCCCATGAAAAATGAGATGTTTTTTGCCAGTTTGTCATGAAGAAGTAGTAATACCGCAAGTTATGCAACATATGTCTAATAAAATTAATGATTGAATAAACAACATATCATATGTCCACTTTAATGTTTGAATATGATAAATTTCGTAAATTATTTGTTCCTCTTGGCCTTGGCTCATCTCAAGCTCAATGATTGCACATGTCTTACACATAATCATGTGGGACAAAATGTTCATGCATATAATAATGGTATGGACCACGGAATCAAATCAAATACTTAAAACGCAAAGCTTGTTGCAAATCTTATGATAATCCGAGGGGGTGGAACCACCTTTCCTTTACTCCACTGGTGGATTTCTTTACTCAATATCAATTAAACAATTAATGATTGCAATTAAAAGTTTAAAGATGTGCCATGATGGTCTAATTAAAAATTAATTCTTTATTTATGTATTTATTTTTTTACTCAAAATTTGCAGATACTTTGTAGTAGCCCTATCAGTGGCTTGCCTTTATAGCATCATCACAGCACTGGCATCAATTTCTGTGATCTTGACGCCAATCTTCGCAACAAGCTTCAAGCTCTTCTTCCTGCTCAGCGATGTGGTGAGCTTTCATTTTCCAAGCCATCTTACCATGATTTTGCTCATTTGTTGAATTGACGGACAGGATAAAAAAAAATACATTTAATCATATCAATGGAGAAAAATAAAGTGATGACGTAATAAAGTCCACTAAAAAATGTGAATGAATTTAGTGTTTTGAACTTATAATGTTGATTTTATGGTTGATCTTGTCCGATGATGAATTCAGTTTTGTATTAGAGACATGCTACAACTGAGATATATTCTATCAGATGATTATACATTTTGCATCAACTTGATTGAATTAAAGCTCAATAGAGTTGGACAAAAAGTCCAATCGTAATTACCGTGATCTCATCTTGTTCTCTTTGACGCTACTCAGGAAAAGCAAACTATAGCAATCTCTAATGAGAAAAGTTCACCGGACAACTTGAATATTGTGTATAAATGTAATAAAGTCTTAAAATTTTTTACTTGGTTCTATTAAGTCCTAAACATCTTTCAGAAAAAGATTCAATTGAGTCCTTTTGATGAACGATAACTAGGGTTGCTTGGATGGCATCCTTAAATTACACTTTTAAATATTAATTTTTTGACTTAATCAAACCAATTGAAATGTTAGGATTTTATTGTACTTTTTGGCGAATGTTCAAGATTTGATCAAACTGATTAAAAGTTTAGGACTCGCCATACAAGGTTTGGAACTTGTGGTGTAATTTTCCTAGTTTCAGTTGTGATGCCGGATTAATAGTTAATAGCAGTAAAAAAAATGTAATTATAGATTTTTAAAATTAATTTATGAGGTGATGTGATGGATGCCCATTACAATCAAATTTTTATATCCCTGACTTTCCTAATTCCCTTGCCTCTTCTCGCAAACATCACCAATTTTCTGTCATTTTTTTACTGCCGTTCTCTTTGGCATTTACACAAACACTTGGCGCACAAACAGGTGATGCTCGGCATCGTTGCGTCGGCCACGGGCACGGCCGGCACAGTCGCCTACATCGGCCTAAAGGGCAACAGCCACACGAACTGGGGAAAAGTCTGCAACGTTTACGACAAGTTCTGCCGGCACATCGGAAGTGCCACTGCCGTCTCGCTCTTCGCCGCGGTCGTCCTCGTCTTCCTCATCGCCCTCTCCGTCCTCTCCATCCACAAGAAGATCCCCAAGTAGAGGGGTCCTTTTCTTGTCTATCAATTGCCAACTTGGATGTATTTTTCGTGCAATGTGGTCGACCTTCTATTGGCTGGTGCATTGGTTTAGTTCGTGTAAATTTGTATGTATATGCTTTATGGGTCGTCCTGTCTGGTTCTAGGTGATGTCTAGTGTGTGTTCCCCAATTGGTGTGTGTTTGGGCCACATGATGATTATGGGTATTGATGTCGTTTCATGTGGTTGGCTTTGTTCCCCAATATGTATATTTTATCGTGATATGCATGTGGCACGGATTGAAATCACAGAATGCGATGAAAGCATCTTTGTCGTAAAGTAACAACCTAAATGCGACTTCCGTTATTGAAGATAATTTCAAGAAGTCAAGTTAGAGTGCCCTCGATCACTCGTTAGCAAATTTCATTCTCTGAAAAACGTTGTTTGTGAACCTCAGTGAAGTTTTCACAGATGAATATAGCAGTTTCGACGACACTAGTACGAATTTGTCGATAGTTGCAACTTTGCACGCTAGTTATTTCTTACCTGTAATTTATATATAATCGGCACCGATAAGTACCTCATCACAAATATATATGGTAGATACCCAATCAACAAAATAACCGTTAAGTCCATAAAGTAAAACTCTATTGCAAATGATAGTAACAACTTTGATTTTGAATGAACAATTCTATTAGGGCGATATTTTTTTTCCTTCAATCCTGATTAATGAAACCTTTCTCCAACTATAACTCCGATTGATGGGTCGCAAGTTGTAAACATCACATATATGCAAACTTAACGAATATAAAGTACATGTGATATCCATGCTTGTAACCCACTAGTCAAAGGTATGATTAAAGAGAACTCCCTTCGACTAGGGTTGTAGAAAAACATGACACTTTGGCTCCGTTCGTTTGGCGGAAAATATTCTCCTTTTGGAAAATATTTTCTCGAAAGTCATTTTCTTGAAAAATGTTTTCCTAGAACACAATTTTCTGGTGTTTGGATAATATTTGAAAAAGTTTCGGAAAATATTTTCTAGTGTTCAAAGAACCCGGCAACAATGGCAATGGCGGGCGATCGGATGGTAATGGCAACCGGCGGCGGCGGCGGCCGCGGTGGGCGATTGGCGGCGGCGGTGGCGGCGACCGGCGGCCGATGGCGGTGACCGACGATCAACTTCCTTTCCCACGGAAAATATTTTCCCTCCCATGGACAATTTTGCTTTCACTTTGAGGGAAAATGATTTTTTCTTTATGAAAAGAGGAAATCATTTTCCTCAAAACAATAAAGGATTTGGGGATGGGGAAGGAAAATGTTTTTCCACGGAAAATATTTTCCGCCCTCGAACACCGGAAAACGCTGAAAATGCTTTCCGGGAAAATACTTTTCCGGAAATGAACAGAGCCTTTATGTTAGTCCAAATAATTGAATTGGAGTTCTTTTCAAAGTTTTCTAATTATTCTCGTTGCCCCTTTTTAATCTTTCTTTTGAAAGGTTTAGAAACAAATTCATTCATCCTTTCAAAGCCTGTGTAACTAAACGCTACCTTCTATTGCCATCTAAAGCTAAGTGCATTTTGCATCTACCCTTAATGCCACGCCTTAGATCTTCACCGCAACTGTAAGCAAGCCGCCACATCTTTGTCGTTGAAGTTCTCGTGTGTGTTCCTTTTCAGTTTTAAGACAAGTTATGTTTGAGAAACCCATGCGGTGTATTGGAGGCTACAGCTCTAATAAGGTCAGCACTTTTAACAATTTTCAGTATGTTCCAACTTCAATGCTGCTGTATTTTCTCGATTCCATCTGCTTGTTTGGGTCCTTTATTCTTTCTGTTAAGGTGTATGTCTGAGGACATTAGGAAAAAGAAGTTACCCGTCAACGATGTGGCGTAACGTGGAGTAATTAATATATCTTAGTTGGCACGTGCTCTTTAGCTTATACTTTTGAATGAAGGTGGATCTAACCGGATATGTTGACAGACTCGGAGTCGGGCTCTGCCCAGGTGAAAGTATCGGGCTTTCTCGATGACCTCCCGACACTTTATGTCTTCTTTTACATGATATAGTTCGAGCTATTGAATCTTTCAATAGCTAAAACTGTGACAAGTGCAAGTTTTCATGACTCGATTAATATTGTGAACTACCTAGATGCAAAAGCTCATGGTTCCTCGAGTTCACTCATCTGGAAATCATATTACATCGAATCAAAACTCGGATTTAGTTTGGAACAAAAAAGAATCAAACGCTCTGAGAAGTTGATGATCCGTATTTACCAGATACCATTGGTAGGCGAAAAGAAAGGCAAAACCATCTAGCCAGTCGAAAGCAATAGCAGGTCCCGTGAGGATAGTATTAGCGTTTTTATCAGATTTTTCAAAGATTGAATCCACTGACATCTTCGCATAATCTTCATAGCTGAAATCCTTGAAGCTTCAGAGACAAACATAAGAAAAATTTGCAGGGGTATCCAGACAAGAAGCGGAAAACAATTACCAGGAACCGAGGATCCATAGCAGCAGGACGAATAACAGCTGATTATAATCATGTAGGATTCATCTCTCGCTACATGGAATCAACCATAACTTTCATACAAAACAAACACTTAGGGAACAGAAAACTCTTAATTCAAATGACCCATGAAACTTAAATTATTCATAAAGCAACTGGACTGCAAAATCCAGTGTTGATTGAGATAAGAGTTTCAAAGCACAATAGCGACAGTAACTAGCAAGGTTACATGGAAATGTTTGAAGCCAAACTTTGGCAGGACCGGGTCAACAGTAATGAGTCCTGCAGACATATCCCCCTCTTGGTCTGCGTGGCGTGGACATGTACAGGAGCAGCACGTACACGACCACCCCGATGATAATCCAAGTAAAATCGAATCCACCGTTCTCTTCTTCTTCTTCCGATGAGCAGCACAACTTTCCCATCTCCGACGGAGGCTCTGAAGTACTGATGAATCGGCTCTTTATGTGTGAGTCGCGTGAAGTATGAGCAAGGGATTAGAGGGAGAAGAAGAATGGAGATGCCAAGCTCTTGGTTCAGCAGAATCAAGTTGACTTGAGATCGGGAAGTTTCTTTGAGACCTCAAGCCTCCACTAAATATGCCCTTCGTTCTTCTGGGGGGTTTAACTAAGAATCCATTGTTTTTTATATCTATTTCGGATACAACCACCGATTGAGAATGGTTCAACCTTCAAGCTGCAAATTGGATGAACTAATAATTAGCTGTGTCTGTCAGCAACAACTCATAATAAAATCGTAAATCTGTGGTTGAAAGTCGCATTGCTTCAGAGAGGACACGGAGAGTTGTTAGAGGAAGGATTTTTATTTGACGTCTTGGTCAATGATTTACAAGCTAGGACGATGCTCTCAGCAAGTAGCAAAATAGGCATGTGGAATGAAGACAAGAAAGAACAAGAAGGAAAAGTTTGGTTTACCTTTGTCAATTCATGTTTCTAGCAATTTGTCCAAGGTAGTTTAACTACCGGAGAGGAAAGTGAGAGGAACAACCAAATGCTTCTCTCAACTCCTTGTTTTACTGAGAAGGCAAAAGAGTTGCAGGAAGTGGTACATAGCAGGGCCAAAATTAGAACAGAGGTTATAATTTTAACCCAAGCATGTTTCAGAAGAAAGTCGATTGTGTTCGCTGACCCGATCTCGATTGCCTTCTTTCTCGAAGGTACAAAAACACGCTGATTCCGGGGCCGGCAGTAGCTGGTTATGTTCCGTTACATGATGAATTGTCTACTTCGAGTTTGAAAGCCCATGCTGCAGAGCAACTACAAACATAGGCGCTCTTTTTAAATTAGTTCAGGCGGCAGTGCCCTGCAACTTCCCAACTTACTGAAATTTTTCCAATGAAAGTTTCCAAAAGAGCAAATAAGGGGAAACATTGCAGTTCTCAGGCAGCATCACCCTTGCGTTTTCTTTGCTCACTAGATCGTGGTCTGCCATGATTCCTATCCCAAATGCACTAACCATTCTGTAACTGCAGGATCAGACCCTGTTAGTTTATCTTGAACAACATGAGGTTCCAGCAACTAATGGTCAATTTCACATTTTAAAGCAAGATTTGTAGGATGAGCCATTCTCTTGCAGAATATTGAGTAGACACGTCTTCGATTAACTTTGAAGAATCAATTGGTTAACTTTTCACAAGGCATTTGAATTTGACTTACATCCTCCACAAAATTGATGAACATATGGAGATGGATTCTTCCGATAGAGAACACTCTCAAACTCAGCATCACACTAGACAATCCTGTAAGATGGCCAGATTTGGGGAAACAGAAACTGACTTACGTCATAGATAGCCAAAGTGACATTGCACTACATGAATTAAGACATAACTTCAGCTGTTTTGTCTACTCGTAAGCATAAAGTTCCGCATAATCAGAGCAAGCCCAAGCTGACTCTTAAATGAAAAGGGCTTGTATACATGAACACGGGCTCTGTTACCTTTTTATTGAACATATTCTCTTGACAGTATGTACACATTTTCAATCACTGTGACACAGGAATAACGAATTGAAATAAACTGGTCATAAAATTGCCTTCAGTCTAAGAGCAGGCATTTTTCTCCCACCATGTCTGCGAGTCAATTCCCATCATCGCATGGCACAGCACTTACTCAGCTACTCCAAGAAAATGTGAGAAGCTAGGGTACTTGGGTTCCCATCCTATTTCTGCACGAGTTTTTGAGTTGTTCAATTTCTTACCCAGCGGATCATTAGTTCCTGAAACAACAAGGCAAGCGAGTGAAGTTCTGGTTTAGCAGAATGGTTTCTGTGAATCCCATACTGTTGAACAATGTTCGGTACTTAATCTAAGTAACCGGTGAATGCATTTTAAATGTCAAAAGGGAAATTACCAGTGAAACTCTGGAACTTTTTACTAAATTTGCCACTTTTCTCAACAATGTCCATCACTTCCTGCCTGCATTAAAAAGCATTGGATGTTCATACGGCTCAACCATACATACAGTAAGATTAAATGAAATCTAATAAATGCCTTGGGAATTGTACACATCATAACATTATATAAGCAACACTAGAATATCATTTTGTCTATCCACAGAAATCTCATTCCCTACCTGGATAAAGGGTGATTGTCACATCCCAAGAAGATCCTGTTACGAAGTTTCTTTTCCATAATTGCAACTGAGAGGGAAGCAGCATCCTGTCAAAATTCAGACCATTATGTAAGTCCACTACATCCTTCCCAAAAATGACAAAAGGAAAAGAAGCTATCTATGTAACAAGAATCCAGATAGGTCATTTGTTCACACAGGCACACGCATTGAAAGCTGTGGAGGAAACCAAGACAGACAACGCAACAAGCAAAATCTAGTTTTTGGCATGCAAGCACCCTTCATTGTGTAGACCGCTAATTTTACTTGAATGAACCTATAAAAGAACTAAAAGAAGAGCAGACATAATGCAGGACTCCCATTTTCCTTCACATCCTTTACCCTTTTGAGTTTTTGGCAATGCACATTCCAAAATCGGTCAAACTATGACAGAAGAATGAACAAATAGGATATAAACCTCATAGTGTATAAGATTGAGGATGTGATCTGGACGAACTTCAACAGTTCCCTTCTCTAGCCAATAAGAATGTGCACCCCTATCTGCTTTGTAAGTAATGTTAAGGTTAGCAGAGGTGGTAGTTTTCCCATCACAAACTCTAGGTGTTTTCCCTCTTGATATACCAGTTACCGAACTTTAAAAGGATATGTAGAGTCCTGCCAATCTAATAACACAGCCACCGAATTCCATCACCACTGCTTCTGCTTTCAGGAGAACGTCTGTCCTGGGGCTCCTGCCAATAGGGACAATAGGACTATCCTGCAAAGCAAGACCAACAGAACACCACCAACAGTTAGGAAGATGACTACTTTGCAAAAGTACAAATGATACGGGCACAAGAGTAACAGCATAAAAATGACAAAAAAACCTAAGTTCAACAAAGATGCATTACGTGGAGATACAAATGACCCTGAATCAATTGCGACAGATACCAATGCGTGCTGCATATTTTTGAACAATCATTAACAAGGTAAGTATTTACAAATTGTTAGTTAACGCAGTAGTTTAGCCATGGGAAAAACATGAAACACCATAGACATTGGGTGAAAGCTAAAGATTATGTTAGATTAGCACCTCATCACAGTTTCCATTGTTGTTGCAGTCATATGGAGCAGAGCTTGATGTGAATAAGAAAGAACCTTCCCCATTCCAGCTCAGGGCAGCCAGTCTGAGTAAAGTTAGATGAACAGTTCAAATTTATTATCGTGCAGAGCACAAGCACCTAAACATTCAAAAGTGTGATATGCAGGCCTCACCACCCAAAGTTTCACCTTATAGCCACATTTTCATCCAAGTGCAACTGAAAGTGATTAGAAAAATGTGCGACAGATTGGTGTTCATTTTAGGCTCACCTGACATCACCAGGGTAGTCAGAAGTTCGTGATGGCGGAGCACAAAAAATCACATAAGGAAACCGCTGAGCTGTCTTTGATCCTTTCAAGGATGGTATAATCCCCATTTTGACCAACTCATCGTGATGATCGGAAGTCACTGTCTGCCCATATATTTGGCAGCCTGGATGCTCCTGCTCAAAAAAATTCATACCCTCAGTCTCATATAAAAAGCTTGTTCTGCTTCAACTAGTAACATAACATTGCCCCCCCCCCCCCCCCCCCCACCAAAAGACAACACGAAGGGGACATCTTGTGAAGCAATGGATAAATATGTCAGAAAAGTTACAAAACAACAGAAAGTTGTCAATCAAATTGAAATAACTCTTAGCAGAATGAGCCACACATTAGCCAGGTGTAAGAGGCAACATCCAGCTGAGACAAGCAATACGTTTATTGAAGAGACACATGTAAATGAATTAAGGAGGGTTAGCAACAAAGACAGTATCAAGCAAGACGCTTAGACGAGAACATGGTTGTCTTTTCAAGCTATGAATCGTTTCTCTTGGTTTCTCCCTGTAAGACTTTCAGAGATAGAGAAAATTTTGTATCCATACCTCACGCCATCTTTCCGCCACCAAGCGCCCGAGAACGCCAGGTCCAACAATCAGCAAATCGTTCTGTCCAACCGCTCCGGTAGATGAAACCTCCATTTCTTCACCTCGTGCTCCTTTGCCCACAAAAATAAAACCATTAATAAACCAAGAACAACTTCTTTTCCACTCTCCAAAGCAAACAAAACAGACCGTAGACAGTCAGCATCCGCCATTTCACAAGCACGCGGAAAAGAGACGGCCTAAATTTTTGCTACTTCATTTGTCTTTTGGGTCAACGCTTCCTCATACATCATCACATTCGTGCAGCTAAAAGTTCGAATCTGCGAGCTGCAACTCACCTCACTCAACTCATACCTGTATCTAAACTAAAATGGGTGATCAAAAGAATCAATTCGTGATGGATATCTAATCTAATCCACCTTCATTACCTCAATTGCGCAGCCAGCAAACAGTGATGGACGCGCGAAATCGACAAATTCCTCACAAGAACCCAGTCAAGACGCAATTTTTCTCGTTCATAGATCCAGTCAAGAATTTTTCAAGGAAAACCCACAACAGAAAACGTTCTCAACATTGGTCTCCTCAATTCGGCGACCATCGAAAAACGCCAAAAAACGAGCACCCATCGACATTTCGTAAGCCGCGAACAAGGAGGCGAAAGAAAGGAAGAAGGGTGACGGTGGGCGACCAACCGGCGACAGAGAGAGCGCGTACTCGGAGGTGCCGCGGCCTCGACGGCGGCGATTTGAGCCCGGAATCGAGATCGGAGATCCCGAAGATCGATGGGGACCGGCGCGTGCCGTTCGAGACGAGGCGTACGGAGGAGGAGGAGGAGGAAGTGGGGCGCGACGAGCGAGGAGAGAGTCTAGCGAGACGTGGCGGAGAAGAAGGAGAAGCTACGATGATGATGGTGGCATCCATCACTACATGCTCCTCCGATTAAAAGACACGGCGGAGATAAAAATGGGGCAAGTGACTTTGCAATCCGATTGTTGATTGGCTCTTCATCCACAGCACGGAGAGCGAAGAGAGGGCAATCCTCAAGGATTTGTTAAAGGTGTTTCATGCGAGAGTCGCACTTCACGGTAACATGTACTGAGATAAGTTAACAAAAAGTTAGATTGCGCCTGTTCGTCCGAATTCAGAATGAGATGAGATATAATACGGTGAAATTAGAAACCTCTTAATATCCTCCGGATAGTAAAAAATCATATCGTATGTCTAGTGCAATCCAAGATATTATTAGAAACATATGAAAATCTCTGTCTAGTGCAATCTCCAATGAGATATCTGGATCTTACCCCATGAGCTAACTTACCAGTGTTATCAAACCCGCTCTCTTTAGCTCCCTCTGCTTCGTCTACTCTTCTCTAGATCCACCGCCATCTCTATCTCCAGGCCGTAGTCCTCACTAAGCTTCACCGCATTGCAAGTGAATCGGACACTAGTGAAGACAAGCCTCGGGTCGCTAATGGCTTTGCGGAGCAACCGAGGGAGGCAACAGACGTTGCCGATCTAGCGGACGAGGCAGCCGCGACCGATGCAGAGGTGAAAGGTGGCGACGAGGTGGTGGACACCACACGCGAAAGCTTGAGCACCACTTGACTTCGAAGTCGACAATCTAGGGTGAGGGGCAAAGAGGAGGTGGACGGAGATCCACCAGTGGATGCCAATGGGCAACGAGTGACAAGAGCAAGCACGCCTTTGCAAGGGACAACGACCTCGAAGGATTTGACACACTCATGAGGGGATTTGAGTTCTTTGATGGTGATAGCTATGTGATGTATCACTTCTCTTTTTCCCCCTAAGTCGTCGGAATACTATCGGCTGGCGATAACGATCGGTGATGGTAAGAGGCAATGACAATCGGACGGTGGTCGGAAGTGACGATCATGGACTGTCGTGGTATTGGTACTTGCACGATGGTTGGCGAGACAATATCCGGATGTAACACTCCATCACTCTATTGTTGGATGATTACTATTACATTATCTTTAAAAAATTTTATCCAATTCGGGTTTACCTTGCCTCCTGTCCTCATCCTTAATGTTTTTAAAATCTAGGCATTACATATCATGCTGATTATGTGATTGGCCGGCTACACCAGACCGATCACTTTTCCATTTCTTGGGGGTTTTTAGTGAAATGAATATGTTTATAAGAGGTGTGATTCTCTAGGGTTACGAAAACACCCAACAATGACGGATCGCCTTTCTTGGGCTTTAAGTAATGGATTGGGAGTAGAGTTTCAAGTGTCTAATTATGAAAGCGCTACAAGCGCTAATGTATTGCTTGAAAAAGTATACTTAATTAGTTCCTTGAGACATTCCTTAAAAGTATACTTAACTAGTTTTTGAGACATTTGTTAACAAAATCCTATTGAAAATGTTGTTAATTCTAAGAAGTGGAGGTAACAAACAAGTGGATTAGGCTAGCTTCCACTATACACCACTGCAGTCATTCCATCTGGGGTAAGTCTCCAAAAGAGTGTTCTACGTTACCACATTAAGTGGCGATAGATATTATATATGGGCCGCCCATGTTGGACTAACCTGGCCCATGGTCCATCATGCGGGCCCATCTTCAGTGGGAGTTGAAAAAAAGATAAGATGGAAGTTATCTTTTAAGAACGTGATTATGAAAAGATTGAGTTCTCTTCTTCTTCACGTTATGGCTCCAAAGAATGACGATGTGCAGAAAAACTCTCAAAATTGGAATGCTCTCTCAAGGCTACAAATTGGTCGACATTTAATTTGTGGCAAAGAGGTATGTTCGTTTACATAATATGCCTCGCTCGATCGGTGATTCAAATATAGAATGGGCAACTTTTTTTTCGCGTTTTGTGAATTTCTTTTGAGAATATGTTTCCGACATTAGTATCAGAGCCCATATTATTTGTTTCTTGATCATGTCATGAATTTATGTCCGCCATGAATGTATTCGGATTTGTAGTGTACATGCTTAGAATGAATAGGGCTCACGCTCATGGATGTATGCAAGTTCGAACGTACTGTTCATGTCTTCTTTTCGAAATTTTTATTCCGTGAAAGTGAAATGTAATTGCATGGTTGGATAGTACTCGTCGAGATGAGAAGAATGAGTGGTCGCCGATCTCGAGGCAACACCGACAGCAGCAGAGGTGACCTGCACGCGACGGGGATGACGTCCGTGTGTGAGGGCCACACGCAGGGATGTCGCCCAGAACTGCTAGCCGTGCGTAGTTGCGGGCGTGTGAAGGTCACATGCCCACGGTTATTAGTAACCGCACGATGACGTCAGCGACCCCACGTCACGCTGACATCAACTGATCTAGCTTGCAGACCAATCAATCTGGTCAGACTTTTGACCCGACCTGATGATTTTGACGCGAAATAAAAAAGGGGAGGCGGATGCAGAATGTGTTTCTTGCGATATTATATCATGGATTAAAAGTAATCCTTTTATTTTTCTACATTTGTTGCAGGAACGATGGTAAAAGGTATCGAACCCCTATTATCCCTAGAACGGCTAAACAAAGGGCAGACTTGGCGAGGAAGAGAAGAGAGCTAGCTGGTTGTTTTTGGAATGGTAATATTAATATGATGACCCATGTTATTACGGTCAACAAAAAGGTACAAGATGTCATTTGGCACGGAGGCGTGATGACAGAAAATGATAAGTTTAATCATTTTTATGACACTCTGCCTAGACAAGAGAAAAGGGTGTTGCTTGATATTTACGTGAACTCTGAAACACTAAGATATGATAAGATTGTGGAAGCCTTCATGAGGAGATATATTGGGGTCATGGCAACAAGGACGTCAACGCCTAGGATGAATGGGTGCAGAATGAATGCACTGTGGTGCAAACCCAAGAGAACTGCAAGGGTCTTTTCTTGGTTGGGGAACGGTCCGAAAGAACTTCCTAAGGAATTTTATGATTCCATCCCGGTTCATATGAAGAAGATCACAACCTGATGTTATTTGTTATTTTAACTTTCGTTATCGTTTATGGATATGTTCACTCTAAGTTTGTTTTTCAATACTTGTTTTTTAAGTTATAACTTCCCATTCATGAATATTGTGTTCACATTTTATGACATATTTGATTATGAATCTTTGAGTTAGATTTGCACAATGTTAATGGGATATTTTTGTTGTGAATAGTTTATGATACTATTCTATTTTAATAACTGTCTTATTAGTATCATGTGGTTGAGTGAGAGTTCTAAAAGTTTTTAGTAACTTTAAAGAACGTAATTTTACCTTAATGATTATATTAACGATAATTTCAAATTAGGATTTTAGATGATCATTGGGAACATAGTGAACTTTCGAATCTAAAACCTATGTGAAATTACTCATTAATATAATCAGCTTGTGTAAAATTAATGCATAAATGAGTGGCATTAACAATTCGTGCGTATATGTATGAAATGTTCATATATCATGGCTTCAGCATTAGAGAATATAGTTGTTGAACTGAACAAATGAGAAAAGTTAAACGGAGATAACTATGAAATCTGGAATTTGAAAATTCAGTATGTGCTGGAGGAGCAAGAGGCACTGGAAGCTTTTAACCTTGTTATGGAAGAGCCTGAAGATGGGAATATTACACAACATAGAAGGGACAAAGAAGCATTTACTGCTTGGCAAAAAAACAACTCTATTGCTGGCATTATATTGTTGAGTAGCATGGAAAATGACATCATGCGAGAGTTCAGGCGTTTTGACAATGCCAAAGATATGTGGATAGCACTAGCAACTAGGTTTGGTCAAACTTATGTGGCTAAACTAAGACAACTCACAATTAGATTTGACTCATATACGAAGCCTCATGGTCAAACCATAAAACAAAATATGAGGCGTATGTCAAACATGATTAGTAAGCTAAAGGATACTAGCTATGTTTTGACCGATGAGCAACAAGTGCAAGCAGTTATTCATTCCCTGTCCCAAAGCTGGAAGCATATGAAAGTCCACCTGTCCTACAATGAGAATATAAAGGTTTTTTAGGATGCAATGTGCCACCTTGAGCTAGAAGAGGACCGCCTCCTGGCGGCTAAACTAGAATCTAACATCTATTTTGCTGGTACTAGCTCACATGGAGTTTTAGGCTCCAAGCTCAAGCACTAAGGAGAGTTCAAGAGGTGAAAAAGCAAGGGAGCAAGTACTTCAGGAAAGAAACCAAGAATCAACCAACAGGAGAAAGGAAAGCATCCTTTCAAAAAGAACATTTCAAAGGTGAAATATTACAACTGTGGCTAAAAGGGTCACTTTGCTCTTGACTGTGACTAGCCAAAGAAGGTAGAAACCTTTAGCATTCATGAAAGTATTACTTATGTGTCTAGTTTAATACTTCTAACTGAATCTAATCCTTTGTGGACTATAGACTCAGGAGCCACAGACCATGTAGCAAAAGATAGAGAAATTTTTGTGGAGTTCCGACAAATTCCACACGGAGCGAGATGGATTTATGTGGAGAACAACTCTAGAGCAAAAGTCAAGGGCATTGACACCTACCAATTGAAGATGCGTGGTGGTCACACCTTGTTCCTGTATGATGTGTTGTATGCTCCAGAAATTCGTCGGAATCTTATTTCTATGTTGGTGTTAGTTAAACTTGGTCTAACTTGAATTTCCATAATAGTGGTATTGACTTATTTTTAAGTACGAGTTATTATACTTCAAGACATTTCCTAGATTGTTTTATTGTATTGGATATTGAATACAGTAATGTGAATGTTTGTTATTCCCTATTTACATCTTCTGAATCTTATGATAATGATGTGAATGTATGGCATGCTAGATTTGGTCATATTGGCCAACAACGAATGAATAGATTAGCCGAAGAGGGCTTAATAGTTAATATTGAAAAAGTCGATTTACCTATTTGTGAGCATTGCCTAGCGGGAAAAACAAGAAAACCATTTGGAAAATGAACAAGAGCTGAGTTTTCTTTACAATTAATCCACACAGACATCTATAGTCCAATGAATGTAAGAGCAAGGCATGGGGCTGTTTGCTTCATCACTTTCATAGATGATTATACTCGATTTGGACATGTCGATATGATTTCTCATAAGTCCTAGGCATTGAGTTGCTTTAAGAAATTTATGACCTTAATAGAAAATCAATTAGACAAGAAAATAAAAGCATTAAGATCCAATCGAGATCGAGAACATTTATCTGATAAGTTCAGAAATCTATGTAATGAAAAAGGAATATAATGACAATTGTCTGTTCCATATACTTCTCAATAAAATGGTGTAATGGAGAGGAAAATTAGAACCCTAATGGAAATAGTTAGGTCTATAATGGCATAAGCTAATCTACCTATTACATTTTGGGGTGATGCTTTGTTAACTGCTCCCTATATACTTAACCGTATGCCTTCTACATCAGTTGTTCTACTCCATATGAATTATGGATAGGTAAAAAACCTGATTTAAATTTTCTTAAACCTTGTGATTGTGCTGCCTATACCGACGAGACCTCTTACAAGTATGGAAAATTAGGTTCAAGAGGCAAAAAGAGTATTTTCATAAGATACTCAGAGTAATCGAAGGGGTATGTGTTTATAGGTGAACAAGAAAGTGGAAGTGCAATTGAATTCGAATCACAAGATGTCACATTCTTAGAAAATGAATTTTCTAAGAAAGGTGAAATAGGAGAGGACTACTCTTTGTTTAAAACCTTGGATAGTAGTAATGACTTAAATGGGAATAGTGTGAGAAGTGAGGGATTAGTTCCGAACCAGTCTCAAATGCAACCACTTGATTAGACAATAACATCATCATCTAATCCGAGTGGAAGCACAATAGAGCATAATGTACCAAGAGTACAATCTACCATACGGCGAACAAGTTGCAAAAACATTCCCTATCGACGTTTGACATTGAAGTGAAAGCTTTTATAGTAGCTCCATAAGATGAGAATGAGCCAATGAATGTAAATGAGGCTCTAACATGCCTTGACAAGAAAAAGTGGACATGTGCAATGAAAGAGGAAATGGAGTTAATGGGATCAAATCAAGTTTGGAAATTAGTTGATCTTCCAAAAGGACGCAAAGCCATTGGGAATAAGTAGGTTCTCAAAATAAAACGTAAAGCTAATTGCTCAATTAAAAGATAGAAGGCTCGCCTTATAGCAAAAAGGTATAATCAGTAGGAAGGAATTGACTTTGAAGGAACTTTTTCTCTTGTAGTAAGGTTTACCTCAATTCACCTTATTCTGACAATAATGACTAGTATGGATCTTGAATTACATCAAATGGATGTAAAGATTGCATTTCTCAATGGAGAATTAGATGAAATTTATATGGAACAACATGTTGGTTTCATTATAAAAAGACAAGAGTAGAAGGTGTGTCGATATGACCTTAAGCAGTTTTCGAGACAGTGGTATATACATTTCCATAATGCCATAGTGGCATATGATTTTATGATGATCGATGAGGATCACTGTGTATATATCAAAAGATCCAAATATAAGTTTGTGATCTTATCTTTATATGTAAATGATATACTAATTGCTGAGAGCAATATGGTGTTAGTAAAATATAGTTAAAAATTGGTTATTTTTCAATTTTGAAATAAAAGATATGGGTGAAACTATATATATTCTTGGAGTTAAGATTTCAAAAGATCGTTCAAAGAAGTTACTATCTCTTTCACAAGAAACGTATATAAACAAAGTTCCTGAACGATTTCACATGCAAAATTGTAAACCCATATATACTCATATTATGAAAGGTGAAGGACTGAGCCTTAGAATGTGTCCTAAAACTCCACAAGAACAGGAATAAATGAAACCTGTTCCTTATACTAGTGCCGTTGGGAGCTTAATGTACGCTATGATGCTATGATGTATACAAGATCTAATATATATATTTTGCAGTTGGAATAATTAGTAGATACCAATCCAATCCAGGTCAAGCACATTGGTCTGCCGCTAAAAGAATCATAAGGTTTCTAGAGGCTACTGCTAATTATTCACTGAGTTATCAAGGAAGTGATCTGCACCTTAAAAGTTATACTAACGCTGACTAGGGAGGATATTTGGATGAGAGGAAATCCACCTTTGGGCATGTATTCTTACTGAACCAAGGTGCCATATCTTGGAACAGTAAGAATAACAATGTATGGCACTATCAACAATGGAAGCCGAATCACTTTTCATTCTTCATCTGCCCCGACCTTTGTTCATGCGGCCTTTGTTAGATTTTCTCTCTATTTTGTGGAATCCCATGACATTGTAGCTCCCGACTAGGTTCCTCGACTCCCTAGAGATCTAGCCATTGCAATTTCTGCTTTTTGGTCTTTGAAGTCGCCAAGTTGGTTCTTCCCCTTCACCCGTTGGGATCCTTCATCCCTGGTTTATGCATTCTTTGGGTAGCGGATCTGGGTTTTTGGGTTTTGATCTGTATTCTACAGTGTTAGGTATGTCTTTGGGGAGTTGGCGGCTGGTTTGGGCTGTGCTTTAGTAATTATGGTCGCCTCCACCTAGTTTACTTGATAATTGGTGTTTCTTTGGCTGGTTTGCTCCCTTCTATGCTTAATGGGAGATCGGCTATAGAGCCAACCATGACTAGAAATCGAGTTCAAAGGGTTTTCTCTCTTTCGGTGACGAGATGGGAAGCGTGGAAGAGGCTAACCATCCTCCTTCGATTCCCTCTGTTTTACCGTTATTCTTTACGAAGAAGCCGGGTGGGTTCTTCCTCTCTGCTGCCCTATATGTGACCTCCTCGCTTGGGCCGGGAACCGTGGTCGCATGATCATAAAAGGCAACCGTCCACATTGCCTCATTTTGTTGCTACTAGAGTAGGGTCTCCCCTCTTTGGAAAAAACCAGGCTAATGTTCACAGCCATAGTAAAGGGGTTGCCCTTCGAACCCACTAGGCCGGGTCTCAATTCCTCAACCTACCCGGCGTTCCTAGGCTTTAGTGGCCAAATCGGTGGAGAAGGGTTATAACCTCTCCTATATCCCGCCATCATTTGTAGATGGTAAATTGGCGGTGAGAATCTCGGAGGAGATCTTAAGGGATACAAACCCAATTTGGAAGGAATGTCTTGTTGGATATTTCATCGGGAAAAAACTTCCTTTCAAGATGACCGAGAATGCAATCAAGAATATATGGGGGACACAAATGGTGGATGTCCTTGACAATGTTGATGGGTTTTTCTTCTTCCACATACCGATAATTCCTTTTGAAGGAAGATTCTAGATGGCGGCCCTATCACCATTCTCGAGTACCAATGTTTCTACA